>CM034399.1:24037500-24489473 GCA_019925095.2 Dendrolimus kikuchii | reverse complement strand
TAACCTAACCCAATCCCAACCTAACCTAACCTAACCTCAACCTAACCTAACCTAATCCCAACCTAACCCAACCTAATCCTTAACCTAATCCTAACCTAACCCAATCCCAACCTAACCTAACCTAACCTAACCTAACCTAACCTAATCCCAACCTAACCTAACCTAACCTAATCCCAACCTCCAACCCAACCTAACCTAACCTAACCTAACCTAACCTAACCTAACCCCAACCCAACCTAACCTAACCTAACCTAACCTAACCTAACCTAACCTAACCTAACCTAACTTCTAACCTAACCTAACCTAACCTAACCTAATCCCAACCTAACTTAACCTAACCTAATCCCAACCTAACCTAACTCTAACCTAACCCAACCTAATCCCAACCTAACCTAACCTAACCTAACCTAACCTAATCCTAACCTAACCTAACCTAACCTAACCTAACCTAACCTAACCTAACTCTAACCTAACCTAACCTAACCTAACCTAACCTAATCCCAACCTAACTCAACCTAACCTAACCTAAACCCAACCTAACCTAACCTAACCTAACCTAACCTAACCTAACTCTAACCTAACCTAACCTAACCTAACCTAACCTAACCTAACCTAACCTAACCTAACCTAACCTAACCTAACCTAACCTAACCCAATCCCAACCTAACCTAACCTAATCCCAACTCCAACCTAACCTAACCTAACCTAACCCAACCTAACCTAACCTAACCTAACCTAACCTAACCTAACTCAACCTAACCCAACCTAACCTAACCTAACCTAACCTAACCTAATCCTAACCTAACCTAACCTAACCTAACCTAACCTAACCTAACCTAACCTAACCTAACCTAACTCCAACCTAACCTAACCTAACCTAACCTAATCCTAACCTAACCTAACCTAACCCAATTTAACCTAACCTAACCTAACCTAACCTAACCTAACCTAACCTAACCTAACCTAACCTAACCTAACCTAACCTAACCCAATCCTAACTCTAACCTAACCTAACCTAACCTAACCTAACCTAACCTAACCTAACCTAATCCCAACCTAACCTAACCTAACCCAACCTAACCTAACCTAACCTAACCCAATCCCAACCTAACCTAACCTAACCTAACCTAACCTAACCTAACCTAACCTAACCTAACCTAACCTAACCTAACCTAACCTAACCTAACCTAACCTAACCTAACCTAATCCTAACCTAACCTAACCCAACCTAACCTAACCTAACCTAACCTAACCTAACCTAATCCTAACCTAACCTAACCTAACCTAACCTAACCTAACCTAACCCAACCTAATCCTAACCTAACCTAACCTAATCCTAACCTAACCTAACCTAACCTAACCTAACCTAACCTAACCTAACCTAATCCCAACCTAACCTAACCCAATCCTAACCTAACCTAACCTAACCTAACCTAACCTAACCTAACCTAACCTAACCTAACCCAACCTAACCTAACCTAACCTAACCTAACCTAACCTAACCTAACCTAATCCCAACCTAACCTAACCTAACCTAACCTAACCTAACCTAACCTAACCTAACCTAACCTAACCCAACCTAACCTAACCTAACCTAACCCAACCTAACCTAATCTCAACCTAACCTAATCCCAATCCTAACCTAACCTAATCCCAACCTAACCTAACCTAACCTAACCTAATCCTAACCTAACCTAACCTAACCTAACCTAACCCAATCCCAACCTAACCTAACCTAATCCTAACCTAACCTAACCCAACCTAACCTAACCTAACCTAACCTAACCCAACCTAACCCAACCTAACCTAACCTAATCCCAACTCAACCTAACCTAACCTAACTCTAACCTAACCTAACCTAACCTAACCTAACCCAACCTAATCCTAACCTAATCCTAACCTAACCTAACCTAACCTAACCTAACCTAACCTAATCCCAACCTAACCTAACCTAACCTAACCTAATCCCAACCTAACCTAACCTAACTCAACCTAACCCAACTCCAACCTAACCTAACCTAACCCAACCTAACCTAACCTAACCTAACCTAACCTAACCTAACCTAACCTAACCTAACCTAACCTAACCTAACCTAACCTAACCTAACCTAACCTAACCTAACCTAATCCCAACCTAACCTAACCTAACCTAACCCAACCTAACCTAACCTAATCCCAACCTAACCTAACCCAACCTAATCCTAACCTAACCCAACCTAACCTAACCTAACCTAATCCTAACCTAACCTAACCTAACCTAATCCCAACCTAACCTAACCTAACCTAATCCCAACCTAACCTAACCTAACCTAACCTAACCTAACCCAACTCTAACCTAACCTAACTCTAACCTAACCTAACCTAACTCTAACCTAACCTAACCTAACCTAACCTAACCTAACCTAACCTAACCTAACCTAATCCCAACCTAACCTAACCTAACCTAACCTAACCTAACCTAACCTAACCTAACCTAACCTAACCTAACCTAACCTAACTCTAACCCAACCTAACCTAACCTAATCCCAACCTAACCTAACCTAACCTAACCTAACCTAACCTAACCTAACCTAACCTAACCTAACCTAACCTAACCTAACCTAACCTAACCTAACCTAACCTAACCCAACCTAACCTAACCTAACCTAACCTAACCTAACCTAACCTAACCTAACCTAACCTAACCTAACCTAACCTAACCTAATCCCAATCCCAACCTAACCTAACCTAACCTAACCTAACCTAACCTAACCTAACCTAACCTAATCCCAACCTAACCTAACCTAACCTAACCTAACCTAACCTAACCTAACCTAACCTAACCTAACCTAACCTAACCTAACCTAATCCCAACCTAACCTAACCTAACCTAACCCAACCTAACCTAACCTAACCTAACCTAACCTAACCTAACCTAACTCCAATCCTAACCTAACCTAACCTAACCTAACCTAACCTAACCTAACCTAACCTAACCTAACCTAACCTAACCTAACCTAACCTAACCCAACCTAACCTAATCCTAACCTAACCCAACCTAACCTAACCTAACCTAACCTAACTCTAACCTAACCTAACTCTAACCTAACCTAACCCAACCTAACCTAACCTAACCCAACCTAACCTAACCTAACCTAACCTAACCTAACCTAACCTAACCTAACCTAACCTAACCTAACCCAATCCTAACCTAACCTAATCCCAACCTAACCTAACCTAACCCAACCTAACCTAACCTAACCCAACCTAACCTAACCCAATCCTAACCTAACCTAACCTAACCTAACTCTAACCTAACCTAACCTAACCTAACCTAACCTAATCCCAACCTAACCTAACCTAACCTAATCCTAACCTAACCTAACCCAATCCTAACCTAACCTAACCTAACCTAACCTAACCTAATCCTAACCTAATCCTAACCCAACCTAACCTAACCTAATCCCAACCTAACCTAACCTAACCTAACCCAACCTAACCTAACCTAACCTAACCTAACCTAACCTAACCTAACCTAACCTAACTCAACCTAATCCCAATCCCAACCTAACCTAACCCAACCTAACCCAACCTAACCTAACCTAACCTAACCTAACCTAACCTAACCTAACCTAACCCAATCCCAACCTAACCTAACCTAACCTAACCTAACCTAACCTAACCTAACCTAACCTAACCCAACCTAACCTAACCTAATCCCAACCCAACCCAACCTAACCTAACCCAACCCAACCTAACTCAACCTAACCTAATCCCAACCTAACCTAACCTAACCTAACCTAACCTAACTCTAACCTAACCTAACCTAACCTAACCTAACCTAACCCAACCTAACCTAACCTAACCTAACCTAACCTAACCTAACCTAACCTAACCCAACCTAACCTAACCTAACCTAATCCCAACCTAACCTAACCTAACTCTAACCTAACCTAACCTAACCTAACCTAACCTAATCCCAATCCCAACCTAACCTAACCTAATCCCAACCTAACCTAACCTAACTCTAACCCAACCTAACCTAACCTAACCCAACTCCTAACCTAACTCCAATCCTAACCTAACTCAACCTAACCTAACCTAACCTAACCTAACCTAACCTAACCTAATCCCAACCTAACCCAATCCTAACCTAACCTTAACCTAACTCTAACTCTAATCCCAACCCAATCTAACCTAACTCTAACCTAACCCAACCTAACCTAACCTAATCCTAACCCAACCTAACTCAACCTAACCTAACCTAACTCCAACTCTAACCCAATCCCAACCTAACCTAACCTAACCTAATCCCAACCTAACCTAACCTAACCCAACCTAACCTAACCTAACCTAACCCAACCTAACCTAATCCCAACCTAACTCTAACCTAACCTAACCTAACCTAACCTAATCCCAATCCTAACCTAACCTAACTCTAACCTAACCTAACCTAACCTAACTCAATCCTAACCTAACCTAACCTAACCTAACCTAACTCTAACCTAACCTAACCTAACCTAACTCAACCTAACCTAACCTAACCTAACCTAACCTAACCTAACCCAACCTAATCCTAACCTAACCCAACCTAACCTAACCTAACCTAACCTAACCTAACCTAACCTAACCCAATCCCAACCTAACCTAACCTTAACCCAACCTAACCTAACCTAACCTAACCCAACCTAACCCCAACCTAACCCAACCTAACTCAACCCCAACCTAACCTAACCTAACCCAACCTAACCTAACCTAACCCAACCTAACCCAACCTAACCTAACCTAACCTAACCTAACCTAACCCAATCCCAACCTAACCTAACCTAACCTAACCCAACCTAACCTAACCTAACCTAACCTAACCCAACCTAACCTAACCTAACCTAACCTAACCCAACCTAACCTAACCTAACCTAACTCTAACCTAACCCAATCCCAACCTAACCTAACCTAACCTAACCTAACCTAACCTAACCTAACCTAACCTAACCTAACTCTAACCTAACCTAACCTAACCTAACCTAACCTAACCTAACCTAACCTAACCTAACCTAATCCTAACCTAACCTAACCCAACCTAACCTAACCTAACCTAACCTAACCTAACCTAATCCCAACTCAACCTAACCTAACCTAACCTAACCTAATCCCAACCTAACCTAACCTAACCTAACTCTAATCCTAACCTAACCTAACCTAATCCTAACCTAACCTAACCTAACCTAATCCCAACTCTAACCTAACCTAACCTAACCTAACCTAACCTAACCTAACCTAACCTAACCTAACCTAATCCTAACCTAACCTAATCCCAATCCCAATCCTAACCTAACCTAACCTAATCCTAATCCCAACCTAACCTAACCTAACCCAACCTAACCTAACCTAACCTAACCTAACCTAACCTAATCCTAACCTAACCTAACCCAACCCAACCTAACCTAACCCAACCTAACCTAACCTAATCCAACCCAACCCAATCTCCAACCTAACCCAACCTAACCTAACCCAACCTAACCTAACCCAACCTAACCCAACCTAACCTAACCCAACTCAACCTAACCTAACCTAACCTAACCTAACCTAACCTAACCTAACCTAACCTAACCTAACCCAACCTAACCTAACCTAACCTAAGGTGATGGCGGTCTGGTGAAGGCAACGCGGATGCATATGTATATATATAGGAATGTATGTATTGAAATTAAATAACACCGCACACTTTGTTTTCATTTTATAAATATTTAAGTAATATTTTTATGTAATATATTGAATAGTATAAATATATGTAAAATATATATCTATATGTCCGATCATCTTCCCTGGTCCAGCACAACCGACACAAACGCAAATCGTGGGGGTGGTGCTGGCCTAGGAAAGGCAACGCGGGCATATACGTATGTAAATATATAGCATAATAACAAGTAAGTATATAACACACCTAGTATATATATATATGTAGTATAAAAATGTAAAGTAGTAATATGCAAGTTTATAAATATAAACACACATACACAAAACTTTGTAACACAATAAGAAACGGACTTCTTTATTATAATAAAGTAAGCCAGCTTCTGTAATAAATACACAAGTAAGAACAACACACTCGAACACAAGAAAACAGCTATACGTAAACTCAAGTACATCAGATAACACACATAACATCAGTTAGCACAACAAAATTCTTGGAGCAAACCAAGAATGTTACAAAACACACACAAAGCCTTAGATACTCGGGGAATTAGGGGAAAATAGAGCACAAACAAATAGACACAAACTAGGGAACACAACTACACAAAACCAGAAAGTTAATAAAATACAGTAGCGAATAAATTAGAAGTAATATTACGGCACTGAAACTATATACTAGTATATAGGTTTTCTCAGTACCAGTCAATAAGAGTAGATAGTATAGAAAGAGAACAGTAATAAATAGATAAGTTAAAACCCCTAAGATAAGAACTATGGTCCTTGTCATTACAAACAACGAACCTAGTGTAGAAATATATATTATAACTAATGTAACACAATAGATTAAATTATAGTAAGACAATAAATATACATAACTTTTTAAAAAACTTTGTTAAAAATAGATACTAAAACTTTTTCTGTAAAACTAGTAAATAATAATAAGACATTGTAAAATTAGTATAGAAAAATGTAAATTGTACGCATAAGACCATAATAAAAGCAAATAAAGAACACCCATCAACTCCCAACCCAACCCAACCTAATCCAACCAAATCCAACTACTCCCAATTTCCCCAAACCAATCCAAAATAGTAAAAGTTCATTTACCCTAGAATACAGTAGCTACAATATACGGATAGGTAGAATAAAAAATTGTTATAGTAAAAGAAATAAAATAGATCTACACTTAGGCAATCTCGCTAGCCTGAGAGAAAGGAGAAAAAAAAAAAAAAAAAAAAAAAAAAAAAAAACCTAACCTAACCTAACCTAACCTAACCTAACCTAACCTAACCTAACCTAACCTAACCTAACCTAACCTAACCTAACCTAACCTAACCTAACCTAACCTAACCTAACCTAACCTAACCTAACCTAACCTAACCTAACCTAACCTAACCTAACCTAACCTAACCTAACCTAACCTAACCAGTTCCGCTCGAACCGCGCTCGGAAACGGTCGATTTTCTTAGAGCTCCTCAGAAAAAAATTCTGAAAAATAGGTTTTTTGATAGTTAGAGACAAGTGCGATATATCCACGTGTGCGGAAAAGTGAGGCGCATCCGCCAGTGAAACCAGAAAAGTGCTAGCACATCGGACAAAAAAGTTATTAAGAAAAAACAATTTTTCAAAACTTTGGGAATTTTTTACGCGAAAACTAGATCGACGAGGTGTAGTTTTTTCGGGCGGCTTTGGTGGGGCTCGTTTGCCCCAAGCCCCCCGACACCAAAACTGTGACATCCCAACTCCGCGTGCAAAGTTATACCTGTGAAAGTGGGAAAACGTGGTATGAAAACCGCCATTTTTGAACTTATTCAAAATTAAAAATTAGGACTTAATAGCGCTCAAGAAACTAAGGGGTATCTGCCAGATACAACCTTAGAATTTTTTATAGTTAATTTTTAAAAAATTAAAAAGTGGTGAAAAATTTTCACATTTTTTGTTTTTCGACATTAAGTCGAAAAATTTCTTTTGAACTTAAAAAAGTGGCACGGTAGCCAGGAAGAGCTCGTCGAGACGCGTCGTCTGACACCCCACTCTTGGGAATCGGACGATACCCGGAGCGGTCAGGAACAAAAAAACAACTTCCTAACCTCAAAATTGCTCCGAAGTTACTGGAGCAATCGACTTGAGGTTAGGAAGGCTTGAAGACCATCAAGAGGACGGCGCGAATCCGGCTCCAGCGGAATTTTAGGATAAATAGTTGTAAGTTATTTTTAATTAGAAAATATAAGTTTGACCCTTAATATCTCAGCGACTATTTAGAGCGCGTGGGTTTTGAAATTACCAGTTTGTGCGCGCTGGATAGCTCTATCCAGCCGTACCAAAACCCATTTTTTCTTCAAGGAAAAATCTTGAATAAAAATTCAAAAACTTAAATTTACCAAATTTTTTGACATTTTTCCAATTCTTTATATTGGAAAAAATTATTTTATTATAGAATCAAATAGAGCAACCTTTTAGGCTATTTTTGGAAATTTTTTGGAAATTTTTGTGCTAATAGTCGCTGAGGTATAGATTTTTAAAGTGTTTTTTGTAAATATATAGCTAGGTATTTAAGTTAGCGTGAGTCTGGGAGCAGTATCATCCGGAGCTCGTCGAGCCCTCTCATCTGAGCCCAAGATTGGCGGAATCCGACCCATAGGGGCCGAGATACGGTTTTTTCCAACCTTTTGGCCAAGGGCCGCCGCCATCTTGGAAAATTTGAATTCCCGATAACTTATGAACTACGCGACCTACAGCGACGGGGTTTTCGGTGCTGCTGCTGCCTAGGCTTACTGGTGGTGACTAGCCCATAAAAAAGGGTCAAAATTTTTTGTATAAACCCCCCCCATAGCGGGGTGTAAGACGTGCTGGGCATCAACCCAGTTCAAATCCGGGTCAAATCGGAGCCATATTGACCGAGATACGGCCTTTTCCCGCCGGACTTTGACAGTTCGGCGGCCATTTTGAAAATTTTAAATTGTAAATATCTCCGCGAATATAAGTCCTAGCGAAACGGGGTTTTCACCAGGGTCATCAGCTCCTTAAGAAGCATCGGATCCGGGCCTTAAAACCCGGATATCTCACATCAGTTTTTAGAGCCTAGATTTTTATCTAGACGGGTAGAAGACCTCAGGGCAGTCCATAAAAACCCAAACATCAGGGCCCTGGGACTTGTAGAACCGGAGATATCGGGGGTCAAAGATCGGATTTGACATTAGGGCCGCCATCTTGAATAACTTTGAACGGCCATATCTCCCATATTATTAGGCGCACGAGATCGCGGTTGGATTCTGAGTTAAGCCCAGACCTCCCGCTACCGACTGCGCTTAAAAAATTAGACTTTTTCGGCCTAAAATTTTTTACAATTTTAAGACCGGATTCTTGTAGAGCTTGACGAGCCCGTTACAACGAGCCCAAACTCGCCTTTTTCAAGGCGATATTTGACCGAATAATAGGATTTTTAAAATCCAGACACAAAATCCAGAATTTTTTCTGGATTTTTGAAACGTGATTGACGCCGAAGTATACTACCTAGAGTAGTGGACCTTGGGTTCGTTTGGACCGGTGACTCGAGCTCTATCAGCAGGAACCCCGCCCCACCCCCTACCTCCCCCCTGAAACTATTCTGCCCGTAACTCGGTCGTTGTTGGTCCTAGGATAGCCGAGCTTGGTATTGCCGTAACCGGCTTTCCGAGACCAACAATCTGGGCCTGGCAGAATAGTGCTTTACACATACTTACCTCACTTACCTGACAAAAACACTTAACACTCAGCACTTTTACGCACAAACGCTTACACACACGTACTCTAGGTACTCACCTCGGGTACATTTCATACTTACCTTGCACACCTCACTTACCTCATACATAAAACTTACTGAGCATACACACAAGCACCTTTTGAACACATCTGGCACACTCACCTTCTACACTAAGATAATAAAAAACTTACCTCACACTTACCCTTACCTTTTACCGTACCAACTTAACCTTTATCTTCCTAACCTTACCAAACCTTATCTGTACCTTACCTTTACCACCTTACCCACCTTACCCCATACATACCTTACCTTACCCTACTTACCTTACCTTCCTATACTTACCTGTGTCCATCCTTGACGCCTGGCGCCTCCTTCGGGGTACCTGAAACAAAAAAAAACATTGTAATTAGTTAAGTTAATTTTAGGCTGTAGATATAAGTAATTGACAAATAAAAATTGTATTTTATTTTTATTCATTGACTGGTTCAATATATACTATTTTACTTATTATTTTTTGACCTTCTCGACTGGTGCTTTTGCATCAGCCGAATAGCGTAATTAGATTAGGGCCCTATTAATACTCTCAACTCAGACGCGACTACACAAACACACACATACACACAATATCACACACGCATAATCACACATACACACCATACACTTGAGTATATTTCAGAGCGAGTATACTCAATCCACACACACTAACACTCAACGCTCAACTTAACGGTATTGCGTAAGTTGAATAGTATAATTTATGAATTACCCGTTATCCGCGTAATTCAAGATGTTTAGGACACCGTCATCAAAGGACTTGTGGAAAGCCTGTGAACCGACGAAATCGGAGGAACAGGCCATTTGGAGAGAGTCTGAGAACAGCAGTCAAAGATACATGGACCTGCTGTCAGCGAAGAGAAAGGAGAAACGTGCTAAGGCAGGGTACGTAACACCTCCCTCAGACATAATATCTCCTGGACGAACCGAGGTGGCTAAAGACAGGGCGAAGGAGATAGAACGCGTCTCTCTAACTCCGACGAGCCCGGTCAGCTCCAGGCAACACCAGGAGAGGAAGAAGAAAAAGGCGGTAATGCTAAAATTCTCTCCCCCACCTGCTAAAAAAGTACCACCCGTTTTTGAGGCTGCAAAGCCAAAAAAGGTTTCGCCGAGTAGGACTTACACCAAACGCACGCCGACAGAAGTCACTAAAGAAGCGGCCGGAGTAACCAGCAGGATGAAGGATGCTAAGGCATCCTATGACAGAGCGAATGAACACCTATCGAACTCGCGAAACCTTAAGACCGAGATAAAGCAGGGCGTACAGGGAGCGATAGATCGACTGTACGCTCTGATTAAAGAAATGGATCGGGAGATGACGCGGATGAGGAAAACGGTAAATAAACACACAGGCGAGCGAGAAGTAGAAGGAAGAGAGGTCGAAACCCAAACTGATGATCAAGGACCAGGAAAGAAGGAAGAGGAGAGGTCAAGTGAAGGGAAGACGGACTTCGAGAAGGAGAAGGCCGACTTGGTCTTGAAGATGGGGGAGCACGCCTCACTCATACGCGAGAACCTGGAGAGGATGAATAACTTATCGCAAGTTATTCATAAGCACAGTGTTGATATGAGTGAGGCGAGTGCACCGAGACCCAGCTACGCCAGTGTAGCGGCTACAAGGCCGGGAGGCAATCTTCCGGCGTACAAAGTGTACCGAACACTACACTCCGTAGCAATTACCAGCGGCCTTAGTGATGCGGACAAAACCACAGCCGAGACCCTCGAAGAGATCGGGCAGGCGCTCGACGCTAAAGAAGGGGGGCTGGAGGTGGAGCGTATGCGAAAGGCAAGGGACGGCAGAATCATTATAAGCTGCAGAACAGAGGAGGACCGGCAGAATGTCAAGCGCAAGCTTGATGAGAAAAGACCAGACCTAACGACAGAGTACCTTACCAACAAAAGACCGTTGGTAATGATAAGCGGGGTCCTCCGAACACACACGGACGAAGACATACTCCGGGCCCTCAAGAACCAAAATAGGGCGGTATTTGAGGGCCAAGAGGATGTCGAAAATCCGATACAGATAGCCTATAAGATTCGAGGACGTAATATAAGAACCCACAAGGTGGTCTGCAGGGTCACACCAACCTTGTGGAAAAGGTTGACCGAAGCGGGTACAGTCAGGATTGACCTGCACACGTTGCAGGTAACAGATAGGTCGCCGCTCGTACAGTGCACATTATGCCTGGGCTTCGGGCACGGGAGGAGGATGTGCATGGAGGCAACCCAGGTAGCATGTAGTCACTGTGGGGGCCCGCACACTATAAGTGAGTGCGAAGAGCACGCGGTTGGGACGCTACCCAAATGTAGAAATTGTACGAGGGAAAGGAGAGCGGATGTAGCGCACAACTCCTTCAGTGAGAGTTGCCCAGTGAGGGCGAGATGGGAGTGGATAGCGCGCTCAACCGTCGCTTACAGCTAGACACCCCGCCGGGGAAAACATGATAACAGTGGGTCGGAAGTCGAGCCTCGCTGTGGAAAGAACAGCATTAAAACTGGCAAAATCTGAGCGACACAATACCAGGCAGGGAGGAACGGCCAACGACTCGACTATCATGGGAGGAACCGGTGGGTTAGTGTCTCACTGTGAGCGAGGTCACCTCATTGGGAGGTCACACATGACAAAATCGGCGACCAGCAAAGACACAGATGGCCTTAAGTATCTAGCGCATACACCAAACACTAACAACAATCAACATACATGCTAACAACACCAAAACAACCACGCAACACACAAAACACACAAACATACAAACACTCATAACTAGATACAACGCATACACACACTTAAAACCTAATCACTTACAAACTAACACAACAGAAGCAAAATGCTCTTTAAAAATTTACTCATATGTACATACAAACGAGACTTCCAACACACCAAGAAACTAACTTCTTTATTATTATAAAGTAAGTCAGTTTTGTAATAAACACACAGTCAAATTAACAAAACAAGACATAAAAACATTCACATCCAAACACAAAAAAACATAAACAAAACAGTAATCACACATAAAGTATACACACACACAACTACTTAGATACTTGGGGAATAGGGGAATACATGGACAAAATAGACACAATACAAAAATAAAACTACACAAAAATCTTAAGTCTAATAAAAATACAAAGTAATAAATAAATAAATGTATATAAATGACACTGAAACTATATAATCACATATATATGTTCTCAGTATCAGAGATAAGAAGTAGATAGATAAAAAACATAGCAGATAAGAAATAGACAATAAACCCCCTAGGAAAAGAATTATGGTCCTTGTAAGTTTAAAATAGCCCATTATAGAAATATAGATTATAACTACTTGTAACATAATATATAATAGACTACATAAGTAATAGGTAAATAGATATATAAAAATTTGTCACACTTTTTCTTTCGGAAACTAACCATGTAAAATTAGTAAATAGTTAAAATAAATATTGTAAAAGTAGACTAATAACTTGTAACTTGTAATAGTATAAATAAAGTAAATAAAGAGCTCCTATCATATCCCAACCCTTCCCAACCTTACCCAACCTAATCCAACCCAACCCAACATCCACACACCCAGCACTGAGATTTATTTACCCTAGAATAGAAAATATAGGTAGCTATAATATATGGATAGGAAAAAGAGAAATTTCTATAATAAAATAAAAAGATCAACACTTGGGCAATCTTGCTAGCCTGAGAGAAAGGAGAAAAAAAAAAAAAAAAAAAAAACCTAACCTAACCTAACCTAACCTAACCTAACCTAACCTAACCTAACCTAACCTAACCTAACCTAACCTAACCTAACCTAACCTAACCTAACCTAACCTAACCTAACCTAACCTAACCTAACCTAACCTAACCTAACCTAACCTAACCTAACCTAACCTAACCTAACCTAACCTAACCTAACCTAACCTAACCTAACCTAACCTAACCTAACCTAACCTAACCTAACCTAACCTAACCTAACCTAACCTAACCTAACCTAACCTAACCTAACCTAACCTAACCTAACCTAACCAGTTCCGCTCGAACCGCGCTCGAGAACAGTCGATTTGACCTAAGCTCAACGAAATTTTGGATTTTTAAAAATTTACAACTCCGAAACCAGATCGGTGAGGACCTGTTTTTTCGGGCGGCTTTTGTGGGGCCCAGGTGCCCCCACACCGCAAAAATAGAATCTGTGTTTTCCCAACTCTCACTAAAAAGTTATCGTGCAAAAAGTGAAAAAACGTGGACCCAAAATCGTCGTTTCTGGACCGATTCCAAATCTAAAATTACTGGTGGATAAAGGGTCAAAAACTAACACCTTTTGCCCAGAAACGACCTTAGAAATTTTTATAGTGACTTTGTAAAAAATTAAAAACCGCAAAATTTTTTCGGACTTTTCTGTTTTTCGGCCATAAGTCGAAAAATTTCAAAGATATCCGGGTGTTTTTGTTTGATGACCAGCGAGACCCCGTGAAGGCGCATCGTTGGACACCTCACTCGGAGAAATCGGACCAGCCCACTAGGAACAGGAGCCAAAAAAACAAGTTCCTAACCTAGAAATTGCTCCGCCATCTTTGGAGCGATTAGGACTAGGTTAGGACTTGAGGAAGACCTCTTCGAGAGAAGGTTATTTCCGGTCTCAAAATAATTTTAGGTACCATAGTTTTTAATTATTTTATATTAGAAATTATAATTTGTTTTGACAATATCTAGGAAAGTATAAGAGACGCGTGGGTTTCAAAATTGTAGAATTGTGCGCGCTGGCCAGCTCTACCAGCCCGCGCATAAACCAGATTTTTTGTCTAGGGAAAATATTTTTTAAAAATTAAAAAACTGTAATTTTCAAAATTTTTAAGATTTTATAAGTTTTTAGTATTGGGGTAAAATCAACAAAATTTGGGGTAAAATAGAGCAAACTTTTTGGCATTATTTAGTAATTTTTTGGAAATTTTAGAACTTATACTTTCCAAGATACAAATTTTTTGGCTTAAAATTTAAATAACTATATAAATATAAGCATTAGCAATTAAGTAGGATATCCAGTAGCCAGATCTCGCCGAGAGCTTTTAATCGAGCCCAAGCTCGACTGGTTTCGGCCCTTAGGAGCCAGAGAAACCGATTTTCGGTGCTTTTTGGCTAAGGGCCGGCGCCATCTTGAAAATTTTAAAACCTTGTTTTCTCAGCCGTTTTTGGCCTTAGCGCGGCGGGATTTTGACTGCAGGTATAGGGGTGGGCTTTTGCGACCGCTCGGCCTGCTAAATAGGCGAAAAATTTTTTGAGTGAACCCCCCCCCGGGCGGGGTGGAGAAGCTAACGGGTAACACCACAGTCAAAGTCCGGTTCAAATCGGACCAATAATAAGGGAGTGGCGAAGCTTTCTCGCCGGAGTTTGACGTTTCGGCCGCCATTTTGGATTTCTTTGAAGTCCGAAATCTCGGCCGCTATTTATCGCAGAAAGCTGGGAATTTGACTATAGGTGTTAGAATCGCCTACTCTATAGGATTAAGCCAAAAAATTAGACCTAAAATTTTGACTGTTAAAAATAGCATTAGGACATAGATCAGACCAGGGGCATCCCTACAAACCCAAACACGAGTGCAGTAGGACTTCTGGTTGCTGAGATTTGGGCGACCAAACTTTCCTGGCGGCCATCTTGGAAATTTTAAATTTCCAATAACTCCGTAAATATCCACCTGAGGAAGCTCGGGTTTCCTCAGGAGTGGCCCTCAGCATCAGGAGAACCTGCTGGACCCATTTTTAGGTCTTAAAAAATTTCAAAAATTTCAGCCTGTTTTTTCGACTCAGTCGACAGATCTTGCCGAGGCGAGAGGTTTGAGCCCAAGCTCGAGCTTCTAGCAGTGATATTGAGTGAGAAACAACGATTTGAAAGTTGCGAAGTTTCATCCGGTTTTTTGGGGACAAAACTTCGCAGCCTGTTTCTCAGCCAATTTCAAAGCTAACATAGTCGAGTTTGGTATCATTCAACTCGGGACGACGAGATCTGTCGATCTACTTACCTCCCCCCCCTCTAGCTCCCCCCCTATCCATACTTACCTGTAAATCCTTGTCCTGTTGACCAATCCCGGCGTGCGAGGTGTCGTTGAACTCGTGTAGACGCGACGATTCCATCTGTCCACCTCCCGGCTCCCGGCGCCATCCCGCTCCTCCCCTGGACCTGAAACAGAAAGAACAAAATTAGTTTTTCGAGCGGAACAAAGTTAATATAGTATTAGTATAAGATAGATAGTTAGGGCTACATATTTATAAAACCATCAGTGATTCTGCCACTTTTGGCAAGGAAAATATTAGTATTTACGTAGGAAATAGAACTTATCTGCTATAATTGTAGATCCTTTTGACACAAGACAGCAGGAGTACCTGTTAATAAAAATAGAATTAGTATTGTTTGTGTTATTTTATGACAAAGGTTTTTTGACCATACATTACATTAGTACCGCTAAACACTATTGTGTTACCGGTTAGTTTAATACTCTTTTGAGCAACTACTCTGACAACTGTTAGGATGTCTATGACACCTAAAAAACAAACAAGGAGATATAGGGAAAGCCTCAGCGAAGAAGAGGAGTTTGAATCTCCCACTATGACTAGTCCCGACACCTCCCAGGTGGAGGAAGACACCGGGAAGAAGAATGACGAGCTGAAGGCTAAAAATAACAATAAGGTTCCGGACCCCTTCAAGAGATCGGTAACATTAAAATACTCCCCTCCAAACAAAAAGGTAACTTTTTCGGCGGCTGAAGTAATTAAGAAGCCCACTGACAATGCGGTCAAAAACTACGCAAAGTCGACGATAGCCCCGTCGTCGATGTCAAACTTCGTACCGGCCGAGTTACCCATTATTACTACTCCCGCAAGGAAGAAGTATAAGAGTAGGGAAAGCGAGGCAAGGGCTAACCTGGCCAAGGCGTGCCTGCATCTGAAGGACTCAAAGAACCTAAAAACCGAGATAAAAACGGGGGTTCAGAGTGCTTTGGATCGCTTGTTCGCCTTGGTCAAGGAATCAGAAGAGGAGGTAAAGGAGTTAAGGGAGGCGCTAGAAGAGGGGAATATTGGAACCAAGGCACCGGGCGAACAAAGGAAAAGTAGAGAAAGACAGGTGCAAATTCGGAGTGACTTAGAAGAACGGGAAAAGGAAGAAGTAAGGAAGGCACTGGAAAGGGAGGCCATTCTAGTGGATAAGCTGGAGGAACACGCCTCACTCATGAAGAGCAGCATCGCCAGGATCAATAACCTCGAGCAGGTTATTGAGAGACACCGCGAGCATATGAGTGAGACAAGTGCACCGAAGGCTAGCTACGCGAGTGTGGCGGCTGCAAGGCCGGGGGTTAATCCCCAGCTTTACAGGACGCTACACTCCGTAGCTGTGACTAATGGTCAGGGTAACCGCTCAAGCGAGGAGATCCTTATGGATGTAAGGAAGGTTTTAAACGCCAAAGAGGGAGGGATCGAGATTGAGCGGGTACGTAAAGCCAAGGGCGGGAAAGTGATAATAGGATGTAGGACCACGGAGGGCAGGGATAGGATCAAGGAGAAGCTTACGAAGGAGAAGACCGGATTCGTAGTGGAGGAAATCTCCAACAAAAAACCCTTGGTCATGCTGACGGGGGTCCACAGGGTCCACACTGACGACGACCTACTCCAGGCCCTAAGAAACCAGAACGCACTGGTTTTCGAGGGACTGGAGGGGGAAGCCGACAGTGTGGAAATTGCATATAAGATCCGGGGTAGAAACCCGTACACCCACAGGGTGGTGTTGAGAGTAACACCAACCCTGTGGAAAAGGCTAACGGAAGCGGGAACAGTCAAGATTGACCTGCAGAACGTGCAGGTCACGGATAGATCGCCCCTTACCCAATGTACTGTGTGCCTGGGCTTCGGACATGGCAAGAAGCTATGTACCGAGACCCAGGTACTATGTAGTCATTGTGGTGGCCCCCATACGAGGAGGGAATGTCCAGAGGATGCGGAGGGCGCGCCACCCGCTTGTAAAAATTGCAGCAGGGAGAAGAGACACGACACCGAGCATAATGCCTTTAGTGAGGCATGTCCAGTTAGAGCTCGGTGGGATGCGATAGTGCGCGCCACCGTCGCCTACTGCTAGAGGCCCCACCGGTAACAACACAATAGCAATGGAGCGGAAGCTTTGCCTCATTGTATGAAACTTACAGCACTAGTATGCTGGTCTCTTACTTTCACTAAGACGAACAATGAGGGGAAGCCTACGCTCCCGCTATCGTGCGTGGAGCCAGTGGCTGCAAAGGGCAGTGGGCGATGTCGTAATGGGGACTATGATAAGTCCAATTAGAAGGGGACGTGTGATGGAACAACTTCCGGGTATCTGGGTGGGAAAGTGCTAGGCATAGCGAAAAGTGTCAAAATACCATCATATTTTTGACTCACAAATAAATGAAAGAAAGATAAATTAAAAGTAAACTTAGTTACAAAATTATAAACTAGCATAATAAATAACACACACTTTTCAGAAACACACAAACACCGTAACAAAACTCTTTTTAGTTCTAAAAATGCAGTTTGTTCTGTAACATTCATAAAAAATAGACACACAATTACATATAATTAGCATAAAACGTACAAGTAAAATAAATAAACAAATAAATAGCAATTAAAGTAGCAAATTAAGGAAATAAAACTTACCAATTATAAATTAAGACACGACGTATCGCTTCATGTGAGCCTGGACTTCGCAGTAGCAGTTGGTCCTGCGGGACCCCCTCCCTTTACCCACAAGTACGTAGGTACCCGGAAGGGTGATAAGATCTGTAAAGTAAAGAGGGAAATGTAACACAAGTTGTAATATAACACAAACATACAATAAAGTAGAAATAAACAAGTAATAAATGTATTGTATAAACCGACACTGAAAATATATTTTGTTATATATTATTCCAGCGTCTAAGTTATAGCAAGAGTAGAATTAAGATAGTATAAGAATAGACACGATATAAGAAATAGTTAAGAATGTTACATAGGATAAGCCTAGAAAGGAAAATTATAAAATGCACCTGTCATAAGTAAATTGAATATGAGAGATTGTGTAATAACTGTAGAAATAAGAACAATACATAATAAGAAGATACTGTAAAATGAGTATATATTAGAACTCAGATAAATGTAAATAGATATATAAGAATAAGTATATGTAAAAATATGTCAAAATTATAAATATATAAAATACATGTAAACTAATATATGTAAATATATAATATGTGCTTGATCATCTCCCCGGGACCGCCACCATGGAACCAACACTACCGGGAAAGTGAGGACGGGTCGGGGGAGGCAACACAAGCACATATATGAATATATAAATAGGGAGTATGTACTGAAATTAAATAAACAAAACCTGGTTTTATTACATATAAAGTATATAGCATAATATATGTAGTATAACATATATATATATATATGAATATATAAGTATATAAATAGGATGAAAGTATATTTAAAATAGATAAGTATTATATTTTATGCAACTCCTATACACCACAATCCCTTCCCAACCCATCCTGGTTCACACCTATCATCCCTTAACCATCCTAGCAACTTCCAACATAAGCCAACCTATCCCAACCTAAACCAATCTCCCATCATTAGTATCTAAAAATAATATAGTAGAATATTTATTAAATTTGAAAGTTTTTAGTATTATACATATTATTATATAGTATAAATAAACAGTATCAGCCCAGGCAATCTCGTTCGCCCGGGCCCACCAGCATAAATAAAAAAAAAAAAAAAAAAAAAAAGAAAACCTAACCTAACCTAACCTAACACACATAGGTACTCAGCCAACGAGGAGGGGCCGACGCCCTTTTATTGTGCGTGGGGTCTTGGGTAGTCCCTGGAAGTAAGTGACACGGTACGTGGGGGCTGCCAAGAAGAAGAAAGGCCTGTACAGGAAGCATCTGCGAGTCTACACCCTGGCCTTGAATACCAAGAGAATTAATGCAACTCTTAGAGTTGCAATAATCTCATTGCGTGCAATCTGGCTCCAAACTACAGCATATCGGTAGAAGGTGGAGAAGGGGACATCAAACCACGGCAGTAGTATAACAAAGAAACAAACATTAGCAGTATAAACACACACGAAAAGATGTACTTTTATATATATATAAAAAGACACTTTGTAAAACACATCACAAAAACACTAACAGACAGACATAAACACACTCTAGTAACAACAAACAAGAATAAATGCACAAATCAACACATACAACACAAAAACAAAACATATAATAAAAAACACTTACCTGTCGAGGAACTGAGGCGTCCAGATAGAAAACCGTCTGCTGCAGAAGTCTGGAGCACCTAGCGTCGGCCCGGGGAGACGCGGACTCGTCGAGGAAACCTGGAACAGAGAAGAAAGAAGATTAAAGAAGGAATTGGTAACAACAAGCGACAATAAAATAATAACCAAATAAATAGTACATACAAACAAATAGTATCAAAATAGAATAGTTACGATATAACCCTGTAGATATATATGTTTATATATTCTTACAGTGTTAGCAAAAATAGCAAAGTAGAAAATAAGATAGTATACAATAGTAAGTAGTTATAAACAGTTGATACCATAGGATAGCATTAGAAAGAACGAGTAGTCTCTCGACAATTAAATTAATATAAGTTACTAGAATAGACATAGAAAGAGTATAATGAAAAGACAATAACTTTAAATCATAAATCTACTACTTACACAACACACATTTAAAATACACTTCACAAATATATAAATATATATATATATACAAATATTATATACACATATATAATACATAATTGAAAGATATGTATGTATCATTTATAGGCAAATCATGTAATAGAATAAAATATTAAATTTAAATTATATTATATATACATATGTTATATTATATTAAATATATATATTAAATATACATATCAAAACTTGCACTAAATCTATAATATGGATCCGCCATGTCATTCTAAACTACATAATAGATAGCAACTTTTAGGAATAAATTAATAAATAAATCATATTGAAAAAACTTAAACTAGGCCAAAAATAAAAATTAATAAATAAATACGATACTAATGAATCAAACGTGATGATATAGAATCGAACCTGAAACTAACTAAGATAGCTAGGATAATAAAAAAGACAAGAGATAAGAAATTCGGATAACATACTGACATGCGGAAATAGCTAGCAAATGTATGTATAAGTAGGACAACCCGTACCCCCTGATCACCAACCCTAATCAGCCAGCGCTGAGGGGAAGGGGAGCGGGGGGCCCGGGGTAAAGTAGTATACGTAGTCCAATTGTATTCAATGAATATATATAGATAGGATATGTATAAATAGTGATCAATATATATTTAATGTAATATGAATAACTATAGAAACTAAGAAATAGACTCAATATAGTATAAGATGTAATAGAATAATAAAATGCGTATAAACATCTATATGTACGCATATGTATGCGAACATTATGGCGGCCTGACCGGCACCCGCCAATGGCGAACCAGATCGGGTGGCATGTGGTGACCCGGCGCCGTGGTGGAGTACCATTGGATGAGCGCCGCTCTCACTGGAATGGCGCCCGCAAATGGCGTGAAAGAACGGGCGGATTGGCGTCGAGCGAAGGTGAGGTGCAGGGTGATTGGAAGCTCGCCGGATTCGGTGCCCGCCAATAGCAAAGCAGTACGAGCCCAGGGCGGCAGCCGCTGGAACAGTGGAACGTGATTGGACGTGGGAGGCGCCCACTGGTTCGGCGCTAGCCATTGCGAGATCCCTGGCGAAACGTGACTGGACGCATAAGCCCATGGTCAACCAATGGGAATACATATTTATAATCAAGTATTAAATATAATTAGAATCTGTACCAATAGAAAAATAGTAGTAATAACTTATAAAAATATTTAAAATGTACTAGAATAATAATCCGATTAATTGAGTAATGTATGGAGCACATAAAGGTATAATATGTATAATAGTAAGTATGTATTAGAATATTTAAGATATGTATGTACCACTACCGAACCCCTCTGTCCACCGACCCTCGACCAGCCTGGTGCTGTCTGGGGGGGGAGGTGGCCGGGGGGGCCGGGGTGTAATAGAAACTATAGCCATAATAAAATATATATAAATAAATATAAAATAAATGTAATGTAGTATGTATATGTATTCTGCAAATTATATTATGTATGTAGGGAGGCCTCCCCCTCCCCTCCCCCGTCTCACCAGCTGTTCATCAGCCAGGTGCTGATTGCAGGGAGGGAGCCGGGGTGAGGGGGGGGGGGGGGGAGAGTAATAAAACAATTATCTTCAAAAATTTTGTTGGACAATATGAGATGTATGCGAATAATAGAATATATATGAGATATAACTTTATAAATAGGAATTTTCTATATATGAAGTAGAACAATACGGGTATAGATATATAAATAAGATATGTATGTATAGAATGTAATTGAATAGAACCTATAGATAAATAGATACCGATATGTATAAATAGTTTATATAATACTTTATTAGGAATAAATTATATGTAAATAAAAATTGTAAAATCAGGTAAGGCAATTGCCTTGGTATAATTTATGTAAGAAATTTATGTAAGTATATTGTATGTGTCTGGTCATCTTCTCTCGACCACCACCACTGGATCGGATACACCGGGAAGGTGATGGCGGTCTGGAGAAGGCAACGCGGATGCATATGTATATATATAGGAATGTATGTATTGAAATTAAATAACACCGCACACTTTGTTTTCATTTTATAAATATATAAGTAATATTTTTATGTAATATATTGAATAGTATAAATATATGTAAAATATATATCTATATGTCCGATCATCTTCCCTGGTCCAGCACAGCCGACACAAACGCAAATCGTGGGGGTGGTGCTGGCCTAGGAAAGGCAACGCGGGCATATACGTATGTAAATATATAGTATAATAACAAGTAAGTATATAACACACCTAGTATATATATATATGTAGTATAAAAATGTATAGTAGTAATATGTAAGTTTATAAATATAACTCCCAATAACCCAAATCCTTCCAATACCAATCCCAACCACTTCCAACATATCCCAACCTAAGCCAACCCCTTCCAACCAAAGCCAACCATTCCCAACCTCATCCAACCTGACTCCAAAAACATGTATAACACTACACACACGTATTAACACACATGCACAATAGTATTAAGTAGTAGTTAAGATATGTTAAGTAGAAATAAGATAGATGTAGTAACGAGACTCGGGCAAATCTTGATCGCCCGGGCCAAAAGCGGCACCCTGCCGTTTCGGCTGACACAGGTCCTCTCGGGGCATGGCTGCTTCGGGAGGTACCTGTGTCGCCTAGGCCGTGAGCCGACGTCAGGGTGCCATCATTGCGACACCGGCGACGAGGATACGGCGCTGCACACACTCCAGGAGTGTTCTGCCTGGACAGAGCAGCGCCGAGACCTCGTCGCCGTCACCGGATTTGACCTCTCGCTCCCGGCCGTGGTACGCACCATGGTCGGGAGCTCAACCGGATGGGACGCCGTCTCCTCCTTCTGCGAGCGCGTTATGCTTGCGAAGGAGGAGGCGGAGCGGGAGCGTGAGCGGACATCTTTGCTCCGCTCCCGCCAAAGGAGGACGCGCCGACGCCGGAGGGCGGATTTCGACCTTCGGCCACCGTAAGCGGACGGCGCGGGTGGGGCCCCTTGGGGTATAGGGGTTCTCACTCACCCGCATATGCCGTCGAGATGAGAGCGCGAGTGTTCCGCGCGCGCTCATCTCTCCTCCCGTGGGGCGCGTTACAGACCGCCCCACGCCAAAGAGAGCATGATGATGCCGGAGGATGAGTCCCCGGCAATGGAAGAGGCCTCGTGAGGGGGGCCCACGCCTGCCAGGGCTGCGGAGAGGCTAGGTCATATACCCGTAGCCCTGGCATAAGGCGAAGGACGGAACACCCAGGGGTTTTAGTGGGTATCCCTAACCGGGGGTGGCAACAGCATGGCACCAGTTCTGACTGGGCATGCTGGTGCCACCCCCGATATGGGTTTACGCGAGGCCTTGGCCCGGGGGAGGCGGCTGCCGCGCTATAAATGGGGCGCTGGGGTGGGGGCGGGCACGCCGAGCACGGCCACCGCCAGCTTCACCGGCGGGTGCACTCGGTCCTCCCCGTTGGCGCGGATCGGCGGCAGGCCCGCCCGGAGGCCCATCAGCGCGGCGGGGTCGAGCCGCACGCCCGGGTGGTGCGGGATCGCATTTCTCCACACGGGGTAAAAGATGGTCTCATCGGTTTGCACCTGGCGGTCCGAGGAGGTGGTCCTCTCTGTGGTAGATACAGAGTTCAAGTTGTAATGTCGAGGCGAGAAGGCAGAGAGAGAGAGAGACAAAGGAGTTGCACGCTCACCGGTGTCATTGAGCGTTGAAAGGTCTGTGGAGGGGGTGGCGACGAGGTCGTTGCGCGGCGGGAGGGGGGCGGCGCCGACGAGCGCGGCGCACACGGCGCCCCCCGCGGCGCACCCGCCCGCGCCCCCACCCCGCCAGCGCGGCGGCATCAGGCTGGCGCGCACGTTCCTCTCCGGGCGTACCACTATTATGTACAGCTGCAATCCAAGCGCACATGTGAGACATGGGAGGACCACGTCGAGGCACGCGTCGCACGAAGCGTGCTCACTCACTTTGGGTGAAAATAGGCACACGAGGGTGACGCTCGCGCTGAGGGAGATCGTCACCGCCATGCTGGTGACCCTGAGCGGGACATGGCTCGCAGTGCCGAAGTAGAGCGGCACGAATGCTAGCCAGATGACGCACGTCGTGTACATAGTGAAACCTGCAATGCGGAAGTGAGAGGATTAGCGGGGGCCGGGAAAGGAGTGGAAGAGTGCGGCCGGCGATCGTCGTTCGCTCACCGATGTGTTTGCTCTCGTTGAACGCCTCCGGAATTTTCCTGGTCAGGATCGCGTAGACGGTGCACACGAGGATGAGCACCACCGGGTAGAAGAAGGCGATCGTATAGGAGGCGTCCACGTATGAGTCGCACACGAGCATGTTGTCGCCCCGCGTCGGGTGGTGGTGGATGGCGCGCGCCGGGGACACCACCTGCCATACCACCACGATCACCACCTGCCACACACGCAACGGGACGCGGCCCGCCGTTAGCACGTGTCCCACTTATCCTGCACACAGTAGAGTGAGCCGGGAGAGGGCGGAGGGACGCACCTGGATCGACACCAGCACCGAGCATATGACCAGCTGCGACTTGGGCGATATCAGCGAGGGCCGGCGCGCTGACTGCTTGCTGGCGTCGAAGATGCGCGCGATGCGGTTCGTTTTGGTGAGAAGGGCGGCGTACACCACAGTGAAGCAAAACCCGGTTCCGAACCTGCGGATGGCAAGACGACGATGAGTGCACCTCGGGGCGCTCGGTCAGCGATCGCGACGGATACGCTCGTTACCGTTGCAGGGCGCAGAGCAGGTCGGTGGGGCGCAACACGAGCGCGAAGGTGACCAGGTAGCACATCAGGATGCCCGCGAGCAGAACGAATGATAGCTCCCTGCCGCTAGCGCGCACCACCGGGGTGTCTCCGCGCGCGCCCCACACGCCGCACACGAACCTGCACGCCGTATATCCGGTTAGCCTTTGCCCTAATTCTAGGCAATAATTAAAAATAAATAAATAAATAGGGTTTCACTCTGAAGACTGTCCTCTGACTATATATATTGTACCCATATGATTATTTGATATCTATGAAATATGGCACATATACAACAGTTCCGTTTGCCTGTTTGAGTGGCAAACATAATTTAGAATTTGGTAGAAGTTAGAGAGAAGTTAGCAGAGTTGTATGTATCGGTGAGGTTACAGGGTGAGCACGATGCCCAGTGAGGAGAAGGTCATGGCGCCGATGGCGGCGGGCGAGTCGGGGCGCAGGTAGAGCTCGGGCACGGGTGCGCAGCGCGTGCGCCCCGCGTCCGGCAGCGTGCCCAGCGGGCACTCGGCGCACGCCGTCTCCACGGCCGGTGACCGGATCTGCGGACCACAGTCGCACCCTTGAGAATTGGCACGGCCGACCGCACCTCCTCCGGCCCCCGGCGTACCCCCGCACCCACCTCGTACTGCGTGCAGTTAAAGCAGTGCCAGCAGCAGCTCTCGCCCTCGACGTACTGCTTCGCTTGGCCCAGCTCGCACTCGGCGCTGCACACGGACTCCGGCGGCCGCCGCTCGCCCCATTTGAACTGTATCTCTGAAGATCGGACAGAAGCAATGACACTCGCTTAGCAATCACACGAGTCATGTAAGAATTGGTCAAAACCAAACTATTAGAATGCGCACCGTTCATATCCAGCTCCAACTCGCCGTCCAGGTACCGGCCCACCTTCATCCACCGGTAGATCCCCTTCGACACCTGCTTGAAGTGCAGGATGTTGTAACGCGCCGGCCCGTCGCCGTTGTTGTCGAAGTGGAACTCGTCACCGCTCAAGCCTGTCCCGCGTATAAATAATCTTTTCAATGCTTCGTTTCATATCGAAGGGAATCTCCTTAATAGTGTATTATTGTTATGCTCGACCTGTGAATCTCACTTGTCGCAAGTAGCGCAGAAGCATGGCGCCGCTCGCGGGCCGCATAGCCTCGCACAGGCCCGGTTTACCTCCGCACAGGTCCTCGTGCATGTCTCTGTGGACCGACGACCGCGATTAGATCATCCACAGTAAGACGAAACTCGCAAAGTAGCGGATGATGAGATCGACCTGATGGCGTGGACGAAGGCGAGCACCGCGTCGGTGACGAACTGCAACTGCGCTTCGAACTCGATGTTGTGCGCGGAGAGACGCTCCTCACCGGAGCACCGCCGCTCGTACTGGATGTTGTACGGGGTGCGGGCGCTGCCAGGATACCGGCACCGGAACTGGTCCTCCCAAAACTCTAAGGGGCATTCCAAACGTCAATCGGCTCATTGTTTCGTACGAGGGACGATGTATGATCGGAATTTGAACTTACCTACAAACCAGGGGTTCCTGGGATTATTCTCGACGGTGAGGTTGAGAAAGTAGTCTTTGAAGCCCACGACGGGGTTGGCCTGCGGCTGCACGCTGATGGTGCCCTCGACCGCGGCCTCGTTGCCGTCGGAGACGAGCGCGCGCGCGCTCCAGCCGTCGGAGCCCACCCAGCCGAAGGCGTCGGTGGCGCGCAGCCGACCCACCGCCGCCATCACCCCCGCCACCTCCTGATCCGAGCCGAACACGATGACACCTGCAACCGGCGTCACTGCTCGTTGTAGACCGACGTCGGCGACGCGAGTGTGTACGAGGAGTGCGACCTCACCTCTGGCCCGTGGTCTGGACAGCAGCCGCGCCACGATGGCGTCGTAGGCTCGTTCGTCCGCCTCCCCGGAGTCCTTCACCAACCTCTCTTTGACGGCGATGCAGATGTCGTTGCGGGCGAGCAACGTCTCCAACTCCTCGAATGCCTGATATATTTCATTTCATATTTGTAAGATTAGCAAACAATGTTTGATGATATTACTTGGTTGGCTGATTATAATGTATTTAATAAAATTGTAGATGATTATGATAAAACTAGTTATTACCCGCGACTTCGTCCGCGCGAAATTTGATTTCATTTCATTTGCTTACCGGTGCGACGACGGCAGCCGCGTGCGTATGGGCCTTTAATTATTATTTTTTCTATTTTTTTTTAATATAAATACCGTATGTACTTTCATATGCATGCAATTACAAACAGACACTCCAATTTTATTTACTATAGATTATGCTAAACTAAATATATAACAACACCGACCGCGCGAGTTAATGCAGGCTCCATTGCGGTTTGGGACAATCAGATACCTTGATGCCGTAATTGGACTCTTCGTAGATGATCGAGACGTATCGCCAGCCGAGTTTCTTGACGATCTCCACCATGGCCCGAACCTGGTGAAGGTCCGAGGGGATCGTGCGTGTGAAGTATTCGAAGCGAGCCTTGTTCGACAGCTCGGGCGACGTGGAGAAGAACGACACCTGCGCAAGCGAACGAACAGATATGGTAGGCGAAGAGTGCGATGCGACGCGCAGGAGCTCGGAACAAGAGCTCACCTGCGGGATCTTGAAGAGGCGCAGCAGGTTGGCCACCTGCACGGAGGTGACGCTGGAGGCGGCGCCCACCACGCCCGAGATCACCTTGCGCACGGCGCCGCCGCCGCCCGACGAGTTGCACGCGTACTCCGCGTCGTCGATGTTGCTTATGGAGCCTGCCACAAACGTTTTCTCACTGTGCGACTGCTGAAGACATTTGCTTATACGTGTAGATACGCGGGACCCTATGTCGCACGTATTTATAATCTTAAGGGTTATAGATTGCAATCTAATGTCGTGCAATATCCACGACTGAAGTATCTGAGGAAAGGGTTCTTTTCAGACAATGAACAGGTAGCCGTGGCCGGCATAGAGAGGCATTCGGTCGAAGCAGAGACGCACCCTTGATGAAGTCGAGGGCCATCTCGAGGCCGTAGGTGTCGTTGTCGCAGTCGTCGAGCACGTGTGCGCCGAGGCGCACGCCGGGGGGCGCTATGCGATCGCGCCCCGCCACGTCCAGCGCGAACAGCATCGCCTCGAGCGCCTGCACGCCGCCCTGCGCCATGACGGGTCCGCACGTCGCCCCCTCCGACCGCCCGTGCACCATCATCAGCCCCCCGAGCACGATGTCCCCCTCCACGACGGCCGCGTGCTTCACCGGCCACGCGGTTTCGTTCTCCGACGCCTTCTTCTTCGCCACGATCTTGATCTCGCGCCGTCCGCTCCCCGGACTCTTCACTATCACCTTCGACACGCTTTTCGACTTGCGACCGCTTTTATTCCTTGTCCTGTTTGTGGTACGCTGTCGTAGCGACTGATGCGGCGTGCTAAACGTCAGGAACGGTGCCGCGGTTGTTGTCAAGTCGCTCTGCGCGATCATGACGGTCGTTCGTCTGCTTTGTTCATCTTCTGGACTGAATTTGCCTCCTCCTGTGAAGACGTCGTCTCTCGGCGTGGCAGCATCGCCTCTGGTGGCGTTAGATGCATCCAAATAAGGGTTATAGCTCACATGCTTGTCGCCTCGCAGGGAGGACGCGTTCGGCGACGAAGTTTTCTCGTGTTTGCTCTTGCCCTTTCTAGCCTTCGACATTCTGGAGAAATCGAAGGGGCTTATCATAGATGATGAATGAGACTCGCGCTTGTTTCTAATTGTTTCACTCGTCGCTGCACTTTCCAACACAAAGTAGTCTTCTCCCCACTCGGCGGTACCGTTGAGGAGGGCGAAGTCGTCGCCGCGAAGAAGCGAGGCGGCCGCCCGGCGGTGGCCGAGGGTGCCAGCCGAGGCCAGCAGCAGCAGCAGCAACAGCAAAGGGGTGGGCGCACACGCTCGGGGCATATTTCAGCGGTGCGCTGCAGCAGGGTGGCTTACGCCCCACGACGGCGCATCTGCGAGCATCGCTCCGTGCGCCCACTACCATCCTACCACCACCGCCACCAGACACCGGCCACCGGCACTCACCGCACTACACGACCTTCGCCAACGTGGGCTCGTTCATTTGTTTACGATTGCATTCAAACTGCTTTTGCGTAAGTCGTACAACTTAGAAAAGTGACTTTTGAAAGTTTATTTTTAAAGTCCAGACTACTGCTGTAGAAGTTCATCGTGCGGTGGTTTTCATTACAATTATTTTCATTGAACTCGTTTGAATGGAGCGAAGTGTAGTCGTCACCGCGCGAGAAGAATGTCGTGTCAGTCCGCGGACGCTCGGAGCGAGGGCGGTCGCGGGCACACGGCGCGGCCTCTCGGCGCCGATTGCCGCCGCCGCCGTCCACCCGCGGCGCCCTACCGCCCTAGCGCCCTAGCGCCCAGCGCCCCAGAGCCGTAGCGCCCCAGCGGATAGCGCCACGCGCGCTTCCAATCTGCGCAGTACCTGTTTATATCGTAGTTGGCGTCACTTCACTGTTTCCGTTGGTTATGTACGAGGGTGAATCGATGTAAACAAAAACGAATTAAAAGTACAAGAATGTTGAACCGCGATCAGTTTTAGCACAAGACAGTGTTTGATCGTTAACTTATCACAGTCGAATGCAATTCAACCGCAGTTCAATAAATTTCTAAATTACGACATCATTGAAATTTTTTGTTAAATTCTTGACTTACATATAATGGATTCAGAGTACTGAAAAACTTACTTAAAATTTTAAATGTAATTTGTAATAGAACGAAGGTTTTTTTTGTATTTAACTCAATAGATGGCGCGACATACAATATGTATTATTTTTGAAATGTGAAATTCAACATTTGTTTCAAATATTTTGAAGTATGAGGTGATGTTAGTTTTAGTGGCGTTTGCTGAGTGCGCTCGCGGTGTGGCAGTGTATTCTCTCAACGGCTCCTCAGCATATCTGAAGTCACCCCTCAACGGTGGTCTCAAAGGCGGAGCGCGTGTCGAACATGGTTCACATTACATTCAGTACGGCAACATAAGGAATGTTGACTAAACAAAGCGTAATTAACTTGTCTCATATCGAGTTGCAGACGACTCGGATTCGGCGATATATGTTAAATGTCACAACAAAGTCTACTTTCCAACGGTATTGTCGAAAACGAAATGTCAAGTTCGTAAGAACTTGTAAAGTGAAATTAGGGCTGCAGAGAGGTGAGACAGGTCTAAAGGGAATACGCCCCGAGTGGCGATGGGTAACCAACTGAAAGTTTGCTTTCGATAGCCAGCTAAAAAGCGGGTAATGGCTACCTGGATAATGGGCGAACGACTCACGACAGCTGACTCGGTGACATGCTTTATTAGACGACCACTAGTCAGCGGGAGAGTCGATGCACAACTTGGGTGTGATTATGTTGGGAATGAGAATATCACCCAACACATTATTTATGTGTCAAAGGTATCTTATATTAAAAAGTAAAAAGTATCCGTTGAGAAAGGTCAGTGATGCGTTTCCGGTAACTTTAGTTCAGGGTTGTTAAAACGGCACGCCGAATACTGGGCTAGATTGTAATATAATTATGATCAGTAAAGATAATCTGTTATAATTTGTACTGTTTTTAAAACAGCTAACCATTTCTAATTTCAGCATTGGGAATGAGCAACGATAGAAGAGTGGCGTCTCCTCTGTTGCGACGAGTAGCTCAACGTTGCACGGTCGAAGCGCAACTCCCTGATGGGCTGTATAATTAACAAAACGAATGCGGTACGCGGAATCACCTCTATTGTGCTCCCACTTGCACGGTTCCTGGAACACCGAAGTGCGGAGCTCTCGGTGGGAGCAATGAGGCCCCCTCCACTCCACGCATTCTGCTTGCGCGCGGTACAGGCAGACTGGGTGGAGTGGAAAGTGCACAATTGTTTCAGTATTACTCGTTCGCCTCGTATTGTGTTTTTCTCGATAACCAATATTCTCCCTGTTACGTCACGTAAATGGAATAATTTAATTCTACATAATTAGAAAACTGAGTAGTCCATGTACGTGCCAAAATCTGACAATATAGAAAACTAACAAAACCTTCCGAGATGCATCTTACGAACCTGTTCAGGATGTAGGGTTTCCAATAGATAACGTATCAGTTAAGATTTATGTAATACTAGCGGCCCCGGCAGACGTTGTCCTGCTGTGAAAAAAATAAAAATCTAGGACTCGATCCCAGCGCCACTTAGACAAAGTCATTCACCCGCCTGACACTCAGCAGACAATTAAGATTACCTCAATAGAACTTATGTCAAATTTTAACCTATAGTAAAGCAAACGGTTAGTAAGATATAGGAACCGGACAGGAGCACTTAGTAAGTGCGAACAGAAGTAAACGCTCGCTCGCTTCTCAACAAAAATGCTCGCGGTACACAATCTTGCGTAATGAAATTGAATCGCACGCAGTGGTCTCTTTCACGTCTGGCGAGTTAATAAGTGTTTACGAAGTCAAGCACAAAGTTTCGCCAATCAACGTCCCATTTCATATTTTGCTTTATCACTCAATAAATAAGTCGGTGTCGAATCGGTGATGGTGTTGCTCTTTGCCTTCTTATGGTTCAGGTGAAACTTGCAAGTATCACTGTCTGTATACGATATAAACAGTTGACTGAAGCCAATTAAAAATTTAACACTAAACTCTTTCGTATATTTCAAGTGTACTACTTTAGCGGCAAGGGCAGCTCGTTGAACCTTGGACTCTAGGCACTACAAGCCTCGGCTATTCCGATACGGTCCGCGGAATGCGTCCCCTGATTCCGCGCGACGTGTGCGTCCACCCGTGCGCGGCGGCACCTGCGGAGCTTTCCTAATCTTCTCTTCGCTAATTCCTTTTTCTTCACCCGTAAATAGACTTCTCTCGGTATCTTGAACCCATTGTAGTGTGAGCGAAGGCTATTTCTCTAATAATGAGGCCGTCGATACTCCCGCTGCGAATTAGCTTTGCTCCCCATTTGTTCTTCGTTCAGTTTATAATACCTCTACAATTTAGTGCGAAACTTTACGAAGTTCGGTCGTAAGCTGTGCTGTTCCGTTAGCTTGATCGTCCTTTAAGGGTCCGTCGAGGGAGGGGGGGGGGGGGGGGAGTTTGTCACTCTGCGCCCCCTTCCGGCATTCCTGTCGCGCTTTGTCGCCAGCACCGCGCTTTACATACAAATCCGACTTAATCTAAACAATTTTATTAGTTTGCAGCTTTATACCTCTTTCGTAGTCCGCTTAATCGCTTCGCGTACTCCGACGGAATATTGTATTTTTCTCGAGTTAATTCTTAGAATTTCGTAGCCACTTCGGCAAAAACGAAACCTCCATAAAATCTTCATATCCGTCTGTGGGTTCGTCAGTACATTGACTACTACAACAAAAATTAGGCCACTACAGATATGATGAGATCTATTTGACTTAGGCTTTCAGTCCATAATATAGTGTGTTAAACCGAATTGTTCTTTATGGTTTATTTTAATGTTGTTGTCTATTCTCAATTTTGTTTCGGTCTTTTTAATGCATTACTTTTAAATTGTCTTTATAGCAGTCGGGTTATTAATTTTTTTAATTATTTATTTTATTTAGTTTTTAGTGTCCGGGTACACTATAATGATAGGTTCCACTGGGTCTAGTTATAAATTTCTATGTAATTTACTAACAACTATGAATCACTTAAACATAATGACTAATTTGAAATAAATCATTTTTATTTTTATTATGAACAAAAATACAATGCTTGTATACCAAAAGTATATGTACAGCCTTATATACAGCTAAAACAGGAGAATTTAACTAACCACTAAGAAAACAAATTTACAAATATAGGGTATTTGACACGTTTACAATAAATTCTAAAATAGTACATACACATACATACATAACTTGACGCCAGTTCCCTTGCGGGGTAGGCACGAACAACAGAGCGCCATTTAGGCTTATTCTTACACACCTCACTTGCTTCTTTGACACTCATAGCTCTTGTCATGCACTCTCGTCTGTTCTTAAGGCTCCTGACATCACCTTCTGCTAGTACACGATCAATTCGATCATGGAAGGTGTGTCGTGGCCTTCCACGACTTCTGCATCCATCCACTAAAATAGTATTCATACAAAATTGATTACTTTCACCAAGTCACTACAGAAACAATTTTAATTATAGTTTAAACAACAATTAATTAACAAGTATTCTCTCTCTCTCTGTCTCTCTGAAATGTTTGTTATTATATTTGAAGTAGATTGTGGTAGGTGGGGAAGTTTATCCTGACTGACGACAGGGAATGTAGTAGAAAGATTTATAGGCGTGCAGCGCCATTCATAGCCTGTGACGGGATCCGGATCGGGCCGAAGCGAGAGCCGCGATCGCCAGTCGCCAGTCGCCAGTCGGCAGTCGCCACCGCAGCACCGATCATCCTCATATCAACAACAGTCAGCGATTTAACCATCGTCATGAACCCATATGTACGCAAATCAGTTGACACCAAACAGGTTCTGATAAAATTTCTCATAGAAATCGGAGTTCTGTTTAAAACTTTATACCCTCCGTCGTAGGAAGGAAGAGTTTTGGTCTGGCCCCTTGCTCACTGTCCAATATGATGTCTTGGGATTCACCTGACCACCACCAGATATTGCATTAGTCTCTAATTAATAATAAAAATTACTGTTATATAGAAATATATTTGTTAATTTGTTCGAAAACATCTTGAGTATACTCAATATCATCTATGTACAAGTGGTATCAATATTTGCCACAGTGCTATATAATATTATAATGTCGTTATAGGAAAACAAGTCGGTTAATGGACAAATATACGTCTCTTGTTCGGAAACATTCGCCGTCGATGGCACTTTACTTGAGATAAGTCTTACACGTAACAACACGAGTGCCTACTGCGAATAGCTGCTAGGGGGCGGTGTACTCCGCTGAAACAATAGCACTCACACTTGCACGACAGCCGCCGCGACGTTTGACTGAAGTGCTCAAAATATTGTAAATCAATGTCTTTGAGTATATAAATACTTTGTTGAAGAGGTCCCAGATTTTGTAGTATAATTATAAATTCGTAAAAATTTGATTGGAATCTCCGCGTTCGGTAAATAGCCAAGTATAAATAACTATACAATAAACTTTTTTCGACTTTCGTCTATGGACATTTGCAACACTAAAGGTGCTACAAATGCGCTGCTGTTCTCTTAGAAGAGAATGAAAACTGACCACTAGATGGGCAAATACCTCACCACCTGGCTGTGGGTTGGTTTGGCGCCTCTTACGACAGGTCGCCCGGCAGCAGGAAATTGTTTTTTTTCTCCGTTCCTGCACAAATAAATAAACTACACGAAGGAATCTCAAGCACGATTATTGTCAATATCATTTTATTATACCAAAACAAAGTGTAGCTTACAAAGGTCAACTTCTGTGAAAGATTGTCAAACGTCAGTCAGTTACTTGTTCTATAAGATGCTGACCATTACACGTATACAAGGTATTTCTTCCTACTATAGCTAGCATACGGATCTAATCGCTTGTCTTAGCCAGGACTGGGAATCATTTTTATAGGAAATTATTATTTTTTATAGGATACCAACGGCTTTTAAGGAGTGCGATGGGACCGCTCAGGGCCGTGTCTCGGTCGTCCCTAACAGAAAATCAAAGTGCTTTCAAACAGACACCGCCTCGAGCGCGTCGTAACCGTTTTGAAGTGGAAGCAAATTACCTCTACTGATATTTCATAAGCGCAAATTAAATAAAGCCAAAGCGTATATTTTATTTCGAGATGTGTTTGAAGTGATATCCTTCTGAAAATAGCGAAGTGATTTCGTGAGCGATGTGCCGTCGATCCGTCTCCGTGGCGCGTGACGCGGAGGCGCCTCGTCCCTCACGGCCTCCATACACGCGCACGATCCATCAAAAACAACTTCATTACTGTCTAATTATGTATCATCTACACTTAGTCGAAATTCGGAGTATTGCTACTAAAGGCTATTTTTGAAACGTGAAAAGACAAAGCACGATCCGGCAACATGGCAATTATGTTGATTGCGTTGTAATAGTCTACTATGAGCGAACCTCGTTTAAGGTGATAATATTTTAAACAAAGATCTAAAATCACCGAGAACTCAGTAGGTGAAGCACTCGAGTCTACGTCTGCGAATACCAGCAGTGGGCGTGCTCTGTTACTGAAAAAGTCGTGAGAATACCTGATCATCGACTTTGGTGAGCTTATGTGGAATTCGTTAGTCCGCATTGGTGAAGCGTGCAGTGGGAAGTCCGACTTAACAACTTATTTCCTTTCTATATTTATTATAAGCCATGATAGCTTGGTGGTTAGCTCTCGCGTCCTAAACTCACAGGGCGCTGATTCGAGTACCGGCTGGAAAGCACGCACTACTAAGACAGTTTTCTGCGCTAATGTACATCTTGTTACTATTACCACGTGCTAACGATGATGGAAAACCTCGTCATAAATTGAGAATACGTTTATGGGCTGAAATTATGAAACTATTTCTTTGAAGACCACGGCCATAAAAATGGACCCGACTTTTGGAGGGCTTGCGTGGGACCATAGAAAGGTCAACACGTAGAGTCTGCAATTATTACTATTAAATTTATTATTATACCTACATGTATGTATTTTGTATCTCTATTTTAGCATGTCTAGTTCGAATAAATTATTTTTAGTTTTAACCTAAATTGTACAAACTCTTTTAGTTCCAAAAATAAATAAAATTGCAAAGTGTAAACACGTATCTATTACATGGAGTGAATACTTTGATGAAATGTTGGGCGCTCTTTGTGTTTGTTTTGAGCATTCGTGACAAACTGCGATCGATCGGCCGCGTTGGCGCCCGGCGCTGATGGATCGCGCGTTCCGATCGTAATTCAAACCAATTCCGAAACATAATGCATTAGCAATGAATGAATGAATGAAAGGAAGAAACAAAATAATGTTTATTTAAAGTTATTTAAAATGTAAATCTCTATTAATATTATAAAAGCGCAAATAAGTCTCTCTGTTCCGTTTTCACGGAAAAACTGTTGGACCGGGTTGACTGAAATTCGGTATATATGTAATTTTAATAATGACGGTGAACAAGGAATCCTTTTCATCTCGGATAATAGAATAGATTTATATGTAAAGGTTATCCCAGAATATAGGATAGGTATTTTTTTGTGAAATGCATTTTAAATTTTGTCAATTTAGTAATCTTGGTCAATTTGGTCATTTTGGACAATTTGGCCATTTTGGTCAATTTGATTATTTTGGTCAATTTGGTAATTTTGGTGAATTTGGTAATTTTGGTTAATTTGGTAATTTTGGTTAATTTGGTCATTTTCGTCAACGTAATTTGGTCATATTGGGCAATTTGATAATTTTGGTTAATTTGGTCATTTTCGTTACTTTCGTCATTTTGTAGTTTTAATACCGAAAATGGACATAGATACTTTTCATACCGGGAAATCGGATAATTTGCAATATAAAATGAAGTGAATCTTCCAAAGAGGGCAAATAGCACTAACAGAAAGATTTAATATAAATTACTTAAAATGTAATATACTCCCTCAGAGGGTGCCTCCTGTAAAATGCCTGTCCGACATTTTATAGCGCACACGGGTACGCAAGCCCGAGGTCCTCCACGCGGCCACTGTTACTTTCCCTCTGATCCGTGACAGTGGTGTCCCCCCTTCTCCTCATCCTAGTATCCTTCATCTTTACTCCTTTCCACATACTACTATCCATTCCTGGTTTCCCTATATGGGTTGTGTAGGTCGGGCGGCAGCCGCTACACTTAAAACCATAATTCGCCGTATCATTTATGGAGAGACTTATAGGAATGCTGGGTATGGCTAGGGCGTCGCCGCAAAACGACGCGCAGGCACATCGCCCTACACCTGCGACAAGTGGGCAAGGGCTACCGTGTCAAGGGCGGGCACGGCTAACGACGCGAGTCCACACTCAGACCAGGAAACTCCGCTTCGCGACGTGGAATATTGGTACGCTGACCGGACGTGCAAGGGAGTTGGCCGAAGTACTCTCCAGGCGGAGGGTGGCCGTGGCGTTCTTGCAGGAGACTCGGTGGAAAGGCTGCAGATCCCGGTTCATTGGGAATGGCTACAAGCTGATCTATACGGGTGCTCCTGGCGGGGAAAACGGGGTTGCTGTAGTGCTCTCCGAGGAATTCCAAAACAACATTCTGGAGGTGAAACGCTTCAGCGACCGACTTATGGTCGTGTCGGTTCTTATCGAAGGGGTTGTGACCCATTTGATAAGTGCTTACGCGCCACAGGCTGGTTGTAGCGACACTGACAGAATGAGGTTTTGGGATCAAATCGGTGATGTACTGCGTGGCATCCCGTTATCACAGGGAGTCGTTTTGGGTGGTGATCTGAACGGTCATGTGGGTGAGAAGTGGGAGGAATTTGAGCGTGTTCACGGTGGCTTTGGATACGGAAGCCGCAACGCAGAAGGGGAGGACATCCTCCGAATGTGTGCGGCTGCCGATCTTGCCATCGTGAACACGTATTTCAAAAAGAAATCCGAACACTTAATCACCTACAAGAGCGGGAGGCATGCTACCCAGATCGACTACCTACTCACCAGGAGACACCATATCGGCAAAGTAGCCAACTGCAAGGTCATACCCGGAGAGAGTCTCACGGCACAGCACCGTCTTCTTGTCATGGACCTCTGCGTAAAACCTAAAGACAAACCCGTTGAGCATTGTCGACGCCAAATTAGATGGTGGCTGCTTGATGAAGGCAAATCCCAGGAGTTCGCTTCAGCATCCGTCGAGATGTGTGTCGGAGCTGACAGCGAATTAGTCCAGAGCCACTGGGATAAGATCCAGGCAGCCATTACTAAAGCGGCAAAGGCAGTGCTGGGTGTGTCTAAGGGTGGACGCAAATGTGACAAGGAGACTTGGTGGTGGAACGACACAGTCCAGAGGGAGGTTAGGGTGAAGAAAACCCTCTTCAAAAAGTGGCAAGCGTCCAGATCTCCTGAAGATCGCGACGCATACAGGGCCGCAAAACGTGCCACTAAAAGAGCTGTAGCCAGAGCCAGACGAGACCACTTTCGATCGTTGTACGATAAGTTGGAATCGTCTGAGGGGCAGAAGCTCATTTATAAGTTGGCACGTTCCAGGATCAAAGCGGCACAGGACATTTCCAAGTGCCGCTGTGTTAAAGATCCTGGCGGTAACCTGTTATGCGAGGACCTCGCGGTGAAGGAGAGATGGCGCTCGTACTTCCACGAGCTGCTGAACAAGCAGCACAAAGAGGTACAGCCACCAAACCTCCCTCCGAATCAAGGACTAGTGCCACCGATAACGCCTGAAGAAGTCCATAGGGCTCTTCGCCGCATGAGGAATCGGAAAGCTGTCGGAGCCGATGGAGTCCCCATCGAAGCCTGGAAGGCGATGGGTCCTCGTGGTGTGGGCGTTTTAACAAACCTTTTTAACCGCATACTCCGCACCGGAAACATCCCGAGCCAATGGAGACTGAGTGTTATCACCCCAGTCTTCAAAGGTAAGGGATCGGTGCAGGAGTGCGAAAACTACCGCGGAATAAAGGTAATGTCCCACACCATGAAGCTCTTTGAGCGCATTATCGACTCTCGAATCCGGCAGGAGTGCACTGTCTCGGGATGTCAGTATGGGTTTCGTCCCGGGCATGGTACCATGGACCCTGTTTTTGCCCTAAGGATCATCATGGAGAAATACAGGACGAAGAATACGCCTCTGCATTTCTTGTTTTTGGATCTGCAGAAGGCCTTCGACTGTGTTCCTCGCGTGATGATCTGGTGGGCACTGAGGTCCAAAGGGGTGCCAGAGACCTATATTGACATTATTCGGGACATGTACCGTGATTCCGATTCCATAGTTCGGACCGCTGTTGGCGACACCACACCCTTCCCCATAACCGTAGGTGTGCACCAGGGATCTGTCCTTAGCCCGTTTCTGTTCAGCGTGATACTAGACGAAGTGTCGAATAGCATCAGAGATGCGCATGAGCAACCTCCATGGTTGCTCATGTATGCCGACGATATCGCGCTGGCAGATTCGGACAGGGGGCGCCTGGTGCAACGCGTAAATGCGTGGAAGAGGTCGCTAGAGAACGGCGGTCTGAAACTAAATGTGGCGAAGACTGAGTACTTGGCCTGCAACACTACAGATCCCACATCCGTGCGCATAGGCGAAGATACGGTCGAGCGCACGGATCAGTTTAAGTACTTGGGATCTGTACTTAGTGCATCCGGGGATATCGACCACGACGTCAAGGCCCGTATCACAGCAGCTTGGGCCAAGTGGCGTGAGGTGACAGGTGTCATTTGTGACCCCAAAATGCCGGTTAAATTAAAAGGACAGGTCTATAAATCCATCATTAGACCTGTCCTTTTGTATGGCAGTGAAGCGTGGCCTGTACTTGAGCGACACAAGCAAGAACTGCGTGTCACGGAGATGAATATGCTGCGATGGATGTGTGGAGTGACGCGGAAAGACCGAGTCAGGAACTCCCGCATCCGCGGCAGTCTTCATGTCCGTGACATAGCAGACAAATTGCAAGAGTGTCGCTTACGTTGGTACGGCCACGTTTTACGGAGACCGGCTAATTATGTGGGGAACAAATGTCTAGCCATGCCGCCTCCGCCAGGTCCCGGTCGAAGGGGAAGGCCCAAGAAATGTTGGCTTGACGTTGTGAAGGATGACATGCGTACCAATGGTCTCAAAACGGGGGATGCTGAAGACCGCGCGAAGTGGAGTAGAAAAAGTAGGAAAGCGGACCCTGGGCGTCGGAGTGAACGCTCCGAACGCAACCGGGAATTAACGCTCGGATGATGATGATGACCCTCAAGGGCAAGATCTGCTTGACTATTGACTAATGACTAATGACTAATGACGATTCAGCGCAAAATACAATCTCCATGACAAAAGATCATAAAAATACCGTATTTATAATGTTAATAATGTCGATCCCCGGTTTGTTGAGGCGTGGCGCAGCGCGTAGGTGCTCTGACTACGGTTATTTGTACATAATTACACTTTACTTAATAAATTATTTAAATGTTAAGTATGACAATAAAAAAACTTCGTTTAAAAAAACCGACTTCAAAAACTAAAAAACTAAAAAGCATAAAATAATTTATTTCTAAAGCTATTATTATTAATATATATTATCTAAAACATCTTGAAGTCGGTGCTAAATAAAACATAAAAATTACTATATTTTTTTGAAAATTACTAAGTTTTTTTTATTTTATTTGTTAGTTTTTAGTGTCTAGCTATGTATGGGTAGACCTACGAAAGCTGCCGCGCTCCTTAAAAAATATAGGTCCCAAGAAACGGGAACAAAGAATGTTCATAAAATGAAAACTACTGGGCCAAACTATGTTAAATTTTTAGGGGACCAAATGGAAGCTATTCCGCGTCGAATAAAAAGAATCACGTAAATCGGATCATAAATTTCGGAGTAATCGGTGAACATACATAAAAAAAAACAAAAAAAAGATCCCGACGAATTGAGAACCTCCTCCTTTTTTTGAAGTCGGTTAAAAAGAATAAAGTAAATACATTTTTAGAAAAACGTCATGTTATTGAGAAAAATGTATACTTTAGCAAATACTTGAGTCTGCATAAAGATTTCTTTTATGAGTCGATTGGGGAAAGTTGTCTCGAGCGAATGTATGGGCCGGTGCCAAACGCGCTGCTTATGAATCTTTATCTTTGGCCTGTCCTATTCTATTTTTTATTTTTTTATTGCAGGAGATCAGCAGACAGGCAGACGGCCCACTTGATGGAAAGCTTTTATCATCGTCTACGGAGATTTGCAACACCAAAGGTGCTACAAATGCGCTGCTGCTCTAATAAGGGAAACTGGAACCTGGTCACTAATGCCGGAACACAACTCAAGGTTGTTATAGTGACATACTCTAGACCAGGGGTGGTAGCCATCCAGTCGGGCAAACGCCCTACCACCTGGCTGTGGGTTGTTAAATCGCCTCTTACGACAGGCCGCCCCAACGCAGGAAATTGTATTCTTTCTCCGTTCCTGCACGGATAAAAAAAAAATATTTTGATTATTTGCAATATCGACTTTAATCAATAAAATAGGCAGATATCGAAGGCATGACATGTTGTTCACTTTTGGTATGTATACTAGTATTGTCCCGCGGTTCGGATGTTGGCTAAGCGTCGAACCCTTCCGGAGTCATCCACCCGACATGCGAAGAGACGAAACGAATATTCAGCTCCGAGCTCGATGGGGCATAAAACGTAACCAGATTGCCCCAACGACGTCGCCAACACCACTCAAACCAAAACTAATATGCACTTTCACATTTCGATATCACACAAGTCAAGGAATATTTGTAAAATCATAGGGGAGCGTGGGGAATGGGAGGAACATATAGAAATATTGTTAATAAACATTTTTTACTTATATAGTGACCAGAGAATCACAGAAAAATCATAATCCTAAGTAATTTTTAGCGTAATTAAAAAAAATCTAAATTATGCTCTCCGCTTCGATTGCCTAACACTTCCTAAAATAGGAACCAATATATGGCCCATATGTCGAATTCGATCCATTTAAACTGTAGTCTGTTTAGAGAAGTTTCATTTTAGATTTCAATCAATGTCAAATATTTTTATGTATTTATATAAGCAAATAACAGAAGAAACATTTGGTTACACAATCAAATATAATAATCATTAGTAAACAAAAAACTTCGTAACAACACCAAGATTTTAAATTAAGAACAGAAAATCTGCAACGATACCATAATTTTCTACTTTTGCCTGCGTTTATACAATTAATGTAAACGCAATGTAATATAATATATATGCATTTTAATTCATACTAGGGACTTGAAACGTTTTACGTTTTATAAGTACGTAGCCAAACAAACAAACTCACGACCATCTCGTACAACTTAATTGAGTTCTGCAAAGGTGGCCGCGGTAGACTTTTGGTGAACATACACGTAGACGCCCAAACGCCATTTGCACAATTACGAGGATTCGAAATTATTTGTGCAGGAACGGAGAAAGAATACAATTTCCTGCGGCCGGGCGGCCTGTCGTAAGAGGCGACAAAACAACCTACAGCCAGGTGGTAGGGTATTTGCTTGACTGGATGGCGACCACCCCTGATCTAAAGTACGTCGCCATAACAACCTTGTGTTGTGTTCCGGCATTAGTGACCAGGTTCCAGTCTACCTTAAGACTGCAGCAGCGCATTTGTAGCACCTTTGGTGTTGCAAATGTCCATAGGCGATTATAACCGCTTTTTATCAAGTGGACCTGCCTGTCTGCTGAACTCCTGCAATAAAAAAAAAGTCTAATTTGTGGTCGTTCCGATTACCCCATGTTCCCCTACAACAAATATAACTATATATGTCGTGAGGGCTAACGGCCGCCATCTCGCTCTGAAATATTTCCCGCGCTTTCAACTTACGGTTTTAATGAGACCATCATTTCTTAATAATTAAAAGTCGGCCTTCTGTTCCTTCTCGGCTCCTAGCTTCTGAACTGGGAAAAAGTTTTGCTACCCCATTGCTAAACTTTGCACTTTAATTAAATGAAATGTGCCTGCATAAATTGGACTGTTTAAACTGACGGAATTGTATCGCTTCCCGTCGTCCAACGATGATGTCCGGGACAGGCGGTCGTTGCTATATCTTTGTTATAACCTTCACAATTATGTTTAACAATGGTGATTAATGAAATCAACCAAGTTCGTATCAATGTCTGCAGAACTTAGAAGAAGAAACTTTTGTCTTTATAAAACTCAATTTCGTCGATACTGTAACCTTTTTCAAAATGTTTGATCAGAACACTTTTTACAACCTTGTAATCTAAAACCTTTCATACCTATTTAATGAAATGGAAGTTATTAAAAGTATCATTATGCCTTTTGAACAGAAAATTTCAAGATACCTTGAACAAATACAAATAGAATTTCTTCATTGTACTAGTTGGATATTCTTTAGAAGTAATAAACCCTCAGTTATTTAATGATATGTAATCCGAAGCTAGAACAGTAAGAGATATCTCGTTAAGAGCCCTCTGTCGGCTTCGGGGACCCGTAAAAAGTACTTTGCAACTAATTATGCTTCAGAGGGGTATAAAATGTTAAAAGCGGCTCGAATATCTAAACGGAACCATAAAATTAATTAGGATTAATTAGATATTTATGCTCGTGGACCCCTATTAGCATTCCACTGGGAGCCCGTTGAAGGCCCTCCTCTTCCTTATTGTTTTAATATCCTGAACGTTTCTTGGAACAGGCTCCCGTTGGATAGAGTGACTCAGCACTGGGGACAGTTGCAATAAAACGATTAGGTATTAAGTTGCTTAATTAATTTAACATTAAAGTAAGACTCTAGCTACATCTTCTAATATATAAAATTCTCGTGTCACAGTGTTAGTTACCATACTCCTCCGCAACGGCTTGACCGATTCTCATGAAATTTTGTGTGCATATTGGGTAGATCTGAGAATCGGACAACATCTATTTCTCATCCCCCTAAATGTTAAGGGTAGTCCACCCCTAAATATTTTTTTTTAATTTTTAGATAATTTTTATTTTTTTAGGATACAGCATTAAAAAAATACATTCAACCCTAAATTTTCACCCCTCTACGATCAACTCCTATTTTTCCATCGCGTTTTTTTTTTAACTATCAATCGATCAGTTATCCCCGCTAGATGTCTACCGTTGTCACCTCTCATCCAGCAAACATCACGGAGTAGGGATGAGTGGGTTCCCGGATGGTTTAGATTGACAATTAGAACCGGTAGGTGGCGCTGAGATCGGGTTTTGGAATCCTCCTAATCACCGGGAGCGATTTTGGTGATTTTGTTTTTGTGTGTTTGAGTGGGATCCCGGATGGTTTAGATTTACAATTAGAACCGGTAGGTGGCTCTGGGATCGGGTTCTAGAATTTTACTTTTTAAAGGCAGGACAACGTCTGCCGGGGTCGCTAGTAATCTATAATATTGCAGAATTCTAAACACGCTGTGTCTGTATATTGAAGCTATTGAAAAAACAACTGGAATAGACTATGTGAACGTTGGAGAACACGATTCAATTTTTTTAGATTTCTTGTCTGTTTGTTCGGCATTCACGTAAAAACTACTGGGCCGATTTGGATGCGCTTTTCGCTGATCGACAGCAAAATCTTAGACTTAAAATCTCCGCTACTTTTTATTCCGGGAATCCCACTGGAAATTTTCTAGGAATGATTAAAATGGCCAGATTGGAAAATAAGTTTTTTTAAAAACGTTTTCAAATACAAGCTTTTGAGATCCTGCATATCATGTAGCAGAGTGCTAGCCGAGACAAGTGAAACGAGCCCAAACACGACGGGTCTATCTTGTTTAGTACAGGAGTTCCTATGGCCACCTTCCGACTCCATCACCAGATCAGTTCCATGGTACCATATTATTGCATTGTCACGCGATATATACATAAGTGCAAAATTTCAGCTCAATCGGAAACCGGGAAGTTGGTCAAATTTAACTTGCAAGATTCCACCCGAACCCACATACATACATATCCATTGCATGTTAAATAAAAGCTTGTAAAAAAACGAATTCCGATGCGATTTTTTCACTGTTCGATAGGAAACTTTATGTAGTAAATATGTGTGATTTTTTATCCCGGGAAATTTCCCGGGAGTGGTTTGTAGTTGTTCGAGTGCAGAAAAATTAGCTTAGCCCGACATAGTTTACACAGAAACGATAATTTACATTAATTTTTAAATGCTGCGGTCACAGAAAAGAAAAAAAAACAACACACATGGCACTAGAGAGGACAATATAGATATAAGACTCACACTGCACATGCACTTCCTCACAACGCCAGCATGTAACAGATACACTCTACATTAGTATAAGTTTAGTATTAAAACTAGAATAAATTAATATAATAAGTTATTCGTAAGATACATACACCTCAACACAAAAATCAATAAATCAATGTCACACACAAGAACCAAAATAACTAATAAGCGTGTTAAATTCAAAAAATTAAATCTAGAAATTAGTTGTAAAAAAGGGTACGGAACTCGAGTCCGTAGAGTTGTCAATAATATAAAAAAAAATCTATAAATCTTAGCTGCTACGTAATAATCTTATACTAATATATAAAGCTGAAGAGTTTATTTGTTTGTTTGAACGCATTAATCTCAGGAACTACTGGTCTGATTTGAAAAATTCTTTCAGTGTTAGATAGTCCATTTATCGAGGAAGGCTATAGGCTACATATCATCGCGCTAAGACCAATAGGAGCGGAGCACCATTGAAAAATGTTTCAAAATCGGAGGATTTTGAAAGCAAACTCCACGCGTACGACGTCGCAGGCACAGCTAGTATCACTATAAAATAACTAACCCTTACCATGTCCATGAGACGCATAGATTTCCGATGCTATAGTGTTTTTATTTTGAATATTGGGAGATTTGACCACGTACGTGGCGTATCAAAGTTGTAACCTTACTACGAAGCGATAAATTAATTCACGAACGTGACGTTATACTTATTGCAAGCGACAAATGATCCACATCGTCGTCTGCCGATAGCCGGCACCAGCATCTGGCCCCGAAGGTCAAAGTATTATATTATATAGATTACTGTCTTCTTCATTTGCATTTCGATTTGATGTTTCGCAATAAAGATTTGAAGTACTGATGGAAAGCTCTTTAGCTCTTTTACGAGCATTGCGCGGAGATAAAAATTTAATTACGAATTGCATAGTTTGGCGTCGTGGACTTGTATCGAGAAACAGTGTTTAAATAAAACTGTTACGACCGACAAAAGTGGATTAACACCTGCATACCATAAAAGCTCACTTCTTTTGTTTACTTTGTATTTAAAATTTGTAATTAGAAAACAGCCTATTGTGTATTGTTATCTTTTATAGTAGTAATTAGCCAGGTGTGTCGAACTTATTCTAAGAAATTCGGTCTACGCGGTCGGACAGCTATATTGTATTGGTGCAGTATAAAGCATAACCCAATGGAGAGATCGGCAGACGAGCGATAACCAGCCGCGAGACAAGACTTGTGTACATTCGATAATCTATTTAGTGACAGACTTTGCGCGTGTGATTGAATCGTGCATTACGTTTGGACTGGTTGTGTTCAGTTATATTTGTACCTGTCTTATACGTGTTTGTATAATTCTAATAAATTCTATAGTCATACCAACGGTATCGTAATTCGAGTCCTGCAACTCGTAACAATATTTATAAGTTGTATATATATAAGTATTATTTAAGCATTGTTCCTCGGTACAAGTTCACGACGCCAGTATACAAGTTGTACGATTCGACGAACAGCGTTTTGCTGACGCTGCGGCATACTTTGGGCTACTTTAATATTAGTATAAATAATGCTCAAAAATACTTTGTGATTGAGTCGCTGCTGAGTTGCTATCAAGTTGCCATTACATCGCTACAAGTTACTATCAACTAAGTTGAACCCAGAGATCAGCATCCAAGCTCATCTAGTACAGGAATAAATCCTTGTAAACTATAAAGTGTATTTTCTTCACCAGCACTCCTCCAACTACTGCCAGCATCCACTACTACAAGCAAAAACCAAGTGTACAAACTGTACACAAGTATTGTACAAACTAACAAAGTATTATTATTGTATTCATAAATATAGTATTGTTACATACCGATAAAGAACGCACATCTGCATGTCGTAAAACATCGTTTATTGCCTTCTTTGATTTAGAAATTCTTTTGTTTGCTTTGTGTTTAGAATTTTTAATCCAAAAAAACATGCTATTGTTATTGAACTTGTTTATGACCGTCGAAACTTGCCAGGTGTGCGGGATTAACTCGGCGAACGCGATGCTTTGTTCTATTTTACAGTTTACTATAAAACAATACCCGAACGGAGGGGTGAGGTAGTGAAGCGACGACTACGATATGAGTAAGACGTGTGTAGTACTTTCGATTAGCGATATAGTGACGGACTTTGCGCGTGTTAAATTGCATTAAACCGTGCAGTGTGAATTGGTTCCATTCAGTTTTATTTTGTACCTGTTTTATACGTGTTTGTACAGTTCTAATAAACTCTATAGTAATTGCAACGGCATTTATTTTAATTCGAGTCCTGTAGCTCGTAACAGTATAATTACATAATTAGTATTAAGAGGGAAGTAAGCATACCTTCAGGAGGCTATTGCCTCCACAAGCGGGCGCTTCCTTCGGCTTCATACAAAATCGAGCTGACATCAGGCTTATACAGTACTAGGTGTGCCCGCGACGTCGTCCGCGTGGAATTTGTTTTAAAAACTCCCCGATTTTGAAACATTCTTCATTAGTGCTCCGCTTCTATTGGTCTTAGCGTGACGATATATAGCCTATAGCCTTCCTCAATAAATGGGTTATTTAACACTGAAAGAATTTTTCAAATCAGACCAGTAATTCCTGAGATTAGCGCGTTCAAACAAACAAACTCTTCAGCTTTATATATTAGTATAAGATGTATACTGTAAACTAGAGTCCAAAACGTGTAAATAATTGACTATGAATGCCCCACAATTTCACTCACTCACATTTTAACTATTTCACAATCACTATTTAAAAAAAAATTAATTTCGCTGTCTCAACCTTGAGTTGTTTTACTCCGAGAATCGTTTTATTTTCATGATAAAAAGTCCCTGAAGCTGCGTAAGGCGTCTCCCGTTCAATTTTCATAAATCATATACCAGACGCTGAAAAGAGCACAAATAACCAACTCATATATTAGAAAAAGCGCAAAGTGGGAATTGTTGCTTGTTAGCCGAAATATATTTCTGCTCCCTCTGCTCCTCTTCGTTGCCTACGTTTCCCAGATATAAAGAGTGTTGCGCCCGAAATGGCTAGGGGACACAAAGCAAGCGGAATCTCCCTAATTGAGATCGGATAGCCCCAGCTTCCCCTATAATGTGTTTCCGATGACCCAGAATCGAGTTATGTCCAAGTTTTTTACCCAACGAGAACATTATCGCAGGAATTGCTAATTTAATGTTTCTTTCGATAAGAAATTGATAAGCTTGTCGTTTTTTAATAATTTATTTATATAATAAAATACGAATGTCGCCTTAATGTTGGTTTACAAACACTACGGCTGACGTGGCCGTGACGTGGCGTCTCAAACAGGCGTAAGGCGCCATGCTGGAAATGTCAAGGCTCTTTTGAAGATTGTTCAAGCTTTTGAGCATTGGACATTATTCATCACGGGAAATGCTCGTCGGATTGGTGCTGGACGCGCACCGAGATATCGTCACGATGACCACAACTGTTTAATCGTGGGCTGATGTCCACATCATCTATTTTATAAATCAGAGCAACAGTAACTATGGTCTGTCATTATTTGTATGTCTTTCAAGACCACGGGCTATAAAAATGGCCCGGACTTTTGGAGGGCTTGCGTGGGGCCATGGAAAGGACAACACGTAGAAGCCCTTTGACAAACTTAATGTAAATGTGGCGTGACACTGACCGGCGATTATCCCTGTCTACACCATATAATAATGCACACAAGGACAAGCCCCGGCCAGTGTAGAACTATTGTGGGAAATCAGGACAAAAAGTATCGGGCTATTGGAGTGAACTGCTAGTGGTACTAGGGGTCGGGGAATACGGGGACTATGGCGTCTGCACGTCGCATTGTTCAGGGAACATAGAAAAATGGGCAGACGGTGACTCGCCACTCCCTGCATGGGCCCCAGAAAATTCCATAAAGACAGGGTGTAGAGAGGTGGACTGCAGGTTCACCGAAGCTACTTCTGACGTGATACCATTTATCACTTCCACGGCCTTGCCTTGGACCCTGGAGTCAGGTACGAGGTGTCGCTACTGACCTAAGGCTCCGCCCTGCGGGTTTATTATTATTATTATTTATAATAATAATAATAATTTTCTCGCAGGGGGGCTTTGTGGCGAAGCCTTAGGTGAGCAGCGACACCTCGTACCTGACTCCGGGGGCCAAGGCAAGGCCCCCGCCTCCGTGCATGTCTTAACCGGCCGGCACGGAGTGGAGATCGCTAGAGCTAAGACTCAAGCTCCAGGGGTGGAAGTGATAAATGGCCTAACGTCGGAAGTAGCTTCGGTGAACCTGCAGCCCACCTCTCGACACCCCTTAGCCACTCGCACCCATGTTGCCCCTGTCTTCTATGGCATTTTTTGGGGCCCATGCAGGGAGTGGCGAGTCACCGTCTGCCCATTTTTCTATGTTCCCTGAACAATGCGACGTGCAGACGCTATAGTCCCCGTATTCCCCGACCTTTTGACTTTTTGTCCTGATTTCCAACAATAGTCCTACACTGGCCGGGGCTTGTCCTTGGGTGCATTACTATATGATGTAGACAGGGATAATCGCCGGTCAGTGTCACGCCACATTTACATTAAATTTGTCAAGGGGCCTCTACGTGTTGGCCTTCCCATGGCCCCACGCAAGCCCTCCAAAAGTCCGGGCCATTTTTATCACCCGTGGTCTTGAAAGACATACAGTATAATAATTTCTTTATTTACTCTCACACTAACAATAATTAAATTAGTAACATTTTTTTTTTCTTATAAACTGAAATGGTGAGAGCCTGGTGTCAGTTAAAGGAATAATCCTGTGTTACTGATCACCAGCCTCATTCTCCCCGGAGAAACCAGCTAAAAAATTTGTGATAAATATTGTGTAATTAAATGTAGTTATGTGTGACTGTGTCAGTATGTTAATAGTAATAGATGTTTATAAAATAAGAATTACATAAATGTAATAAATAAATGACAAATAAGTAGTAGTATTAGGAAACTATATTTAGATAACTAAGACCAACAATGCTTCAGTGGAATCATAATCAAGTTTTAAAAGCCACTCAGTCAGTATTTTCTTACATTTAGATTTAGTTAAGGGGTATATATCAATTTGCTTATTGATTTTGTTGTATAAATAACTGCCTAGAAAATAAAAGAATCTACAACAAAAAGCTGTCGTAACAGTGTTTTGTTTGCAAGGGATGTGAATTCTTTTAGTAAATAAACTAGAAGATATAAATGGGGTAATGAGATGTTGTTTTAAAACTATTTGTTGAATAAAAAGTTGCCGAACTGTTAGCACTTTCCAGCGGTCATAAAGGTCTTTGGTGGAGTGGTAAAAAGGGAGAGAAAAACTCACTAATTTATTACGCATCTTGTTCAAATTGCTTTTTGTTAACAATATCTTTTAATCTGTAGGTATGCGATCTATTTACTTAAATACATCGCCTTCGTTGTGGTACACGAAAAGGTTATTAATAAACAAAGCGAGTTAAGTATCGATAGCCCCCTTTCAGCTCCTCGTGGCTCATGGCCATGTTTCACGCTCTGTGACCAGCACCCCCTCAGCGTCAAACAGCTTGTATTTATTGCAGTGCGTAATGATTACACTTCCCGACGGATGTGTGTCGACCTTAGGGTTGCCACACAACATTTCTAGCGAGTTTTTGCAATGTTCTAGAACGGTCAAGTGGGCTAACGGCGGCCGCTTTGCGGTGTTTCCATGCGGGTCAGCGAAACTCAGCGCCCTCTATCCAGGCCACGCTCGCGCTCAGCACAGAGTGCTCTTGCAATCGACGAATACAAGCATGCTTATTTTTGTAGTCATGAATTTTATCTATTTTAAATGAATCTCTACGGCATGAATGGCCATAACGTTTCTGCGCCATAATTGAATGTTTTCAGATATGTGTATTTATACTATAATACATTTGTAAATAGTTCGAGTTTGTATAATACGTTTAAAAATGTGAAAAAAGTCAGGGAGCAGGAGCAGGAGCACTTCGGAGCAGGAGATTCCGAAAATCCAGTTTTTACAATTTTTGCCTGTCTGTCTGCTAGACATACATACATAACTTCACGCCAGTTCCCTTGCGGGGTAGGCACGAACAACAGAGTGCCATTTAGGCTTATTCTTACACACCTCACTTGCCTCTTTGACATTCATAACTCTTGTCATGCAAGCTCGTCTGTTCTTAAGGCTCCTGACTGACGTGACGTGTCTGCTAGAGTATCACGTAAAAACCACTGAACGGATTTAAATGAAATTCGAAACGGAGCTAACTGATATCCCGGGGCATAGCTTAGGATACTTTTGATCCCGATAAACGACGTCGTTTACTTGGAATAGACGGATTAGCAAAATAGATGGCGCTGCAATTGCGAATTAGACAAACATCGCTGTAATTGAATTGCAAATACGTTGTCAGGTTGCCCACATGTCATTCATTACGTATTAGGTACTTCAAATCAGGTTGGCTGCGACTTTTCTTCATGTTTTGCTGTGCAGTTGTCTACACTATATTGACTTAGTTTCTTTGTAATTGCAGTGAATTCAACAAGAAACTTAAGTATCGAAGGTTTATATGTATAAAGCACTTAATTATTTTTTTATGTAAGTAACATAGAACTACTAAACGCGTCTACGCCGGAGGGGGGGGGGGGGGGACTGGTCAATCATATAAGCATACTGGAAAATAAATGAAAAAATACGTGTATATGTGCGTGAGACCAAAAGCGCGTATGACTGGAGGGCACACTCGCAACTGATCGTTCCGTCAGACATGCATACTTTTTTTTTCACTGCATGAGTTCAGTAGACAGGCAGACGGCCCACTTGATTGAAAGCGGTTAGCATCGCCTATGGACATTTGCAGCACCAAAGGTGCTACAAATTTTATCCGTGCAGGAACGGGGAAAGAATACAATTTCCTGCGGCCGGGCGGCCTGTCGTAAGAGGCGATTAAACAACCCACAGCCAGGTGGTAGGGCATTTGCCCGACTGGATGGCTACCACCCCTGGTCTAGAGCATGCCGCCATAACAACTTTGAGTTGTGTTCCGGCATTAGTGACCAGGTTCCAGACTCACTTAAGAGAGCAGCAGCGCATTTGTAGCACCTTTGGTGTCGCAAATGTCCATAGGCGATGGTAACCGCTTTCCATCCAGTGGGCCGTCTGCCTGTCTGCTGAACTCCTGCAATAAAAAAAAAATATGCGCTGCTGCTCTCTTAAGGTAGACTGGAACATGGTCACTAATGCCGGAACACAACTCAAGGTTGTTATGGCAACATACTCTAGATCAGGGGTGGTAGCCCTGTGGGTTGTTTTGTTGGATGCAACAAAACAACTATCTTCATTAACAAAATTCTACTGTTCCTATGTTATTAGTGCAATAAGCGCCTCCTAAACGGTTGTACCGATTTTGATGAATCATTTTGGTTGTGTTCAAGTGGATTTGAGAATGGTTTGGATTCACAATTGGACTCGGTTGGTGGCGCTGCAATCAGATTCTACATTTTTATTTTTTCAAAGCATGACAACGGCTGCTGGCTCCGCTTGTAGTTATATCAAAAGGTTCACTTCATACAAAACGCTGGTGAATGGAATATATACGTGGACGCTGTAGATTGTGGCAACGTTGTACTGAGTGAATCGTCTGTATACTTTGTGTATACGTACAATCACGCGGGGGCTAGTTTCAGGGGCCCCGCCACCCGCCACCCGCTCGTTTTAATTAATTTCAAACTGAATTGAATACATACCGTTTCATAGCAATTAATTATTATAATTAATTGCCATCTGTGGTTTGCATCAATGTGTACCAACCATCCATTTTATGGTTTATTGTTATTTTACGAAATATTGGTCCATGTTGGACAGGTAGCAGAAGATCAGTGTTTTGCCAATATTTAAAATCATAAGGTATTTCTAGCAGGAGCAATGGATTTTTTAGTACCAACATACATGAATTCCAAATAAGTAATGTCACTAAAGACATACGCAACAGTAATTATTCTATGAAGCGAATTAGAAAAACTCGGGATATTCAGATATGAAAAAGTAACAACAAGGAATTGTTGCATTTCTCTCATTTTGCGTTGGATCCATAATCAGTCTAGTGCAATAACCACTTTAATCCTAAAAGTTAAACAACCATCGATATAAAGCGCTTTCCGTACACGATACAGTAATAAGTATAAGAGATTGCAAGAGTTTGCAAGGGGCGCCTGGAGACGGAGCCTATCTGTGCAGGAACGGAGAAAGAATACAATTTCCTGCGGCCGGGCGGCCTGTCGTAAGAGGCGACAAAACCACCCACAGCCAGGTGGTAGGGCATTTGCCCGACTGGATGGCTACCACCCCTGGTTTAAAGTATGTCGCCATAACAACCTTGAATTGTGTTCCGACATTAGTCACCAGGTTCCAGTCTCCTTTAAGAGAGCAGCAGCGCATTTGTAGCACCTTTGGTGTTGCAAATGTCCATAGGCGATGGTAACCGCTTTCCATCACGTGGGCCGTCTGCCTGAACTCCTGCAATAAAAAAAAAATAAAAAAAACGGATGGGGTGACTTCTCCTAACCTTCCCTTAGCTCTCACATAACACAGAAAGAATACATACATACATAACTTCACGCCAGTTCCCTTGGGGGATAGGCAGGAACAACAGAGCACCATTCAGGCTTATTCTTACACACCTCACTCGCTTCTTTGACATTCATAGCTCTTGTCATGCACACTCGTCTGTTCTTAAGGCTCCTGACATCACCTTCTGCTAGTACACGATCAATTTGATCATGGAATGTGTGTCGTGGCACTTTTGCATTGTATATCTGTTTAGTCTTTCATCATGCATTCTTTCCACATGCCCGACCCACCGGAGCATTCCTTTCCTTACCTTCACCGCGACACAGGAACAATGAACAAACAAAATGAATCAACACTTACTTAAAATTATTATCCTTATTAAAGACACGTAATTGTAAAATCTTTTGGTATTAGTATTTTGATAGTTATTTTGGTGACGAATAAACTGTTATTTATCTATACTCATGAGCAAATACATTATGCTGTATGTTTTTTTGACATCTGCACGTCTATCAAGTTGCATGTTTTTGACAGTCAATTTGGATGCTACAAGTTTCCTAATTGTCATATACTTCATTGTTCCAGGCGATGTAACAGTAACGTATCGTGAGTCACGTAATGCAAAGACTGTCAACTATTAAATAAATTTAATCGCATTTAAGCCTTTTAAAATGAAAATATTGTTACGAGTCGCGGGAGTCGAACTAAAATGCCGTTAGATTCCTATAGTTTATTAAAACTATACATAAACACGTATAACACAGGTAGAAATATAACCGAACACAACAAGTCCAAACGTAATGCAGAAGGTCGTAATTCCATAAAACGTGCAAAGTCTGTCACTAAAAGTTTCCCGATGGTAGTTCCACACGTCTTGCTTTGCTCGTGGTTATCGCTCGACTGCCTCGTCCCTCCATCGGGCCATTGCTTTATACTGCACACATGCAATATGTCCGTCCGGCCGCGTGGACTGCATTTCCTAGAATCAGTTTGTACTTTAAATCCGACACACCTGGCTAATGAGTCGACCGCAACGGCCATAAACGAGTACAATAAAACAATGGACTGTTCTCTAGAATAATTAGTAAACGCATGTCAATAAATAAGTAAACAAAAGAAGTCCAAATGCCGAAAGGTAATAAAATGTGTTTTCTACAGGTATGCAGGTGTGAATTTGTTTTTGTCGGCGTCTAGGTTGTAACAATATTGTAATTAAAACAAATTACCACGACATTAATTTATTTAGATTTAAAGTCGTAAGTTAACATGAATAGTGTAAAGTTTATAAATTGATCAACGATCGAAGTAAAATAAACGCTTGGACAGCGTTTAATATTCGTTTGGTTTGGTAGTTGTAAGTAATAGATTTGTAAAATATAGCGTGTCTGGTCGGATATGTAGTTTCGCTCGTGGCGCCATCGCGTGGGGCGGATGGTGGCCCCGGAAAGGGCCATCGGGGTCCGTCCGGTGGCCATCGCGCATAAGAGACCTCGCGTTCGGGTGAAGCGGGCCGATACGCTGTTTCCGCTCCCATTAATGTATTAACGAGACGACGTGACTTGTAGAAACCAAATAAACGTGTCCCGACTAGTTTTAATTTTGTACGTACATTTATGCAACTTAAATCGTTTACAAATTAATATTAAAACATGTATTTGAGTTATACTAGCCTTTCTTTATCGGCTTTATTCCTTGCATAATCTCTGTAGAAATGATTTTTACGTATTAGGTTGGGGAAAAAGTTTCTTCGCATTTTATATAAAAATTCAAAAGGTTTTTTTTATAAAGTTTATTTACATTTGACTAAAGTATGTAGGAGCCATTTTGTTGGATAACTTTTTGCCATCTTGTAGGTAGGGACGTGATCCCATTGCTATAAAAATTTTGGGGCTTCTGATCAAAAAACTGCTACAAGTGGTTTTGGCAGTCCTCTCGTGATGTTAACCTGTCACTGCCTAAGGAATTTTGCAGAGACCGAAACAGGTGAAAATCTGGAGGTGAAAGGTCAGGACTATACGGCGGATGCATTAACACCTCCCAGCCAAACTCGTAATTTTTGCTGAGTGGCTAAACATGTGTGAGGTCTAGCGCTATCATGGTGAAAAACCAAACCCCTTCTGTTGATTAATTCTGGCCGCTTTCTCTCAACTTTTTGCTTTAATCTCATCAGTTGTTCGCAGTACAGTTCAGAATCGATTGTCCTGCCTGGCGGTAACAGCTCATAATGAATAATGCCCTTCCAATCCCCACCATACACACAGCATCACCTTGTTGCGAGTTCACCGGGGCTTCGCCAGTCTGTGAAGCCTGACCGGCCTTTGACCACAATCTTTTTCGCACGTTCTTGTCGTACGTGATCCAATTTTCAACACCAGTTATTAGCTTCTTCAAAAATGGTTCGGTTTCATTACGTCGTAATAAAGAATCACAAATGAGTACACGGTTCATTAGGTTTCTTTCAGTGAGCTCATGAGGCACCCAAATATCGAGCTTTTTTGTATACCCAGCTTTTTTCAAATGTGCCAAAACCGCTTCGTGGTCAATTCCCAGTTCTCCAGCTACATCGTAACTACTAATATTCCGATCTTGCTACACTGTTTCAAAAATGGCATCAATTTTGTCCGTAACAGGGCGACCAGAGCGACGTGCATCTTTGATATCAAAATTTCCGGATTGAAAAACGCTTAAACCAAATTTGCGCTAGCCAGATACAAATGGTATAGCCAAAGAGATCTTATTACAAGTTAATACATACTATAAGCGAAAAGACCTTTTCCCCAACCTATTATTTACATTTTGATATTACAAGATGTACACAACATTTACTGTAAAATATTTGGTATATCTCACGAAGAAAGAAAAAGAATTGTTTTTTTATTTTACCTCCCACTCATTTTAATATTATTTAAAATTATTAGAGCTAGGCATGTTTGCTGAAGAATTTCTTGCGCCGCTTCTTCTCTTCAAGCCATAACATGTTGCGAAGCGGTGGTAAATTAGATTACACTCCCATAGAGTAAATAATAACCATAAACAAAATTAAAATGAACAAGTTAGCGGTAGGCTAAATAAAACTTTAACAATACTCGTTGACACTTGGCATCTTTGTCATCAAATAAATTACCGCGCTTAAAACCGTTAAAGAGTAGTTTATTTGAAGTAATAACGATGTACTGACATTGCTTATGCTCGTATTATTATGTGATTTAAAAAAGCATGTTTTAGCAAACAAGTGGAGGGTATAATTTTATACACAATTGGAGCAGCTGTCGAATCCAGAGCAACGTGGGAAGTCGCCGGTGTCTATTTCTTACCGACAGTTCATTTGCCTTAGAATCAGTTAAAATTTATCAACAAGCTCCATACAAGTGATGTCAGAATTCAACCGATAGTAAGGCAAATGAATGAACAGTAAGATTATAAGAGCCGGCCATAAAACTATTAAATCGTTATGAAGTAGTTCCGCTCAGAGACGATCTTGCTGAAGGACGTGGAGTGTTATCCGCCAATAGTTTGCGCTTTTACGAGTACTTAGTTCAATCAAGTTTATTATTCGATTAGAATCTATATGAATAGGCTATTAACACTCTAATAACCTATTTTGTATAGGTTATTGGATTATTAATTACTGACGTAATTAGTAGTAAGATCGATCAATCGTAAAAATATTGAAATTGCTCATTTGTAAATATTCAAATTCAAATTCAAATTTATTTACTGCAAAAAACATGGTTTAAAAGGTGTTACAATAATTATATTTAGTTACACATGTTTTTGCCATCTTGGCGTGCCAACGCCCATAGCTGGCGCGATTAGCAATTAGGCGTCGGACGGAATGCGGGATATAGGAGGCTGAAAAAGCCTGAAGAATTCAGGACACACCTATATTTGTGAAGCATTTTAATTTGCAAGTATATTTGCAACTAGGACTTCCCCACGGCTGTGTCCACGCTTCCTGTATCGCATCACTTCAAAAAGGACTTAGATATCGTCTTCGTATTCCCGGGAAAATCTCGCGGGGTTCCCGGGACACAGAGTACCGCAGCATTTAAAATAGAACGTAAGCTATTGTTGTAGTGAAAACTGTGTCGAAATAAACCAATTTTTATGCATCCGAATAACTTCAAACGACTCCCGAGTAAATTATAAAAAAAAAATATCAAATTTGCTATCGATCAGTGTGAAAAGCGCATCGGAATTGGCGTTTTTTTTAATTTGGTTATTTTAAACCATTCCCAGAAAAATTCCCGTGGGATTCCCAGTATTTTATTTATTTATTTTTATTGCAGGAGTTCAGCAGACAGGCAAACGGCCCACTTGATGGAAAGCGGTTACCATCGTCTATGGACATTAGCAACACCAAGGTGCTACAAATGCGCTGCTGCTCTCTTAAAGGAGACTGGAACCTGGTCACTAATGCCGGAACACAACATAAGGTTGTTATGGCGGCATACTCTAGACCAGGGGTGGTCGCCATCCAGTCGAGCAAATACCCTACCACCTGGATGTGAGTTGTTTAGTCGCCTCTTACGACAGGCCGCCAGGCCGGAGGGAATTGTATTCTTTCTCCGTTCCTGCACGGATAAGGTTTAAAGTCATAAAACTTGAAACTTGATGAAACTGCTTTACGATTGGAACTGTTTAGCAGATGAAATATTATATAGATGAATTTTTATATGCGATTTCAATGAGAAACACGTCAATGTGAGGTGATTACGATGTCGGCAAATATTATGAAAAATGTGTTGCGAGTTATGTAGGGTGGATCGCGCTGTCGCCTCGTCTGTCTGTCACGAGCTAATGGAGCCGAATGAAACCGAGCTAACGCGGTGATTGATGTTCTCGTGGCAGTTGAACGTGGGACATTTCTCCCTGTCATTAATTAATTATTGCGATATGCGGATCACATTCAAACGTAGTGAAATCCTTGGCAAAATTCAAGTTATTATATACATGCATAGACTAAAGCGGTGTCTTTTATTAAAATGTATTTATTTACTTTTTTCAAAAATTCCTTGAGTCGCCTTCAAAGTACTTACGAGGTTCATCGTCTCTGCTTAGTAGTAGCACAGCCGGTAAGGGGCTTCGAGCTTTCGCTCTTTGTCCCGGACCGAATTCGCGGGGGCAAGTACCCCCCGATGACGGGATACGGGAGCCGCCTGACACATAGGGGTATATCGGCGGCTCGTGTCGGCCAATCAGCGGCACGTACCGTGGCGTACCTTCAAAGTACTTTCCATGAGATAAGATGCATTGCATTTCTGGAATTTTTCAACTTCAATATGGGCCAGTGTTGTTTTTACACAAGCCTACATGTCTTCAAAACTCTTGGAACACAGTCACGTCGCCTTAGGGAATGATGAGCCATCCCCGAGAGGTTAGAAGCTTAAATATTCCTCTGAACTAAATACATACATACATAACTTCACGCCAGTGCCCTTGCGGGGTAGGCACGAACAACAGAGCGCCATTCAAGCTTATTCTTACACACCTCACTTGCTTCTTTGACATTCATAGCTCTTGTGATGCGCGCTCGTCTGTTCTTAAGGCTCCTGACATCACCTTCTGCTAGTACATGATCAATTTGATCATGGAAGGTGTGTCGTGGCCTTCCACGACTTCTGCATCCATCCACTTTTGCATTGTATATCTGTTTACTCATTCTTTCATCATACATTCTTTCCTCTGAATTAGTGTGATTAAATGACAATTAGTATTAAAAATAACTAAATAATCGATGATGTCGTAAAGTCTGGAGCGTAGCTTCCGTGTCAGTGGACGGGAGGTCAATCGGCTCATCCGTGGTGCCATGGCCGCCATGAATGCGTCGTATGGCGTTCCGGGACACGTTTACCGTTATTCTTTTACATTAACTCGATAAGAAATATCATGCTTTGTCTACACATAACCCAGTTTTGATGTTGTTTGAGTTTATAAAATAGGTTCGTTGTCATGATTCTGATTGTATGTAATTTTAATTTCTGATCAAATTTCTAATTATTCAAAAAGTCGTAAAGGGACGAGTATGCTAACAACGTTCCCATATTCAAAATAGCAGCGCGGTGGCAGTGCCGTGTTCACGTTGGAGTGATAATCCTATTTGAAGTGAAGCTTTTATATAGACGGGGGGGTCTTAGGATTTTTCTGTCACGAAAAAGCGTTACGGGAGGATAATTCGCGACCCGTGTGGGATTCGCCAGATCGGGGGTGGCACTAGCATGCCCAGTCAGAACTGTTGCCATGCTACTGCCACTCCCCAGTTAGGGATACCCACTAAAACCCTTGGGTGCTCCATCCTTCGCCTTATGCCAGGGCTACGGGTATATGACCTAGCTTCTCTGCAGTCTTGGCAGGCGTGGGCCTCACGAGGCTTCTTCCACTGGTGGGGGACTCTCTAGGCGTGGGGCGGTTTGCAACTCGCTCCACGGGAGGAGAGATGAGCGCGCGCGGAACACGCCGCCCTCCCATCTCGACGGCATGTGCAGGTGAGTGAGAACTTTTATACCCCAAGAGGCTCCACCCACGCGTCCTCCTTTGGCGGGAACGGAGTAGTGATCTGAGCTCATGCTCCCGCTCCGCCTCCTCCTTCGCAAGCATAACGCACTTGCCGAAAGAGGAATCACACAAATATTCCTAATACATTGATCACAATCTTTTATAAACAACATGTAAGTGTGAAGAATTAAGTTTCAAGAAGGCGTCGTGTCATTGCTCTGAACTTCGGTTGCGTATCCCATGAGAATTGTCATCTCTTCGCGGCCGGAAATCTTCCTTATTTGTTACAAACGGGTTCGTGACCAAAGTCGTAAAGCAGGAATAAAACATAATTCGATCAAGAAATTCCCACAACAATGTCCCGAATTTCGTGTCCGCAAGCGACTCACTCACTGAATAGTACTTTTATGTATGCCATAAAGAAAGCACATACGGTTATACTCCCGCATCGCAATGAATATGAAATACTTGGCTGAGAGTGGTTCATGGGTTGCTCGTCACGTCCGCCCGTCCGTCCGTGCCATCGTGCTTTTATTGCTCGTCCCGCAATGAGTTTACTTGAGAGTAGACAACTGGACACACGCACGAGTGAGGCGGAACATAAAACCGACTAGTTAGTAGTAAGTTATCCCCTGTTAGCGCCACTGTGAGTGTGGAGCATTAGTTATACCATGATCTCACAACTAACGCATTCCTCTAAGAAGAGCGATGTGTTCGTAATCAAAAAGATATTTGCTTTGAATGTCGTAAAAAGAGGCCTCATCTTTTCCGTTGACTCTGTCACCTCCGTGGAACCCCTCATAGTATTCCATGGAGACCTGGCGCACATTTAGTCGATTTTGTTTATCAAAGTACTTTTTATAATATTTGTCTTAACAAGGAAAATTACCTATAATATATTATGTAATCATACCTATTGTTAATAAAATTTATTTAAAATAATGCAATATATTATTGTAATATTGGCGGGTAGTTGTGTTAACTAATCGGATATAAAAACAACCCACTGCTTTTCCCCGTTACCACCCCTGGTCTAGAGTATGCTGTCATAACAACCTTGAGTTCCGGCATTAGTGGCCGAGTTCCACTCTCCCTTTAGAGTGCGGCAGCACATTGGTATCACAATCGGTGTTACAGATGTCCAAAGGTAGCCGCTTTCCATCAGGTGGGCCCTCTGCCTGTCTGCTGAACTCATGCAATAGAAAAGAATCGAGCAGGAGATGGATTGGATGAAGTCACGGTATCCTGACGTTCAGGCTGACGCAGGTCCTGACGGGGCATGGTTGCTTCGGAAAGTACCTGAGTCGCCTCGGCCGCGAGGCCACGTCAGGGTGCCATCATTGTGACTCGGGCGACGAGGACACGGCGCTGCACACACTCCAGGAACGTCCAGCCTGAACGGAGCAACGCCGGGAGCTCGTCGCCCATACCGGATTTGACACCTCGCTCCCGGCCGTGGTACGCATCATGGTTGGGAGCCGCACCGGATGGGATGCCGTCTCCTCCTTCTGCGAGCACGTAATGTTTGCGAAAGAGGAGGTGGTGCGGGAGCGTGAGCGTACGTCCTTGCTCGGCTCCCGCCAAAAGAGGGCGCGCCGACGCCGGAGGGCGGACTTCGATCTTCGGCCACCGTAAACGGGCGGCGCGGGTGGGGCAACTTGGGGTATAGGGGTTCTCACTCACCCGCACATGCCGTCGAGATGAGAACGCGAGTGTTCCGCGCGCGCTCATCTCTCCTCCCGTGGGGCGCGTTACAAACCGCCCCACGCATGGATTAGACCTAGCAGTAGCCGGGGAATACGTCCCCTGGCATAGGAAGAGGCCCAGTGAGGGGGGCCCACGCCTGCCAGGGCACGCGGAGTTGAGAAGCCCGTATTCACGTAGCCATGGCATAAGGCGCAGCACGGAACACCCAGGGGTTTTAGTGGGTATCCCTAACTGGGGAGTGGCAATAGCGTGGCATCAGTTCTGGCCGGGCACGCTAGTGCCACCCCCGACCTGTGCGAATCCCACACTCTCACGGATCGCGAACGTCCCCCCAGGCTTCGGTGCCTGTCGCGGCTTAGTCCTCAAACGGATTTCCCCTGGCCAAAAAAAAAAATGAGGAAGGAAACCTCCCTGTTAGATCTGTACTTTAGATAGCCATTCTTCTTTCGGAAGTCGTATTAAATAGTTTTCCAAGTTCTGCGTGTTCTGTTATATACATTCCATACTAATACTGTATTTATTGAAATGGAGTTTGTACTAAGTAGACAGAACGAACGAAATGTACGAAGCATACATTCTCATGAGAAATAATATTGTTACGAGTTGCAGGACTCGAATTAAAATGCCGTTAGAATTACTATATAATTTATTAGAACTATACACACACGTATAACACAGGTACAAATATAACTGAACACAACCAATGCAAACTTAATGCACAATTCAGTAACACGCGCAAAGTCATTCATTACTACATCAAAGCATTACTTTATACTGCACCGATACAATATGTCTGCCCAACCGCGTGACCAAATTTCTTAGAATCAGTTCGACACACCTGGCTAATGACTGCCATAAAAGATTACAATACACAATGGGCTGTTTTCTAATCACAAATTTTAAACCCAAAGTAAATAAAAGAAGTCCAAATGCAAAAAGGTAATTAAGTGTGCTTTTAAGGTATGCAGGTGTGAATCCACTTTTGTCGGTCGTAACAATATTACAAATGAAGCTGCAACGAACAGTATGAAGTATTGACGTATGAGTATAACTGAATGCAAATACCACCCTTCAAATAGGATATATCGGGTAATCCATTCGGGTGTGCGCGACGACACTCCAATATTGGCAGATTAAAATCGAGCCCCAGCCGCAAATATGATTGAATATGTCACTCTAAAGTCTAAACAGTGATCCGTCACTACCTACTGCCTAAATATAGGTAGCATTCATAAAACTCAGCGAGATTAGGCCGCGTTCAGGATAGTACGGGGTTCTTTCCGACCACTGTCAGCCTTCTTCTGAACACTACTTACCGTAGAAGGAGATGCCCTAGAATAAGTACTCTGCTTATGGTTTGTAAATATTACAGCTGAAATTAAAACTTTATTGTATACTACGTTGTCCTGCTCTGAAAAAATAAAAATCTAGGACCCGTACTATCCGTGCAGGAACGGAGAAAGAATACAATTTCCTGCGTTGGGGTGGCCTGTCGTAAGAGGCGACTTAACAACCCACAGCCAGGTGGTAGGGCATTTGCCCGACTGGATGGCTACCACCTCTGGTCTAGACCATGCCGCCATAACCACCTTGAGTTGTGTTCCGGCATTAGTGACCAGGTTCCAGTCTCCCTTAAGAGAGTAGCAGCGCATTTGTAGCACCTTTGATGTTGCAAATGTCCATAGGCGAGGGTAACCGCTTTCCATCAAGTGGGCCGTCTGCCTGTCTGCTGATCTCCTGCAATAAAAAAAACCCGATCCCAGCGCCACCTACCGGTTCCAATTGTGACTGTAAACCATCCGGGAACCCACTCAAACACACAAAAACAAAATCACCAAAATCGCTCCAGGTGATTAAGAGGATTCTAGAACCCGATCTTAGCGCCACCTACCGGTTCCAACGAGATAAAAAGTATCCTATGTCCATCTCCTGGTTCTAAGCTACCTCTCCACCAATTTTCAGCCAAATCAGTACAGCCGTTCTTGAGTTATAAATAGTGTAAGTAACACGAGTTTCTTTTATATATATAGAAGATGTACATAGGCAGGTCAGACAGGTAAAAATACTCATAATGATTTTCTTAGGATTTTTTTGCTAAATGACTATAGAACCCCAAAAAAGGGAATTCAGAAGTTGTCGGGTCCCGTCCATTATTCAGAAGCGTTCGCTACGCTGTGGCTCCCCCTTTGGGAAGTGTGGAGCGTGTCGCACGTGACAGATCACGAATCTCAGTTATCTTGCAACAGCTCCGAAAATTGATTGAACACGTTTTGTTTATCCTCTGACACCCAAACTGGTTTATGCGCTCAACTGTCGATCAAATACTGTGTGGTCGGGGTATGGTCTCCCTTAGGCCTCGTGGTTCAAATGGATTTTAATACGCTTTTATTAGCTTCATACGTATGTTAGTAACGGAATCTTTCAAGTTAAATTTGATCGACTTCCCGGTTTCCGATTGAGCTGAAATTTTGCACGTATGTGTATATTGCGTGACAATGCATTAATATGGTACCATGGAGCTGATCTGGTGATGGAGTCGGAAGGTGGCCATAGGAACTCCTGTACTAAACAAGATAGACCCGTCGTGTTTGGGCTCGTTTTACTTGTCTTGGCTAGCACTCTGCTGCTACATGGTATGCAGGATCTCAAAAGCTTGTATTTAAAAACCTTTTTAAAAAAGCTTATTTGTACATAACGTTCCATTTCAAAGAAGCAAGTGAGGTGTGCAAGAATGGGCCTAAATGGCGCTCTGTTGTTCGTGCCTACCCCGCAAGGGAACTGGCGTGAAGTTATGTATGTATGTTCCATTTTATCATATGAGTGTATTTAATTCTTTTTTCAGTTTCCACGGAGAAGGGAATTAAATCACTAAAAAATAAAAATTAAAAACAACAGTTTAAAAAAAACTAAAAAATACGCTTTTATACAAAATCCAACTAAAAAATAGAAAATAAATTTGAATTAAAAATAGTGTAAGAAAAAATGATTTGCTTTTCAGGATATTATCAAAATAACCCTTCTGCTCATATCTGTTCATAGAATATTTATAACTATTGATATCACGCACCCCACGCTTTTTTTACAATAAAATCATTTTTTCTTACACTATTTTTAATTCAAATTTATTTTTTATTATTTAGTTGGATTTTCTATAAAAGCGTATTTTTTTTAGTTTTCTTTTTTAAACTATTATTTATTTATACTTGAAACCACTACTGTTAAACTATCTGAAAGGCTTTAATAGGCGAATAGTAAAACCGAATGTATAAGTCTCTCCATTCGTTAGTCTTTCTGATTGACTGTCCATGTCACATTTCATCCGTGCAGGAACGGAGAAAGAATACAATTCCCTGCGTTGGGGCGGCCTGTCGCAAGAGGCGACAAAACAACCCACAGCCAGGTGTTAGGGTATCTGCCTAGAGTATACCGCCATAACAACCTTGAGTTGTGTTCCGGCATTAGTGACCAGGTTCCAGTTTCCCTTAAGAGAGCAGCAGCGCATTTGTAGCACTTTTGGTGTTGCAAATGTCCATAGACGATGGTAACTGCTTTCCATCAAGTGGGCCGTCTGCCTGTCTGCTGAACTCATGCAATCAAAAATAAAAATAATATCACAGTAATTTGTTTGAAGAATGTCGCTATCCATATGGATGACAGAAAGGACACTGTACCTACTACATAGGAGTAAGTTGCGGCTTTGGCAACATGACACTTTGGTTTCAAATTCTTCACTTACTTATTTAATAAAAAATACATTTATTTTTATTGCAGGAGATCAGCAGACAGGCAGACGGCCCACTTGATGGAAAACTGTTACCAACGCCTATGGACATTTGCAACAGCAAAGGTGCTACAAATGCGCTGCTGCTCTCTTAAAGGAGACTGAAACCTGGTCACTAATGCCGGAACACAACTCAAGGTTGTTATAGCGACATGCTATAGACCAGGGGTGGTAGCCATCCAGTCGGGCAAATGCCCTGCCACCTGGCTGTGGGTTGTTAAGTCGCCTCTTACGACAGGCCGCCCCAACGCAGGAAATTGTATTTTACAACATACATACATAACTTCACGCCAGTTCCCTTGCGGGGTAGGCACGAACAACAGATTGCCATTTAGGCTTATTCTTACACACCTCACTTGCCTCTTTGACATTCATAACTCTTGTCATGCAAGCTCGTCTGTTCTTAAGGCTCCTGACATCACCTTCTGCTAGTACACGATCAATTTGATCATGGAAGGTGTGTCGTGGCCTTCCACGACTTCTGCATCCATCCACTTCACCCCGACACTCTCTTTCTTACCTCGGCATTAGGAACGCGGTCCGCGAGCGTCACTCCGCAGATTTTGCGCAGTGCTCGCATCTCGACCGCGTTTACTCTACTTCCATGCTCTCTCTTCCATACCCAACTCTCGCTTCCATACGTGAGCGTAGGTACCAGCACCGCGTTGTGTATGGCGAGCTGGGCCTTCTGGCTGAGGTTCTTAGCGCCTAGAAGTTTACCTAACGCTCCATTCACAGTGTTTGTATTTTACAAACACTGTTTAAATTTGATACAATTGAAATGCTGCCCCCAGTGATGACAAATTGACAATAGCATCTCCGTCGCCCTGGGTACATGCCCGTGCGGGCAAACAAGAGCGAACAGCCTACGCGATGTTAATTAGGGGCGACCACTACATTCGGAGATGACAAACGATCGTGACTATCGCTTAATCCCCGAGGGTGTAAACGAGGGACAAACATCCAAAGTAATCACTTTTAATATCTAACACGTATAATTCCACTTTACATGAATACGGCCATTTAGTATTGTACTTTCCATATAATGTTCATTTCACAGAGCGACAGTCGTCCAACCGAAACGCAAAAGCTTCTGAGATTGTACTTCTTTGACAGAACGCTCAACATCAGCATAACTCTTTGTCCCAGATGAACACCATTATAAAAAATAGCTGTGCCCGCGACGTCGTTCGCGTGGAATTTGCTGTCAAAACCCTCCGATTTCGAAACATTCTTCATTGGTGCTCCGCTCCTATTGGTCTTAGCGTGATGATATATAGCCTATAGCCTTCCTCGATAAATGGGCTATTCAACACTGAAAGAATTTTTCAAATCAGACCAGTAGTTCCTGAGATTAGCGCGTAGTATATTTGGCTACAACACTAATACTTACATTTTAAATATCGCGATATCTTTTGAATGAAACGTCCGAATTGAATAATTCAAAAAGTTCTAGAAAGGTATTGAATTCGTTTTGAATATGGAGTAATTTATTTTGATAAGAATTAATACCAAGATGCAAAATAAAGAGTTTTTGAAGCGACGGCATTTTAATTATTTAAAAAAATATTTTTGTAGACAATTATATGTGCTGCAAAGTGGTAGTACATTGTTTTATTCTATAATCAATAGTTTTCGCAGCGCACGCCGTGTATGGATTTTTTCGAGTCATTTTTTTACACCTTGGGTTACTTTATTGGACTTTTAGTAAGGATCCCTAATTTTTTTGAAAATATAATATAGCCTATAGCCTTCCTCGATAAATGTACTATTCAACACTGAAAGAATTTTTCAAATCGGACCAGCGGTTCCTGAGATTAGCGCGTTTAAAGAAACAAACAAACTCTTCAGCTTTATAATATTAGTATAGATTAAAGGAAATCACATCTAAATATGTAATAAATTTTATAAACCGACGTATTGTAAATTGTAAATTGATCGCATAGTTTGTTGCCTTGACAAGATTCTGATATCTTAAGACAAGCTGTGCAAGCGAAACTTCGTTCGTGTTTCCGAGACGTTTTGTTAGTGAATTGTAAGGAAGTGCGACAGCAGCGCCGACTCCTAAGTGCGTGGAATGTAAATTTCTTCAGTAGTTTTTACGTGAAGCATTCACAGACAGACAGACAAAAATTTTAAAACTTATATTTTATGAATCCGCTGGCCTAATTTAGCTTCTGTAATATTTCCTCATTTTTTAATTTATTGTATAAACTTAACATCATTTTTTTTTTTTTGGAACTGGACCCAGCTGAATAGCCGCAGATGGCTGTTTCAGCGATACCGGACTTTGGGGGCTTCACGACTCCGTGGGAGCGGAGGCGTTCGGCCCGGGAGCAGCACGCTCGAGGAGGCACCTCCTGTGAGGTTCGACCTCGGCTCGACCGCTGCGGGGGATTGACTCTATATTGGGAATTAGCCGTTAAAGGCTGAAAGAGCTAAGCCAACAGGCTGAAATGATTGTTTTTTGGGGACCAATTATCGACTCCGCCGGCGGAGCCGATCCTAGTCTATCGTTACTACCGCTTCGCAACGTGTTATAGCTGGAGGAGAAGAAGCGGCGGAAGAAACTCTCCAGCAACACGCCTATGCTAATCGTGTATGGCTACTTGTGTCTGTATTGAGTGTGTGAGATTGGTGGGGTCTTACCTTTGTGTAAGAGGATCCGAGCCGGGGGCTCTCCGGCGTCTGTTCTGTCTGCGTCTGTTATGCCAGGCTGATGTTCTGAGCCTCGGGGGGTTCATGATCGCGAGGAGACGGGTGATTTTATCGGGCTCGTCAATGAGTACATTGCGAGGGCGACGATTTCTCATGGGAGCGTTCGGTGTGGGTTTATAGTTGACCGTTTCCGTCACCAGAGGGTTCGGGTGATGGGGGGCGAGGTCAAAGAATCTGCGCGATAGAGTGACTATATAATCTTTGATGGAGGGAAGCTCCAGATCGCGATGCAGGTCGGCGAGCCGCATATAGCGCGGGGCGTCGACTGCAGCACGCATAAAATGATTCTGGATTCTTTGCAGTCTCCAGATGTTTGTTTCGCTGGCGTGGCCGAAGACCACACTCGCATAGGTCATGATGGGGCGGATGCAAGTTTTGTATAGAGTCACCTTATTTCTAAGGCTCATCTTACTCTTCTTGCATATCAACGGATAGAGTCGGCCTAGGATCCAGTATGCTCTGTTCCCGGCCGCTCTGGTGTGCTTGTGGAAGTACAAGCCTTTATCGAGAGTCACACCAAGATATTTGACTTCGTTAACCCAGGGGATAACTCCGTCGTATAGCTTGATGGGCATAAGTTGGTTGGTGGGGCGAGTATTGGGTGAGAGAGAGCGACGAGAGAACATGATGGCTGCGCTCTTCTCGGGGTTCACTTCAATCCTCCATCTACGGAACCAGTCGCCTAGTTCCTTGATGGCGGCGTTGAGGTGACTGCAGATTCTGTATCTGCTGGGGTCGCTAATGAATATGGCGGTGTCATCCGCATATAGGGCTAGCTCGGTATGGGGGTGCCGTGGCATGTCGCTGGTGTACAGCGAGAAAAGTAAGGGGGAGAGCGCGGAGCCCTGAGGGACTCCCGCTGAGATGGAATGAGAGGAGGATCTAGTGCCCTCCACTCGGAATCTGAATCTACGGTCTTTGAGGAAGTCCCGTAGAATGAGTACGAGTCGGTCCGGCACACCGAGTTGATACAGCTTGTATATCAGCCCGTTGTGCCAGACCTTATCGAAGGCTTTGGCGACGTCGAAGAATACTGCGCCTGTCGGCCAGAATCTTTGTCCGCCGCGTTGAAAGTGGGAGAGGACGTGCTCCGTGATGCGGAGCACTTGCTGTGGACAAGAGTGTCTAGCTCTAAAGCCAAACTGCTCAGGGGGGATGAGATTATTGCTGAAGGCAAAATCTCTCAGTCTTGTGAGAAGGACTCGCTCATACAGTTTACCCAGCGAGCTGAGTAGACTGATGGGGCGGTAACTAGAGGGCTTTGAGGCCGGTTTGCCTGGTTTGCGGATACCGATGACCTCCGCTTCTTTCCAGGTCTTTGGAAATTGGCAATTATTTATGGCAGCATTGAAGATGCTTACCATAATTAAGATAAGTTGGGCGGGGAGGATTTTTAAAAGTTTATGGCTGATTCCATCATTGCCTGGGGCCTTGCGGGGCTTTAGGGCTTTGATGAAATCCTGTACTTCCTCAACCGTGACCGGTTCGAGTGTGGTTTCGGCCGGGAGGGAGGACCGATATTCGACCTCGGCGTCTACCTCCGATAGGTGAGACGGGTCGTTATTGGCAATATTGGGGGAGCATTGGAGCTCGAGACTTTCGGCGAGACATTCTGCCTTTTCGTCGTCATCAAACGCTTTGGTGTTATCGGGTCTCTCGAGGGGTGGCATGCTCGAGAGGGTTTCTGCTTTCAGAGATCTCGCCAGCTGCCAGTAAGCCTGGTGAGTTGGGGAGATCTCCTCCAGCAGTCGGTCCCAACGTTGGTTCCTGACCTCCTGGACACGGAGTCTGACCTGGCGTTGGAGTGCCCTGTATTGGGCTTTATTATCTGGGGAGGGGAAGCTGCCGTAGGCTCTGAATGCTGCCCTCTTGTCCCTCATCAGATCTCTGACGTCGTCCGGGAGTGGCAGTCGGTGGTCCTCGAGAGGTACCTGCCGAGTGGACTCCCGTACCACGCTCTGGAGGTGGCTGGTGAGGGCTTCGATGGCAACATCGTTGTCCTGGGCTGAGTTAATCGGGTCCGGGATATGATGTTTCCTCACTACGCCCGCTGGCTTTTATATCCGATTAGTAAACACAACTACCCGCAAATAGTACGATAATAGGAGGTACTTTTTGGAATAAATGTAAACATGAATATCGATGATTTCATTTGTGATGTTGGCACGATTAGACGATGATTGTACCTCCTAATTTTGATTGAATAGAGGTTATTGAACGCGTAATATCGATACTAAGAACCACCGTGAGATACACATTGTCATGAAAAACATGAATGGCCTCCGGTGGATTTACCGAGGCGTGTTATCAGCGTGAAACAGGCGGCAGCGCGCGGCGAGGCTCGCACACGACGCGGTGCGACGCAGTGTCGCGGCGTGCCTTTGCTTCCCGCTGCCGAATACACGACACGACGCTGTTGGAAAACGCCGCTGGGTCCAACGACCCAATTCCCCATATCGTTAGATATACAGTTTCAATTATAACCTACTGTCTTTATCGATTTATCAAGTTGCTAAATCAACGCAAAAGAAATCTCATTTTTAACCGACTTCACAAATGTTTTTTTTTGTACGTTCGTTACTCGAATTTTCGAAATTTTCTTTTTGATTGCTAATATGTTTCTCACGCTGTTTCAATCAACTGTGGCCGAGTTTACCCGAACGAGCATTACATAGCCGAGCGTGACGGCTTCGTCTCGTTCAATACGCACCAAATAAAGCGCTTCGTCTTCACTTCAAAGCTGGCCTTTGTTTGAAGATTAAGATCATAACGTGAAGGTTGTAATAAAACAAGCCCCAAGCGGAATAAATAAATGCTGAAATTAATTCATGAGGTTAACAGACTCATATTAAAATCTACTTACAATATTACTCTATATCTATACTAATATTATAAAGCTGAAGAGTTTGTTTGTTTAAACGCGCTAATCTCAGGAACTGCTGGTCCGATTTGAAAAATTATTTCAGTGTTGAATAGTACATTTATCCCGGAAGGCTATAAGCTATATTATATTTAAAAAAAATAGGGATCCTTACTAAAAGTCCAGTAATGTAACCCAAGGTGTAAAAAAATGACCCGAAAAAATACTCACACGGCGTGCGCTGCGAAAACTATTGATTATAGAACAAAGCAATGTACTACCACTTTGCAGAACATATAATTTGTCTACAAAAAATATCGCGTAACCATATGTCTAACTATTGCAGTTATCTCACAATAAGTGTTTTCTTTTATTTATTTTGTAAATAATTAAAATGCCGTTGCTTCAAAAACTCTTTATTTTGTACCTTGGTATTAATCCTGATCAAAATAAATTCTTCCATATTCAAGACGAATTCAATACCTTTCTAGAACTTTTTGAATTATTCAATTCGGATATTTCATTCAAAAGATATCGCGATATTTAAAATGTAAGTATTAGTGTTGTACCCAAATATACTAATATTGTTTGATTGAACGCGCTAATTTTAAGGAACTACTGGTCTGATTTGAACAATTCTTTCAGTGTTGGATAGCCCATTTATCGAGGAAGGCTATAGACTATATATCATCACGCTAAGACCAATAGGAGCGGAGCAACAATGAATGAAGTCGCGGGCAGAAGCTTGTATGATATATGAACGAAGTATTTGGAATAAACCCTTACAACTACGCCGCGACATCACTCCTGAGATTTCCTACAGTTGCAACTTCTAATGGAAATTATTACAGTTTCTTGAGCATTAGTCAGTGTACGAAGCAAACGAAGCTGCATAAAGCGAAACTTTAATATAAATACGCGAGGAGTTTTCTAGCTTTAATGAAAGAGTAGAATGTACTCGGTGACCGGACGAGTGACTTCGCTTGAGATTTCACAATTCTTAACGAATCCGGGAATTATTTTATTTCCAGGGGCAAAAAATGGCAGAGTTTATATTCAGTTTTATAGGTTTGTAGATACTACAATAATATACTAAACGTCATCAATATTTGTTTACGTTGGAAAAGAGAAGATCAACTTGTGCAATATACTATATTCAGTTCACAATTAAAATATCTGGGGCTTTCTAAATATCAAGACTCGATCTAATACCCAGTATTTCGTTTATGTAAACTCAGTCGGGATTTGAAGCCGTGACTTTTTGTTCCTGTGAACTTAACCGGATAACATTCAGCCCACTAGACCAGAGATGGCGTCAACTTACAATTGGATAACACATATCAATGATATTTTCCACATCTTACAAAATAAAACATTACATGAATGAATGAATGAGTAACTTTATTGCACATACATTCAAGTACAATGGGCGGTCTTATCTCCTCCAGACTACCCTATACAATTATTATCGACACTGACTACATTATTTGCATTCGTCATAATTATATTATGAAATGTATCATTGTTACAATCTTAGTCATTTATTTATTATATTATATTATATTAAAGGATTAGCCTGTGTATCCAGCGAGGCAATGCTGCCAGCCTTCTAGGTACAATGCCCAGCGACAGTGGTCTGGTGGGGCTGGACGGGCCTTGATACAGGTTTTTTTTATTATTTTTAAGCTAGGTTTATTTATATTATGGATTATGCCCTCCTTTTTTATTTAGTTCTAGTTTTTAATTGTAGGTTTATTTTTCATACTGTAGTTTAGTTTTAGTATTTAATTGTATTTTTTTATTGTATTAAATTTAACAATATTAATCATATGATCGTAATATATACATATTGAGACATTTAAAACAGTAAGTTATTTGTATTTCATATAATTATGTTGTAGTGGAACACTTACCAGCCAATAGATGGCGCTGTGCAGTAATTGATGTCACAAACGTTTCCCGAAACATACAAAGAATATATACAATGCAAGGAACGACATTAGCCTCGCTGGAAGATCTTCCTTTGAGACGGAGGAGCATTCCGTCTCGCTCCTCCACCCTGTACGGGGCACCCCCTTCAATGTCACACATGTTACATTATTGCATTTAATTTATATGAATCCTTAATGTACATGTTTGTATTCGGTCTGAATGTAGCATATTTAAACATTTTGAAAATCTGTTACACTCTCCCTACAGGGATGTTCCGAGAAATAGGGTAAAAAGCACGCTATAGAAGTGTTGTATGTCTACCTAATCACTTTAAGCGATGAGGCCGCCCATTTTTGAAATTATTATGTTAAATAAAAACAACCCAACATTATTTGAAAATTATAAAAGTGCCCGACATATTAATAAGAATAAAATTTGTATGCCTCCGCATACCACTGCATTATATGATAAAAGCGTGTTTGGGATGGCACCAACAATATATAATAAATTATACATACATACATACATAACTTCACGCCAGTTCCCTTGCGGGGTAGGCACGAACAACAGAGCGTCATTTAGGCTTATTCTTACACACCTCACTTGCCTCTTTGACATTCATAACTCTTGTCATGCACGCTCGTCTGTTCTTAAGGCTCCTGACATCACCTTCTGCTAGTACACGATCAATTTGATCATGGAAGGTGTGTCGTGGCCTTCCACGACTTCTGCATCCATCCACTTTAAATTATCATGTAATATAATGCAAGAAAACAATATTAATATGTTTAAACAAAAATTAATCGAGTGGTTGACAAAAAAATCTAATTATAACGTCCAAGACTATTTAAATGAGAGGTAATTAAGAAGATATTGTGTCGTGTTGTTTTAAATAAAATAAAAGATTTATATTGCACCAAATTATTAAATATTATATAGAGATAAGTTAAGTAAGTTTATATTGCGATGCTATGAAAGGCCAGCTAAGTAATAAGTTCTCAGCTATATTGAATAAGATCTATGTATACACTTAGTTCGCAATAAAAATGATTTGATTTGATTTGATTGTATTGCCTCAAAAGTATTGTAAGTATGGTTTGTTTTTGTGATTGTGTCTTATCCAATTGTAAGTTGACGGCTTGTCTGGTCTAGTGGTCTACTTTTATAAGTCATCGAAACTTCGCACAATAAATCAATAAACACATATATCGTAATCACAAAAACAGAACAACTCTATTCAGGCATTTGATAGCAACACATTTAGATATATAACCAAGATGACATAAAGAATGGGCCCAACCTGGTCCGGTGACCTCCAACCTCCCTCACCGTCACCTCAAGCCTCGCAGTTATTTACTCACTATTTCAAAGTCTTTTAAATACACATTTTAAATAATACACAATGTATGCGTATGGAAGAACAACTTAAATACTATAAAGTACTTGAAACTACCGTCAATTAAATGTTCGCTATCTAAAATTCCCAGCAACGTTAATACCTGTTACAAATGCCATGGTAACATAGATGAAATATGGCTAGTGTACGAATTCACTAGTGACGTGGAGTGTTTGACGTCAATATTGGCGTCCGGCAGGGCTGCGTGCAGGGCTCGAAAGAGAGTGTGGGGGTGAAGTTAAGGAAAGGAATGCTCCGGTGGTTCGGGCATGTGGAAAGAATGCATGATGAAAGAATGACTAAACAGATATACAATGCAAAAGTGCCACGACACACCTTCCATGATCAAATTGATCATGTACTAGCAGAAGGTGATGTCAGGAGCCTTAAGAACAGACGAGCGTGCATGACAAGAGCTATGAATGTTAAAGAAGCAAGTGAAGTGTGTAAGAAAAAGCCTGAATGGCGCTCTGTTGTCCGTGCCTACCTCGCAAGGGAACTGGCGTGAAGTTATGTATGTATGTATGTACAAGTGCAGCATGTTTTGATGTATAAGTTGAGGTAACGAAGTGATCTCGATTTTTCAACTATAATATTGTTACGTGCGAGCGGGGGTACGCACTTAGGATTGGAAGGAAACACCAGTTTAACTAAACGTTTTTATTAACTTGATCAGCCGTACGTAACTCTTCTCCGCAGGGTTGCCTCTATGCCCCTATACCCACAACTTAGGTAATATCGTCACCGATATTGTGTAGACCACCTTCTGTTACTGCTGTTCTCACCTCCGAATTTACGGCGTGTAGCTCGCTTCTGGATCTCCTCGTAAACTGAGCTACATTCCTCCTTCACTGAACTGCCCATTAAACTACAAAACTATTAAACTTCTCTTCCAACTCTTTCGTATCGCAGTTGTCGCTTCGCTGTCTAGCTCTAAATTCCTATAGCCGGAAGAATCTCTGGAATCCAAAATGTCGATCTTCTTTTCGTTATTCTTTTATTTACTATCTGTCTCTTTCTAGAATGTATCTGTCCTTGTCTTTTCTTTCCTAAATCTTCTATGTTTTATCTAAAAGTCTTGAGACCGGCTTACGCTGCCAGAAAGTTCTACCCTCGGTCGCCACAGTATTATATATTAATAACTAACTGCTTTTTACAAAAAACCTAATACATCTGGAGGCAGGCGAGCTGGCAACTAGTCCGTAATCTAGTTACGCTGCAGGGAGCCCATCGAAAACACTCAACGGCCCATTTCATAAAATTTTATCGCGATACGCCTTCGTTGCGAGCATTTTTATGTTTCAAAGAAATGCCCACTCTTACTTCTTACTTCTTACATCGTGTTCAAAACAAACACGTAACTATTAAAAGAGTTATTTAATCAGAGTGACATTCGCTTTATTTTTTGATTTATGAAAACAATAAATTATCTACTGCAACAAGATTATTATACGAGAATTGCTTTATTATTCAGATTGCGAGGTGCATTAGGCCGTGTACCCACTGGCGGAACAAAGGCCATCGAACGAGATTCGTTGGCCCTATGTAGCCGATATCGAATGGCCGAATCTATGTGTATGCCTTTTTTTTAAGAGGAGAAAACTTTTTTTTTTTATTGCAGGAGTTCAGCAGACAGGCAGACAACCCACTTGACGGAAAGCGGTTATCAACGCCTATGGACTTTTGCAACACCAAAGGTGCTACAAATGCGCTGCTGCTCTCTTAAGGGAAACTGGTCACTAATGTCGGAACGCAACTCAAGGTTGTTATGGTGACATGCTCTAGACCAGGAGTGGTCGCTATCCAGTCGAGCAAATACTCTACCACCTGGCTGTGGGTTTTTTTGTCGTTTCTTACGACAGCCCGCCCGGCCGCAGGAAATTGTATTCTTTCTCCGTTCCTGCACGGATGAAAAACCGATTGAAGACTAACCACTAAGAGGGGACCGTGTGTGGGATTTCTCATGTTTGATTTGCACTTGCACCCCCGAAGAAGTATTATTGCCATCCGAGTCGATGATACCTATTAAAACTCTCGGTGTCTCGTATTTCGCTTGTATGATAGGGCCACTGGTATATTGCCACACCACTCCGCGAGGCCTTGGCAGACGGTGGCCTAACTGTCTTACCTGTGTGTACTCCGCCTTAAACTAAACGTACTTTAAACCACTTTTAGCTATATTTGTATCCCGGTCTACATTTCATTTACTTCCTAGAAACCTTCACTCTAAAGGTCGCTGCGGCCGGTGGATATTGTATTATGACCAGCACAACTTGGAATTTCTTGCATAAAACTGGATAAACCCCTACTTCCCAACCCATTTCCCTCCCTCCTTGCTATTAAATTTACTTAGATTTAATAACTGGTAAGTAAATAACTGACAAGAGTTATGAATGTCAAAGAAGCAAGTGAGGTGTGTAAAAATAAGCCTAAATGGCGCTCTGTTGATCGTGCCTACCCCGCAAGGGAATTGGCGTGAAGTTATGTATGTATGTATATATGTAAATAACTGGCTCATGGTTAACTACTTGCAGAAATGTTTTATTTCGAATTCGAGGCTTTTGCATTTGTTTGGGAAATCCTATTCCGCTCGAGCTCCATAACAGGATCTCGGACAGATCCGTTCCGCTGTAATCGTTTCGACACATCCTGTCGTCTCCATTTGGGGAAACAACTCACTGAATACATTCCTGATGAAGTTGGCTAGAGGTAACATTATTTGTACAGATATGATCTCAAAAGTATCATTACGGACTAATCAACTTGGCCTGAGGCAGAGAGGATTACTCCACACACCTACCGTAAATAGCAACTTTTTTTTTATTTTTATTGCAGGAGTTCAGCAGACAGGCAGACGGCCCACTTGATGGAAAGCGGTTACCATCTCCAAAGGACATTTACAACACCAAAGTTGCTACAAATGCGCTGCTACTCTCTTAAAGGAGACTGGAACCTGGTCACTAATGCCGGAACACAACACAAGGTTGTTATGGCGGCATACTCTAGACCAGGGGTGGTCGTCATCCAGTCGATCAAAAATACCCTACCACCTGGCTGTGGGTTGTTTAGTCGCCTCTTACGACATGCCGCCAGGCCGCAGGAAATTGTATTCTTACTACAGACAAAACGCGTTTATCATACGAAGCTCAAATTCTTTTAACGAAATAGTAGTAGACTCAAATCTAGACCTATATTACGCACCTATAAATCCTCTTAAGCGCAATTTGGCTTAAAATTTCTTCGATAAAATAAACAGCTATAAATTTTGTTACATTATTATCCCTCAATATCATGTATGTACATGTCTTTTGTTTTCTTTACCAATAGGCGAGGGCTTATTATCAGCATCTTTAAAAAAAATATTATAGTGTCTATATTTTGTATAATTAGACTGGAAGCCTTCCTAAAATAAAATAAATATAGATCCTTAGTATTGTTAAAAGAATGCGATGACATCCCCCCTTAACCCCCACGGCCCCCACCTTCGGCCGGCGTCCGTCGCCGTCGTTCATATTCATTCGGAATGGAAAAATGCGCGCGTGACCCACATCTCTGATCACTGACGCTTTGGAGGAATGTACCGCTTTTAATGACATCATCGTGAATGGACATGCTGGCATCCCGTCGGGCTTCACATAAAGGCGCCGCTTTGCGCCCCTGCCCGCTCCACTTGTGATGGGAGTGTCACTTCCCTTAGCCAACGTAGAACAACAAGGTTAGCAAATTACGCTTTTGTTATAAGTAACTCTGAGGCCGATCTCAGACACCCAGACCATAGTAAATAGCGAAAAGTGTGAGGGTGTAATTCACGTGTAGTAGAAGTGAAACTTCAGGAACTTTCAGAGAATGAGATGATAAAATAAAATATTTATATAAATGATATATGTAAATAATACACCACGTTGGCTATGGAGGATTTTACTAAGGCTTTATAATACGCAAGTGCATATACACAAACAACGCTCAGACCAGAGCAAGTATAAGACAGTGTCTATACAACGCTTGCTTTCTCGGTTTGGCTTGATAATGTACAGGCGCACACATATCTACAACGCTTAGTAGACAAGTGGGAAGGCTACGAAGTACTGCACAAAGACAGGACCGAGTACTATGAAACGCTGTGTAATATATTCTATCTCATTCACTCGTAGGCTTCGTTCTATAGATATTTTATGTGTTTGTCTCTTTTTCTGTTTCATCGAGTTTCAATCCACAGCGATTCTTGACATGCTAGTAATCGAACCCGGCGCCTCTGCGTTGCAGTGAGACTGGCAAATGCTTAGCCTACTCGACCATAGGGACTGATACTGAGTGCGGCAGTAAAAGTGGGATACAAATGCGCATAGGGAGCGAGGCTGCTCTCCCAGGCCCCCCTTACCTTCGTCGTATCGGTGGATAGTCAAACAAAAGTTATATAGTGTTATATTAAGCAACAAAGTTTTCTCATGTATGTTTTACGCATGAAGACATTCGGCGAACGCTGAATAATGGAAACTTCTTTGTAGGAGCGGAGTGAAGTGGAAAGCGCGATAAATAAAGGAGTATTGACTTTGGGCCCGAGACAAGGGTTCGGGCTTCAGGTGGCCCCAAAAGGGACCAGTATGCCCTTCGTATGAATTTAAGATCATAAAAGATATAGGACCCATTTGACAACTAGTAATGGAATGGAATAAGATTAACAGAACACCCGTGCCAGTATTACATTTTCTACAGGCGCTTAATTTTTTTGTAGGCATCTTGTGCGATTTCTACGTCAATTGTAGACCGATTTTGAAATTGATTTCTTTAACCCCTAGGCTGGTCCCTTAGTCACCAAGTCAGGATCTGATTTGTCGATCGCAATGAAATCGAGAGGGACCTTTGCTGAAGAGCATGTGCACCGAAGAGTAAGATGGCAAGTTTGTATACGTGTATTATACAATTATTACAGATGATTAATATATTGATTCTAAATTCATTGAAGTATTTGCGCAAGTAAATACCGAAAAATAAATATGTTTTACTTAGCACCGACTTCAAGATGTCGAGGAAAGAAGTTGGTTAGATATATATTTTTTGGTTTTTAATGTGCAGCCAGTTTTGTTAAAAAAAATCTCCTTAAATTTCCCAAAAGTACTATACTTTATTACTCTTCAGAAAAAGATGGCAATCCTACTGTCAAGCAATCAATCAAAGATAGTAAAACTTCGTTCGCGTTGTTTTTATTTATTGCTGGAGTACAGCTGACAGGCTGACGGCCCAACTGTAATGGAAAGTGGTTTTCATTACCTATGAACATTTGCAACGCTAAATGTGCTGCCGAACTTGTAGATGGGATTGGAGGCTGACCACTAATGCTGAGATACAACTTAAGGTTCTTAGGGCGACAAACTCTAGAATAGGGGTGGTAGCCATTCAGGCGGGCAAATGCTCTACCACCTAGCTGTGGGTTGTTTAGTCGCCAATCACGACGGGCTGCTCGGCCGCAGGAAATTGTATTCTTTCTCCGTTCTTGCACGGATAAAAAAGTGAATTATGTTAAGGACGACATAAAATAAATTTGGAGGCTGAAATGTCAAGAAATCCTTTAGCATTCACATCACGTGCGATCATTATATGAGTGCGCAGTGCCTGTTAATTACAATTAATGCGATGATATCAGCTTCGCGTCGTCGTTAGGGGGTCCCTCGCGGCAGTTTACGCCGCGCGGTTGGATATTAATGCGGGCTCATAATAGGAACATTATCATGAGCTATAAATTCATATTGAATATCACCTTGATAATAATTAATTATCATCTCAATCTCAATTGTGTTGTTTGAAAGAATCGTGATATTATTTATTGGGTTTGTAAGTACGTTGCACGCGACATAATTACACGAACATAAAAGGCACGTTTTACTTCTAGGATAATATCAAACGGTTTTTCGGAACATCCCTGTTGTACAGACGGTAGACTACGCAAAGTTTCTTCTGGACCATCTATTAGTATGGGATCGTTGACTAGGAACGGCGCGACGCTGGGTGGAGTCGAGGGGTCAGTTTGGCAAGTCGTTGCTCTGGCCCATAGATGTGAGTGTACTGCGTATCAATAAACTGCGCAACGGTCGACATTTCATATCAAGTCAGATACGGCGCAGCTTGAATGTTGCCTACAGACATGTACAAACCTACTCCAAGCCATTCGTGACAGAAGAATATTAACAGCGTGTAACTGCTTAATCAATGTCTGGTGCGAGGCGCTTTCAGCGTGTAACATGGCAGTCGCCACTAAAGCCCTATTTTAGCTTCAATTTCACATTAATTCGTGTCGAATGTATTTAAACTACGTTCGTACTTCTTTCACGCCGATATTCTGTGAGAGAGTGGTTCCACACCGATCGCGCTGGCCCTAAAAGCTGTAATCAAGATAATGACTCCAGCATGGCGCTATCACGTCGCTCACTATGAATATTATCTTAATATATAAAAATTACGTGTCACGTTTTTTGTCCGTGATGGACTCCTAAACTACTTGACCGATTTTAATCAAATTTGCACACCGTGTGCAGTTTGATCCGAATTGAAAGATAGGATAGCTTACATTTGGACCCGGTAGGTGGCGGTGCAATCGGGTTCTAAATTTTATTTCTTCAGGGCAGAACAACGTCTGCCGGGACAGCTAGTAATATTATAATTATTACAATAAATAAGTTTGCAAAAGTATGTATGTATATATATTAGAATGGAAGATTGAGTAGCAATTTGTCAACTAGGTATAACATGGTGGAAATAGGCAATGAATGCAAAATAAATTATGGACGCAAGTCTGACAAATAAAATTATTATATTTGTATGTCTTTCAAGACCACGGGCCATAAAAATGACCCGGACATTTGGAGGGCTTGCGTGGGGCCATGGGAAGGCCAACACGTAGAGGCCCCTTGACAATGTCGTGTGACACTGACCGGCGATTATCCCTGTCTACACTATATAGTAATGCACCCAAGGACAAGCCTCGGCCAGTGTAGGACTATTGTGGGAAATGAGGACAAAAAGTACCGGGCTATTGTGGTGAACTGCTAATGGTACTAGGGGTCTGGGAATACGGGAACTATGGCGTCTGCCCGTCGCAATGTTCAGGGAACATGGCAAAATGGTCAGACGGTGACTCGCCACTCCCTGCATGGGCCCCTAAAAATGCCGTAGAAGACAGGGGCAACATGGGTGTGAGTGTAGAGAGCTGGGCTGCAGGTTCACCGAAGCTTCTGACGTGATGACATCTTATTATTATTATTAAATTAAAAGAATTTCTCAAAGATCCAAAATAAAATAGAAATAGAATACGTAGCTTTTTTTGGGAGATTTTATGAGTACCGAGTATAATATATTTAACGACGATACGCCTCAATCTGTGTACAATATGAGATAGGAGTACACCCGCCATAACTGCTTTACTGCTGGATCGTGCCGGAGCTGGAGCTCAACGAGATTAAGGCCCATAAAACTATACTATTAACTAACTAACTAACTAACTATTAATTCAGTCAAAGGTTGAATTATTAAACATAAATTATGCTTTAATTTGGTAATAGCCACAGATTCCTTTAAATAGGTCATCATCAAACTTATGAAAAGGTAGGTTATATATAGGTTGGTGGTGCGGGTGACAAAGGTAGAATTAGTTGGTGGTGGAAGGAGGCAAAATCCACAGCCGGGTAGATTTAAGCGGCACTCACCTGCGGCTCCCCAAACCTCGTTGTAAAGCACGTCTTCAGGCGTTGCGTATATCACACCAACAACAGGAGCGGGTTTAAGATAACAGCGTTCTATGCAAATCACTTATGCGCGTGCGGTGCTCGCGAGGCCGTCGACGTTTCAGGGTGCCCACCGGCACGAGTCGTGGTTAGCCGACAGGTGGCAGCACCTGTCTCTATTCAGCGTATGGATTTACGGAAAGGAGGGGAAAGGTAGGTAATATAAGGCGCCTAACCACAGGTACTTTGACAATGTAGCATTTTTAACAATTTCATAACTGGAATTGTAATTGAATTTTTCTCCTGTTGTTATCAAGTTATAATGGAATAATTTGCATGTTCAGAAGTAAAACCAATGCGTGTTTATTCCGTAGACGCCGGGGCGCCACCAGCGGACTACTGTTCTGTAAATATGGTATCACCTGGTGGCGGTACAATCGCACCCACTCTACATAGTTCTGCGGCGCGGTATCAGTGTCATGTAAACTCGCGGAATGAAAATGTTCATCACCTTAAAGTCGCACCTTGCACGAGTACAAGAAAGAGTACTGTCAACATTTTATTACGTGCTACGTTTATAAAACACCAGCTATGCCTGCGACTTCGTTTGCGTGGATTTTCTTGGAATCCTAAAAAATAGTAGACTAAGTGCCTACTTATAACATCGACTACCTGCTAGTAAAACTTCGGATATTAGCCCGAATATGAAGTCAGAGAAACATTTTTAAAATTGATTTTTTGATATAGGTACCATATATACTTTCATACGTATCATTTAGTAAGAAGCTGTTACTCTCACGTTACAACAGACACTTAATTTTATTTATTTTTATGTATAGATAGACACGTGAAAAAAGAAAATTGTTGGCAATGACAGACGTTGAGATTAAGAATAAAAAACAAAGGGGATATAATGGCTACGTTTGTCATAAATGCTAAACGCAATAAAAAGGTTTTACAGCTCTAAACAATCTTCTTAGACTAGACAGAAAGTCAAACAACTTTGATCTAAGTCATTTTAAACTTTATTGTCAAACAGTTAAACATAATTTTCTGTTCTGTGATCTGAAAGGGTAATGGGTTTGAGTTTGAAAAGGTAACATGTGCTTGCGGAAAGTTAAATGAACCAATTCGAAAACTGGCGAACTTTTCCTTTCCGCCACTGTACACACGCGCTAAGCACTGTCGCATTACATTATACCGGATAAATTTATTTCAACATGTTTGAAGTAAATTGCGAATTTCTAAATACAATAACTATTTTTAGTGCGTTCAAAAATATTATTATTACAAAAATTATTTACATTATCTATATTTGTACTTATGTGTACTTTGACGACTAACATTATTACATACATGCATACATACATAGCTTCACGCCAGTTCCCTTGCGGGGTAGGCACGAACAACAGAGCGCCATTTAGGCTTATTCTTACACACCTCACTCGCTTCTTTGACATTCATAACTCTTGTCATGCACGCTCGTTTGTTCTTAAGACTCCTGACATCACCTTCTGCTAGTACACGATCAATTTGATCATGGAAGGTGTGTCGGACCACCGGAGCATTCCTTTCCTTACCTTCACCCCGACACTCTGTTTCAGAGCAACTCTCTTTCTTACTTGGGTATTACGAACGCGGTCCGCGAGCGTCACTCCGCAGATTTTGCGCAGTGCTCGCATCTCGACCGCGTTTACTCTACTTTCATGCTCTCTCTTCCATACCCAACTCTCGCTTCCATACGCGAGCGTAGGTACCAGCACCGCGTTGTGTATGGCGAGCTGGGCCTTCTGGCACTAACATTATTCGTTATGATATATAAGGAAACATAATTTATTTAACTAATATCGTAGAATGCCTCCCAAAAACAGAGAAGACAGAATTGTACCAGGCCGCGAGCAAAACACATCTATGTAAAAGTGTTTCTTCATCTATAGCCATTCTATACTAATATTATAAAGAGGAAAGATTTGTTTGTTTGCATTGAATAGGCTCCGAAACTACTGAACCGATTTGAAAAATTCTTTCACTGTTGGCAAGCTTTTTTTTTTTTTTAAGACGGGGTCAATGCTATTTACGCACAATACTGGGTCCTTTGCAAGGGATTAGACCACAGTTGATCATGAAGGTTTTCCCCTTTGATAAGGGGCAATCCGAACACTAATCAAGCCAGCTTGTGTGGAGACTCAGAGAAGTTGCACGGGCAACACCCACTACCCACTAAAACCAGCTTCCTCCCATGTGCCCCGCGCTTTTTATGAAGGAAAGGCTGAGACTTAGAACGTAGTTACGCCCAGTCCGGTCCAGCGCAAAAAGTGCCTGAATGTGCCCCAGGAATCAGAACACATTCACTTCGTCAGCGGGGGTGACAGTTGGTAAGCTACACTATCCCCGGGTGACATAGGCTATATTATATATACAATAAAATTAGGGATCCTTACTAAAACTCCAATAATGTAACCCAAGGTGTAAAAAAAAACCTAAAATCGTGTGCGCTGCGAAAACTATTGATGATAGAATAAAATAATGTACTGCGATATTGCAGAACACATCATTATTTACAAAAAGTGTCGTGACAGCATATGTCTAACTATTATAGTTATGCCACAATAAGTGTTCTTTTATTTTGAAAATTTAATTGAAATGCCGTCGATAGAAAAGGCTCTTATTTGTATCTTGGTATTCATCCTTATCAAAATAAATTACTTCATGTTCAAGACTGCTTCAATACCTTTATATAACTTTTTAAATTGTTCAATTCGGACATTCCACTCGAAAGATATCACGAATTTAAAAATTTGCATGGTCGCCGCTCACCTTGCTCGTCTAGCTAGGCAGCACCTTATGCGATGTAGGCGTCACTGGGGTACGGGCCGTACGGGAGGGGAGTCAATGTCAAGAGATGAAGTGCCGCGCGGCTCACTCGCGCGGTCGGCTCCCTCCCTACGCAACGTTCGCTTATAGTGTGTGCTAGCGGAAGCGCTAGTCACCGCCTGAGGTATGTGAGCGGCAGGGCGGGGGAGGTAGACAAACGTCAAGCTAACTCAGTCTGCCGTCGACTACTGCGACGGTTACACGATTCAATTGTTCTCGCTAGTTTGATCCAAACATACACGAGATAAAATATCCTAAGATGGGTCCACCAGGGATTTTTTTTTGTGAATTTTTGTTGAAGTCGGTTTGATTTTTTTTTGTAATATACTATAATGGTGATAGTGTTTTTTGTATTTACTTATTGAGAAATGTTAATTTGCTTATAAAATTGTTTTGTATCGTAAATAATAAAATATAATAAACATTTTTGAATATGCATTTTTTTGTTTAACCAGGAAATAGAAAAATACAATATTACAATTAGGTGCTCATTACATTAATTCTAACATGTTATTCTGAGATTTATCTGCACTTAAATATATCGTGTGCGTCTTGTCAATCGCGCCCTCCTCCCTCTCACCCCCCCACATACCTCAGAAGGTGACTAGCGCTTCCGCGCGCACTATAGTAGGTAATTAGACTCAACAAAAAAGTTCTTTTTAGATACTCGTGCGAAGCCGGGGTGGGCCTCTAGTTACTAATATAAACTTATGCTCTGAACCAGTCTCTTATTGAAGAGCCCGGTCAGCTCTGAAACCGGTGGCCGTTACAGCATATGACACAAAGTGTATATAGTCCTCCTTGACGTACCCGTCAACGGCGAACCTTGCAAGGAGCGCAATACCGCCGTCCTGATGAGTCGTATATATAGTTGTAGGAGATTTTAGGGCGGTTCTTTTTCATAAGGCGTTGCTCATCAGTTTTCTACGCGCTGCGTTTCGAAGGCAGCAACAGCCTTATCAATAGAATTAAGCCATTCCCTTCTTTGTAGAGCAAGGTCTTCCCAGCCGTCAGTTGGGATGTCATATGCAGATAAATGGCGCTTGAGTACGTCCCTGTAACGCAGAAATTGACCACCAGATTTGCGCTTTCCGTCCTTAAGCTGTGAGTAAAAGACAGCTTTAGGCATTCTAGTATCTTTCATGCGTACAACGACGCGGATGACACAAAGAATGTGTAATTAAAACTGCATAATTTGTGTGCAAACCCTTTAGAAACAGAAACGTATGTTACGGCATGAATTCTTTCCCCATATTTTGCATGTTTTGCGGGATGTCAACGGCCGTTCGCTTTGAAGGCTTTGAGTAGCGGAGAGGCTGAACCGGAGCCGCTAATGGCGGATCACGGCCGGAGTGCATCCAATTTCACGGCGGAACATCTTTCCGCGTCCTGAATCGATCAGCGAATCACTCGAAAACATTTTTAGCACTACAATTTGCGATTAGATATACATTTAGATAGATAATACTTGATTGCCTGTCAAAATAATAGACAATACACTACTTACAATATTTTAGGCAAAACAATATAAAGATCTCCAGGCAATCTAACTTCTAGAACGTTCTTAACTGCTCTGTCGATGTGTACCACTTACAAATTCAGATAAAACATGTCGCGCTATCTACTTTTATTTCACTCAACTAATCGTGACAAACAGACAGACTAAAATTCTAAATATATATTTTCCAAATCTGCTGGTTCTAAGTAGTCTCTGATTTTTTTTTTCTCATTATTCAATTCGTTGTACAAAATAAAACTACGTTTCAACGGTTTTAAGCGCCGTAATTTATTTGATTTTTATTATCCCGACGTTTGGGCCACTCTCCTGTGGCCGTGGTTACGGAACACAAAGATGTCAAGTGAGTCTTGTTAAAGTTTATTAGCCTACCGCCAACTTGTTCATTTTAATTATTTATTTTTAATTTTGTTTATGGTTATTATTTACTCTATGGGAGCCTAATCTAATTTACTACCGCTTCGCAACATGTTATGGCTTGAAGAGAAGATGCGGCGCGAGAAACTCTTCTCTATTAATTTTATATAATAATAGCGGCCCCGCCAGACGTTGTCCTGCTCTGAAAAAATAAAAATCTAGGACTCGATCCCAGCGCCATCTACCGGTTCCAATTGAGGTTTTAAACCATCCGGGGACCCACTCAAACACACAAAAACAAAATCACCAAAATCGGTCCAGGTGATTAGGAGGATTCTAGAATCCGATCTCAGCGCCACCTACCATTTCCAACGGCATATAAAGTATCCTATGTCCGTCTCCTGGTTCTAAGCTACCTCCCCACCAATTTTCAGCCAGATCGGTACAGCCGTTCTTGAGTTATAAATAGTGTAACTAACACGATTTTCTTTTATATATACCTACTAGCTGTCCTGGCAGACGTTGTTCTGCCCTGAAGAAATAAAATTTAGAACCCGATTGCACCGCCACCTAGCGGGTCCAAATGTAAGCTATCCTATCTTTCAAGTCGGATCAAACTGCACACGGTGTGCAAATTTGATTAAAATCGGTCAAGTAGTTTAGGAGTCCATCGCGGACAAACAACGTGACACGTAATTTATATATATTAAGATATAGATTAAAATGGGTGGGAGGTAAGATAAAAATAATTGTCAATCGAGTTGTTTTGTGTTTCAGTGTATGCAGAAAGAGCCCACAGTGACTTGAGGTCTGGCAGTTGATTTTTGCTGGGCTTGGGTCTTAATAGTTTTGATGATCGGATCCCAAACAGGTGATACTTGCCAACCATCTTCTCTATTGTAATTTGGGTGTTTTTTGATTTCAATAGCCTCTCATCCATTGTACAAATTCGACCTCTATATAGATTTATTACCCCCTTAGCGGTTGAATTTTCAAAAATCTTTTCTTAGTGCGCAACTACAGTATAGAAATAACCTTCATGCCAATTTTCACTATATTAACCCCAGTAATTTGAGCTGCGTGTTGATATGTCAGTCAGTCAGTCAGTCAGGGAGGCCAAGTAATTATATATATGTATAGATAGATAAATTAATATTTAGCTACTTTAATTAATTTTTTTCTTCCAGGATCCTTCACAAAACAAAAATGGTGGCTCTAATAACTACCAATTCAGCGATCTGTCGACTAATGGCGAAATAAGATTTATGTTTTCCACGGGAAGGTATCAAAGCTGTCGGCTGCAGTCTCACTGCTCGGCAGGGGAGACAGGGGGGGTGCTGAATCATCTGAACCCCCCCTCACTGATGACGAGGCTTTTACTAATAATTTGTTTGAGCGTACACCCGCCTCGGCTATCCGGATTTACTCCGTTTTGTATAAATTATATTTTGAAGGTATTTGTGGTTGCGTCGAGGAAGCCTATTTACTTTCTGCCTCTCCATTGTCGTTTTCCAAGAAAATCTAAAGCTTTTCAAAATAGAAAATTCATCAATTGGTCGTGGATGTCAATTGTCAATTTTTTTTATTTTTTTTATTGCAGGAGATCAGCAGACAGGCACACGGCCCACTTGATGGAAAGCGGTTACCATCGCCTATGGACATTTGCAACACCATAGGTGCTACAAATGCGCTGCTGCTCTCTTAAGGGAGACTGGAACGTGGTCACTAACGCCGGAATACAAATCAAGGTTGTTATGGCGACGTACTTTAGACCAGGGGTAGTAGCCATCCAGTCCGGCAAATGCCCTACCACCTGGCAAAATCTATAGGTTGGCATTTGAGCATTTTGTCGCGCGATTCCGAGCGGAGATATGGTCTAAGATGGAGCCCGAATATCTAGAAGGTACTTATTCCCACGGGACTTGAACACACTCCAGTTGTAAGTTTCGTATACATGTAGTAGTCAATTATCCGTGCAGGAACGGAGAAAGAATACAATTTCCTGCGTTGGGGCGGCCTGTCGTAACAGGCGACTTAACAACCCACAGCCAGGTGGTAGGGCATTTGCCCGACTGGATAACTACCACCCCTGCTCTAAAGTATGTCGCTATAACAACTTGGAGTTGTGTTCCGGCATTAGTGACCAGGTTCCAGTCTCCCTTAAGAGAGCAGCAGCGCATTTGTAGCACCTTTGGTGTTGCAAATGTCCATAGGCGATGGTAGCCGCTTTCAATCAAGTGGGCGTGAAACTAATTCGTTCTAATTTATCTGTCTTCTTTATAAAATTCTAATGTTAGTGTCTACATATGTCACTGAACTCCTCCTAACTCCTGGACCGATTCTAATGAAATTTTTGGTGTGTATTCGTCTGGGTCCCGTAGTGGTTTAGGAGAAAGTTCGGACCCGGTAGATGGCGCTACAATCGAGTTCTAAATTTTATTATTTAGGGTAGTACAACGTTTGCCCGCGCGCTAGTGTTATTTTTGAGACATATATCCTAACTAATATTATGAATGTCAATGTGAGTTTGTTTGTCAGTTTTGCTTTCAGGTCTTAATTACACTTGCATACATGTTGTCAGGGGTACAGAAAGGGATATAATATATTCATCCAGAAAAAGTACCTTTTCCGAGGAAGAAAAAATAAAACCAATCATTTTATTTTTTGACCATTCACTAACAAACATGTCTCCATGATAGGGTGTATGTTCAGAAAAATTGACAACGTTATATTAATGCGAACGGAACCGCAGGGAAAGCTAGTGTTTGGTGTTAGCTGTTTTTATAACTGTCGCGATGTCAGTAATAAGTCGGTTATAAAATACACCTTATGCAGTTAACACGTATTTCATTCGGGTCCGTAAAAGTGTTCAAGTAAAAATAAACCTAACAGCCACATCAGCTGATATCTTATAAAATGAAGACGAATCATGATTTTGGCTGACAGGTAGTCCAAAGATCGGAAACGAATGTAAGGGAGTCCCCGAGGGATATGCAAGCGCGTCGGAGGTCCCGGCGCGGAAATTAACGGATAAATCTATACTTATATTATAAAGCTTAAGAGTTTGTTTGTTTGTTTAAAGTCGCTAACCTCAGGAACCGCTGGTCTGATTTGAAAAATTCTTTCAGTGTTGAATAGTACATTTATCGAGGAAGGCTATAGGCTATATTATATTTTCAAAAAATTAGGGATCCTTACTAAAAGTGTAAAAAAAATGACCCGAAAAAATCCTTACACGGCGTGCGCTGCGAAAACTATTGATTATAGAACAAAACAATGTACTACCACTTTGCAGAACATATTATTGTCTACAACAAATATCGCGTAACCATATGTCTAACTATTGTAGTTATCTCACAATAAGTGTTTTCTTTTATTTTTTTAAATAATTAAAATGCCGTCGCTTGAAAAACTCTTTGTTTTGTACCTTGGTATTAATCCTGATCAAAATAAATTACTCCATATTCAAGACGAATTCAATACCTTTCTAGAGCTTTTTGAATTATTCAATTCGGACGTTTCACTCAAAAGATATCGCGATATTTAAAATGTAAGTATTAGTGTTGTAGCCAACTACTGGTCTGATTTGAAAAATTCTTTCAATGTTCGATAGCCCATTTATCGAGGAAGGCTATAGGCTATAAATCATCACGCTAAGACCAATAGGAGCGGAGCACCAGTGAAGAATGTTTCAAAATCGGAGGGTTTTGAAAGCAAATTCCACGCGGACGACGTCGCGGGCACAGCTAGTTCATTATATTATTTGATCAATTAGGTATGAGTGTTAGGCTTAATGAGTAATGGATTAATAAAAATATCCTATTTATATTAATTAATCCTGATTATCACTATATCTAGACAACTAAATTGGTTTGTTATACATCATCACAGATCAAATTGTTTACTTACATTTAGAATAATATGTTATAACTGGATTGAACTTAATTTTTTTTTATTGCAGGGGATCAGCAGACAGGCAGACGGCCCAATTGATGGAAAGCGGTTACCATCGCCTATGGACTTCTGCACCACCAAAGGTGTTACAAATGTGCTGCTGCTCTCTTAAGGGAGAGTGGAACCTGGTCACTAATGCCGGAACACAACTCAAGGTTGTTATGGCGACATACTTTAGACCAGGGATGGTAGCCATCCAGTCAGGCAAATGCCCTACCACCTGGGAAATTTGTAGGTAAGGCTATGGATGTTGCAACTGGCACCATAGATAAAACATATTTCTGGCACCACGTGTATTGTTTTTCAGTAACGACACAATGGCAGGCAAAGGAACAAAATCTATACAACTTAACCATATGTAACATCTTAATATATATAAATTACGTGTCACGTTGTTTGTCCGCGATGGACTCCTAAACTACTTGACCAATTTAAATCAAATTTGCACACCGTGTGCAGTTTGATCCGACTTGAAAGATAGGATAGTTTACATTTGGACCCGGTAGGTGGCGGTGCAATCGGGTTCTAAATTTTATTTCTTCAGGGCAGAACAACGTCTGCCTGGACAGCTAGTGTGTATATAATAAGTGCTTTATTCAAGTTGATGTATTTTTTAGGTACTTATCTTTAGTTTTTTTTAAATTATGTTATCACTATCAATTCGTCGAACTGAAAGAGACCCAGTTTATCTCTACAAAATTATAAATAACTACGTTGATTCCCTTTTTCTCATCAATAATTTAGTCCTGAAGTGTCCCCGTTTGAGCTCCGTGATAAATTCTTATTCTTAGTACCACTTATAAAAACTAACTTTTTTTTTAATTTTTTTATTGCAGGAGTTCAGCAGACAGGCAGACGGCCCACTAGATGGAAAGCGGTTACCATCGCCTATGGACATTTGCAACAACAAAGGTGCTACAAATGCGCTGCTGTTCTCTTAAAGGAGACTGGAAACTGGTCATTAATGTCGGAACACAACACAAGGTTGTTATGGCGGCATACTCTAGACCAGGGGTGGTCGCCATCCAGTCGAGCAAATACTCTACCACCTGGCTGTGGGTTGTTTAGTCGCTTCTTACGACAGGCCGCCGGGCCGCAGGAAATTGTATTCTTTCTCCGTTCCTGCACGGATGAACTATACTAAACTATACTAAAAACACGTTTTTATACCGGACTTGTCAGCAATACAATGCACTATTTACTAGTATTGATCATTTCATAGGTAACTTACATCAATTTAAGACCCAAATTAAAAAAATGTTGTAATTTAGAATGACCCAATGACTTTTAGAATAATGACATAAACTTTTTTTTTTAATCTCTTTTTTGTTAGTAATTATTGTGACATTTTTTTTTCAATTTTATTCAATATTGACCGAATCTAAATTAAATTGAGATTTTATTTATGTAATTTTTCGTATAATTGTATATTTTTGTAATTAACTGTTTGAGCCAATTTTTTATTTTTATTATATAAATTATATTTTAGTGGAAACTCGGGACATAGTCAAACGTCTGGTGGATGTCTCACGTGACCAAAAGACTGGTTTATACCTCGCACAGCGCATCAGCATTGCCATTCAGAGAGGCAATGTGGCGAGTCTTTTGGGCACGTTTCCGACTGAGAGCGGTCTAGAACTAGATTTTATACTTTAATTTTAGTTTGTACATATAGTTTATTTTTAGTTTAATTTATTGTATAGTTTAATTTATTTATAATTTACTTTATTTATAATTAGATACTATACCTATATATAATAAAATTTTATATAAGATAAAAAAAATAAAGAACTTGACAATGTGGAAACTTGATTGATATGTGTATAAATTTTGTGTTTTATAGTAAAGAATATTAATTTATTGTATGTTGGCCCAAACAAATTAAATAAATAAATAAATGCTTAGTAGGAAAGTTAATTTCGAAACAGTCTAGATAAAACCTAATAGATGACATGTCGATACTTTCAATCTTTGAAGCGGCTAAAGTTCAAAACTGAATTACCTTCACTGCAGACTTATCTGAAGACAGATATTTCAAGAGTGGATATTCATCTAACAAAGTTAAAAGTTGAAGTATCTACCGTAGTTCGCCGAGATCTAATTCCACATCGTGGAGTTTAAAAGGTTATCTCCGAGAAGACAACAATGAGGTTATATATATATATCTCTTGAAGAGTTACACTGGCTCGATGAGATCTGACATCGGTTGAAATGTGATTTTCAGCTCAACCTTTTTTATCTTTTGTATCAGAGGAGACTTATATTTAATTAAATAATCCCAATATCACTCTTATCTTAATTCAGATGCGAGTACTTTGGCACGTTTTGAGTCTTAAATTAGCACCCATTTGAAATCACTGTACTATTGTAAAGAGTTAAACTACTGATTGGATTATATTCGTCCTTTTGTTGTGATCGATGATTCATCTAAGACTTCTTGTGACTCTTCCTTAGTACATTTGTAAATAAAAGTTCTTCTTCCCGATTTTATTAAAAGTCTTCTTTTTTCTTTTGAGATTATAGTTTCTTCGTCACCACTTATGTGCGAAAATTCTGATTCTGACATATGTGGATGTAAATATAAGGTTATGGTGTTTGAAAGAGAAGAAACCAGAACGAATGCAAGGATAATGGTCGATGATGTTATGCTGGAGCAAGTGAATGAGTTTGTATATCTTGGATGTGCTTTTAGCAGGGATGGAAGGTACACCGCTGATATAGAAAGAAGAGTGAATTTGGGGAATAGTTTGAATGGAGCGTTAGGTAAACTTCTAGGCGCTAAGAACCTCAGCCAGAAGGCCCAGCTCGCCGTACACAACGCGGTGCTGGTACCTACGCTCACGTATGGAAGCGAGAGTTGGGTATGGAAGAAATAGCATGAAAGTAGAGTAAACGCGATCGAGATGCGAGCACTGCGCAAAATCTGCGGAGTGACGCTCGCGGACCGCGTTCGCAATACCGAAGTAAGAAAGAGAGTTGGTCTGAAAGAGAGTGTCGGGGTGAAGGTAAGGAAAGGAATGCTCCGGTGGTTCGGGCATGTGGGAAGAATGACTAAACAGATATACAATGCAAAAGTGCCACGACACACCTTCCATGATCAAATTGATCGTGTACTAGCAGAAGGTGATGTCAGGAGCCTTAAGAACAGACGAGCTTGCATGACAAGAGTTATGAATGTCAAAGAGGCAAGTGAGGTGTGTAAGAATAAGCCTAAATGGCACACTGTTGTTCGTGCCTACCCCGCAAGGGAATTGGCGTGAAGTTATGTATGTATGTATGTATGTGGATGTAAATAATAATGAAGTGAGGTGAGTGTACGAACGAATGATTTATTTTATCAACTTGTTCACTCTTGCTGCGCGTCGTGGATTCCTGAGTGTAGCTAGCTTCACTTTAGGCGTCCCTTTTTATTGTATGATAGTTTTTTGGATATTTTGTTACGTATTTTAGTCGAATTTATACTTTATGCACTGAAAGTTCAGTTCACTTTTCGTCGCCACTTATTATATATTAATGAAATTACCATAGTTAATTAGTACGGATCAACTGAAAAAATTTCATGTCACAACAATTAAACAATAAATTATGACAACACACAAAGTCACAAACACATAACTAACAATAAAACTTATACACATACTTAAACCTACGCGCACTACCATCGCATTGCATTATACGCACACTCCACAAATAAACCAAGACACACAAAGAGCCTAAAAATTAATAAGCCAGGCACAGAAAAGAAAAAAAACAACACACATGGCACTAGATAGGACTATATATACGTATAGATATAAGGCCCACACTGCACATGCACTTCCTCACGACACCAGCATGTAACAGATACACTCTACATTAGTATAAGTTTAGTATTAAAATTAGAATAAATTAATATAACAAGTTATTCTTAAGGTACACCATAACATATAAATCACTAAATTAATGTCACACACAAAAGTAAACAATAACCGTGTATGGAGTCTCAAATTTTTCATAGAAATTAAGTAGTACAAAAAGGTACGGAACTCGAGTCCGTAGAGATGTTAATAATAATAATAATTTGTTCTCGTCTTGCTAACAGCGAGTACTTGCACAGGCACAACCTTGTAGCCAGGATCATCCACCAGCAACTTGCTCTTAAATACGGACTTGTCTTGTCGGAGGTACCTTATTACCAATACAAGCCCGAGCCAGTTCTTGACAATGGTCAATATCTGCTCTACTGGGACCGATCAATTATCACTGACAGGACTATTGTTGCTAACAAGCCTGATATTGTGATAGTTGATCGGTCTGCGAGACGTGCTATAATTGTAGATGTCGCGATTCCCCATGATGGTAACCTCGTGAATGCCGAGAAAGATAAACAAATAAAGTATATTGATCTTGCTCACGAGGTTACCGCTATGTGGAACCTGGACTCTACAATCATAGTACCGATAGTGGTGTCAGTGAATGGACTAATAGCGAAGAGCCTCGACCGCCACCTTGAAAGGCTCTCGCTTGGTATCTGGTTGAAGGGTCGGATGCAGAAGGCAGCTCTGTTGGACACGGCCCGTATTGTGAGGAGATTCCTGTGTCTGGAGCCTTAACCACCGGTAGCCTGGACCCTAGGCCCCACTGCCGGCGAAGATCAGTTTTTTATATTTTTTTTTATAAATAAATTTGTATTTTTTATAAGAAAAATGTAAAAAATTTGGAAATAAAATATATATGTAAATAATAATAATTTAAAAAAAATTAGTACGGATTTATTTCTGTTTAGCGTGAATAGGTTATACAACTGTTGAAACAAGAAGGAGGGGCCACACATATTGTCGCAGAGGGCATTAGTTTTAAGCGTTATAACTAGATGGCGCTATCTAATAATGGAACACGCTATTGTTTGTACAATACATTTTGATAACCTCTTTTGTACTTTTATAGTAATCTAGTTCAGTACAATAAACAAGTACATCAAGTTAAGTGTTTTGTTTAGTATTAGTGCATCTTAGGTCATATAGGGCACATATGAGTGTGAGCGAATGAGGCATGAGGTCGCGTTCCCTATACCACACGTGATTATTTAGTTTGTATCGATTATCTTATCAAATGTATTGAAGATTGTAACACAGCGACAATGGTAGCGCGTTCTCTCTCTCTATATATATATATATATATATATATATTTCAAGATACGTTACATCATGGAAGAAGAATACTTAGCAACATCAAATTTAGAATGAATTTTTTATTGCCTATCGCCTATGGACATTTGTTGATGTTCCAGCTCTACCTAAAATTCTATAGGAGTACATCCGTTTCAATATCTAAGTGTTAACGGTAATCTCTTGACCGTTTAGTCAATGCCGTGTTGAAGTCTTCCATTATCAACAATTACGCAACGTCTTTTGAATGTTAGAAAACGTATTTCGAGTCTATCAGACTATCTATCCTTCTGTTGTTATTGCTTCCTATACGATGTTTACAGTTTCATATGTATTACTGGTTACGTAGATCCAACTGGTAATATTGAAATTAAATATGAAGGTAGACACCTACATCTCCTCCGGCAGGGTGAATGACTGATATGTAGGCCAAAAATATATTTTTATAAAGTAAGCCAAAAATCCAGCCAAGTAAATTGGGCAAGCGTTCTGAAACTAAGGTTGAATTTACATATGCATTAGGTACGAAGCAAGTTAAGTTGCTAAACTGGCGAATTAAGTCCTTATCATCGTTTGAATATAAATTTTCCAGTAGGTAAAAAAAAAAAAAAAAAGTAATAAGTTATCGAGAAGTCTGTCCACACGATGAAAAGATGATGATAATTCAGGTTTTATTTTTTTTATTGCAGGAGTTCAGCAGACAGGCAGACGGCTCACATGGAAAGCAGTTATCATCGCCTACGGACATTTGCAACACCAAAGGAGCTAAAATGCGCTGCTGCTCTCTTAAAGGAGACTGGAACCTGGTCACTGATGCCGGAACACAACTCAAGGTTGTTATGGCAGCATACTCTAGACCGGAACGGTAGCCATCCAGTCGGGTAAATACCCTACCACTTGGCTGTGGGTTGTTAAGTCGGCTCTTACAACAGGTCGCCAGGCCGCAGGAAATTGTATTCTTTCTCCGTTCCTGCACGGATAAAATTTGTAAGGAACCTTTTGAAAATTGATTTTCGATTGTCTGTGGTGGCTCATTATGCGTGGCACTTCACTAATATACGAAATTTAATAAAAGAACTAGATTAGGACTGCTATATTAAAAAAAATATATGACAAACATTTGGTTTTCAATCATAAGGTATGTTTCGCATAAGTGAATGAAGCAGAAGCGAAGGTGTTTCGGTCCAAGTTGTAAATCTCGCCAAACCCCAACCAAGGACAAACCGACTTCGCTGCGAACAACACTCACAACGTAAATAAATATGGAGATTCCCCGCCGCCTTGATATTAGGTTAACCCAAGCGGGACGTGCGCGTTTTGGGCCGCAGGCCATAATGGAGTCACCTGTTTTGTTTCCGAATTAAATAAGCATTTACTTCTTTCTTATAAAAGTAAAACAAACAATATGAGAATGTAGAGTGGAACAAGAAGTATTATCCGTGCAGGAACGGAGAAAGAATACAACTTCCTGCGTTGGGGCGGCCTGTCGTAAGAGGCGACAAAACAACCCACAGCCAGGTGGTAGGGTATTTGCCCGACTGATAACAACCTTGTGTTGTGTTTCGGCATTAGTGATCAGGTTCCAGTCTCCCTTAAGAGAGCAGCAGCGCATTTGTAGCAACTTTGCTGTTGCAAATGTCCACAGGCGATGGTAACCGCTTTCCATCAAGCGCCGTCTGCCTGTCTGCTGAGCTCCTGCAATAAAAAAAAATAATTTTCTATTTTTTAAAATTCAAAACAGTATATACATGAGGTGGTCCCATTGTCACCAAGTCAGGATCTGATGAGTGGATCGCAGGGAAATCCAGAGCATTCATTGCTTTTGATGACGGGCGCCTATGTCGAAGAGCGAGATAGAAGTCTCGTATACGCGTACCAGTAGTACAATACCTACAGCCGTTTAATATAATTATTTCTAAAGCTATTCAAGTATTTGCGCAATTAAAAAGTATTTTTTTGCTAACAAAAGCAAAACCCATTAAAAAAAAGACCAAAAAGCTTTTAAATACAAGCTTCTGAGATCCCGGATATCATGTAGCAGCAGAGTGCTAGCCAAGACAAGTAAAACGAGCCCAAACACGACGGGTATATCTTGTTTAGTACAGGAGTTCCTATGGCCACCTTCCGACTCCATCATCAGATCAGCTCCATGGTACCATATTATTGCATTGTCACGCGATATAGATATGCGTGCAAAATTTCAGCTCAATCGGAAACCGGGAAGTTGGTCAAATTTAACTTGAAAGATTCCACCCAAACTTACATACATACATAGGTATATCCATTGCAAGTTAAATAAAAGCTTGTAATAAAAATTAAATGAAGTCGGTTAAAGATCTATTTTTTGCTTTTAGATAGACTTGAAGTGGCTTTCTTTTTTGTTTATAAACTTGACCTATGAACGTGAAACTAAATATAGAACTTCGATAAATGAAATGAAGCGTGCAAGCTATTAACAACTGGAGTGGAAACTTGGGCATATTATTCCCTTTGTACTAAATGAACGCTAATAGGCACCTGACAACTCGTAATTGCTGTGAAATTAGCAATTTAACGAGCAACTCGAGCGAAGTTCACGCGCGCACCACACCCTAGTTCCCGACCGTACATCACCACAACTTTTCTAATTATCCACTCGTATGACGTCTTACTCAATCTAAATTTGATATTTAATAGACAGCTCTCATAGGACGCGGAAAACATTAATTTCCAAAAGTATACTTGTTCTTACGACTTTACTCGTGTATATTTCGAATTCATATGATACGGAAATTATCATTTTTAGACATACACTTTGTGAACAATCAATTAATTGCAAAGTGGATGAAGGAGAAACAAGCAAACATACCTATTAAAATATAATCATCATTAAGACACTCTTTCGTTTATTTATGTATATATATAATAATAAAGTCGTGGAAGGCCACGACACACCTTCCATGATCAAATTGATCGTGTACTAGCAGAAGGTGATGTCAGGAGCCTTAAGAACAGACGAGCTTGCATGACAAGAGTTATAAATGTCAAAGAAGCAAGTGAGGTGTGTAAGAATAAGCCTAAATGGCGCTCTGTTGTTCGTGCCTACCCCGCAAGGGAACTGGCGTGAAGTTATGTATGTATGTATATATGTAAATTTTATGTTGTGCTTAAATTATTATAATATAATATTCATGTATTATAATATATGTAGTTATACTCCAGTGGGATTAATTCTGATAAAAACTTTTGAATTTGAATTAAACACAATTTCTTCTTTAAATAAAGTTTTATATTACTTAACGATTCTCCAAAATCGGCCGTTTTAGGTTCCCCAATAGAAAATGGTTACCGTCGCGTATGGACATTCCCAATTCCGAAGAGGCTACAAATGAACTACCAGCGTCATGGCGGAGAAGGGAGCCTCCTCACATGCCCGGAAGACAACAAGAGGCTGTTGAAACCGTCATCCAGAGAAGCGAATCCCCTACCACCTGACTGGGGGTATTGTTTTGTGTGATCTCTTAGGACAGGTCAATCAGCAGCAGGTTTTTGACTCGTTTTCGTCCTAGATCCTCAACCGTGCAGGAACGGAGAAAGAATACAAATTCCTGCGTTGGGGCGGCCTGTTGTAAGAGGCGACAAAACAACCCACAGCCAGGTGGTAGGGTATTTGCTCAACTGGATGGCGACCACCCCTGGTCCAGAGTATGCCGCCATAATAACCTTGTGTTGTGTTCCGGCATTAGAGACCAGGTTGCAGTGATTCTTAAGAGAGCAGCAGCGCCTTTGTAGCACCTTTGGTATTACAAATGTCCATAGGCGATGGTAAACGCTTTTCATCAAGTGGGCCGTCTGCCTGTCTGCTGAGCTCCTGCTATAAAAAAAAAGATGGATGACTTGTCCACCGCGTTTCAGGTAAAATCCTTAACAAAGACGATAACCACGTTTCATCAGATTAGCTGTCTGCCTGGTTCAGGCAAAAAGTCAGTTACTGGGTGAAAAGGCAATTATTATTTCACTAAGGTTCCCATTACAGCTTTTGGAAGTAAAGAGCCTCGAGTGGCGAGCACTCGACCCTAATGTTTTTCAATGAAACAATTTGAAACCATTTTCGTTGTTTCTGCTACAGAATCATCCATATTTATTTGTAATTTTGTTATTTTTTTTAACCAGCTCTCTAGAAAATACTAAAACAGACCTTGGGCTAGTGAAAGTAATAGCGGTGTGTACATTTTTGAGTCTCTTCGTTCAAATTCAAATTCAAATTCAAAAGTTTTTATTCAAAATAAGTTTCACTGGAGAACACTTTTTGAAGGTCATACATGTAAGTTAAAATTTAATTTTTACTTCCTATTCTATGTACACCGCTTCGCAACGTGTTGATGCTGTCAAGGAGAAGAAGCGGCAAGAAACTCCCCAGCAACACCTCTAGCTAAATATTATTTTTCTTTATATTTCATATTCTATTTATATCTCAAATTCTTTTTTTTAATAAGTATTGTACAGAAGTATGTTACAGAATGACTTTTTGAAGAATTAATGGAGTTGTAGCAAACAATGCATGCTCAATAAGACCAAGACAATAAAAGGAAAGAAAAATAATGTTATAGTTATAATAATGACATGACGTGCTAAAATGTTATGCTGCAATATGTCTCCACAAATTCCTTACAAGCATGGCAAAATAAAAACGTTATACAAAATTTAGTATAAGAGGTTGGAGCTAGGTGCTATGTAAATGAATTTTCAACACACTTGCTCATAAAGTGGCTCTATGGTCACCGCAATTAGGCACAGAATGACGCCCATAATCAAACTGTGACTAAAAAACATTGTAACTCACTAGTGAGTTATAGATTTTTTTTAAATTTTATTGGTTGGGTTGCTTTGTTCTTAGAAAAGTTTTTATTAAAAAAAAAAGATCGTGTTCTATAGAAGAAATAAATTAATGTTCCTATTGCTTGCTCATTTCATGCAACTTCTTATTTAAATAGATAATTTTAACTCGTACGTGTTTAATAAATAAAACTTTCACTCATATATAACTTTTTTTATCTACTAAATAAAATGAGTTTTTGTTGTTATTTTATTCACAAGTGTGTTGAAAAACGTCGTATGATACACGTGTGTATTGATGATTACCGTCCTCGGCTCTCTTAAGACCCTCGCCTACGGCTCGAGTCTCAATGGCGCCTCGGCGGTAATCACCAAAGTTACACACTAGTACCATAATGTACTATTTTGTTATACTAATATTGGTCTTTTAGTAGACACTGTTTGTTTGTGCAATTCTGCACGATTGTTGAATTATTTGATTTGGATAAACGTTAAATGATTTATCATCAAGATGAACCATTCAACATCGTCTGTTATGTGAATTATCATCAAGAATTACTTGAAATTCAAGTTTTTTTTTTCAAATCTTATAGAGACAGAATATCAGAACTAAGTAAATTAATCATTGTTATATTGTTCTGAATTCCAGATTAATAAAAAGCACATATTAATTATAATATTTTATTTTAAAACTCTTGCAAAGCACATAGCACAAAGATAACTTGCAGTAGTTTACATTTTGACAAAGACAAAATACAAAATGACCACAGACAAGTAATAAAATAGTTTGAACAATTAACATTTACAACAGGCATTAATTATCAACGCGTTAAAGTAGGTACTTAGATTCTCATTTCTGACATGGTGTTCTTCTTCCATGCTATTCATATTCTTAAAATTTTGAAATTCTTAATCATTCTTAAAATAAGGAAACGTCTTGAGATCCGTTAAGAACTTTGAGAAATGAAAAAAGGCTGTTATAAATATGAATAAAGTAGGAAGAGACGGACATTAATAAATAGGCATTAGCAGGCGGCGCGTGGCGGGCAGCCGCTCAATTTATGGAAATTGCTGCCAAAGACTCGGATTGCTTAGAATTAAGTACAAAGCGAAAAAAGACAACTTCCGAATAAATAAATTACTTTATTAAGAAAACGATGTTCGCATAACAATTACGTTAGGCCAAGCCATTTAACAATTGTGCCCTCTACGGGTAATATAGCTCGTAGACTTTTATTTAATTTAAACATTTTATAATGACGATGAACCATATCATCTTATACTAATATGTTTGCTTGAACGCGCTAATCTCAGGAACTACTAGTCTGATTTAAAAAAAAATCAGTGTTAGATAGACTATTTATCGAGGAAGGCTATAAGCTATATACCATCACGCTAAGACCAATAGGAGCGGAGCACCAATGAAGAATGTTTCAAAATCGGGGGTTTTCTTAATTTACTTTTTTTTTAACTATTCCACGCGACCGAAGTCACGGGCAGAAGCTAGTCTATCTATGTATATATATATATGGTTGAAATCCACGTATATAGTGACTCATCACGATATCTCAAGAACTATAATACCTATAGACTTGAAATTTGGCATGGACCTTCCTTTCGCCAAGTAGAGGTCAGCTAAGAACGGGTTTTACGGCACGCGAAGCGGGCGGGTATCAGCTAGTAATATTGTAAAATTCTAAACATGCCGTGTCTGTATATTGAAGCTTTAAAAAAAACTCAACTGGAATAGACTATATAGGTATAAACGATGGAGGACACGATGTAATTTCTACACGTCTGTTTGTCTGTCGATTTGTCTGTTTGTTCGGGATTCACGTAAAAATTACTGGGTTGATTTCGATGCGGTTTTCGCGATAAAATTATGCGTTGGAATTATAAGTTGAAATAAATTAAGTAAAATGAAAAAAAACTTTGAAATCGGTTGAGTAGTTTCGGAGTTCATCGCGGTCAAACATTGTGATAGGGAATTTTTATATACATAGACAGTCTAAGTTAAATTAGGAAAAAATAAGAAAGAATGCAATATACTACAAGACATTTTTTTTTCAGGCCCATTTTTTTCAATGCTATTTACGCACAATACCGGGATCCTTTGCAAGGGATTAGACCATAGTCGATCATGGAGGCCTTCCCAGAAGGGGCAATCCAAAAAGTAATCAACCGGCTTGTGTGGAGACTCGAGCCCAAATGGCAATACCCACTAAAACCACCCTCCTCCGATGCGCCGCGCTTATGGCCGGGCCGGCATGAGACTTAGAACGTAGTTACGCCCACGCCGATCCTGGCGCAATAAGTGCCTGAGAAAGCCCCTGGAAGAGCTAACTCACTTCGACGACAGGGGTGAAGACTCCTCTGCTCCCTTGATGCATGAGGGCCCCTGAAGCGGAATATACTACAAGACTAAATCAACTCGTCGTCTTATTTCTCTCATGGCGATAGAGCCATGGGCGCTCGCCATTGGAGGGAAATACGAACCCTCACCACACCACAGTACTTCTAAAGCAGCTCGCTCTAGCTTCTTATTCAAAGTATTTCCCGTGTAACATTTTAAATGTTTCCACCAAACGCATGTTACGAATTTGTGGAGATATGTTCCACTGTGAATTGTCACTGCGTTTTATTATTACTGCGAGGCTTAATTTCTTTTTCCTAGTTGGTTATGTTAGTTATTAATGGAGTCATTAATTCTTGAAAAATAAATTGTATGTCATATGTTCATATGTATTAAAAAAGTCTGCAAGAAATAAAACATACAATGCTGTTACAACTCGGGTCCCGACAAAAACAAAACCCACCTGCATATCTGAAACAAAGCACATTTATTACCCGTCGGCATTTGAACTAATAACATTTCAATTCTTTTATGATCGTCTTCTTTTGTTTACTTTGTGTTTAAAAATTATGATTAAAAAACAGCCCATTGTGTTATTGTACTCTTTTATGGCAGTTTGCGGTCGAGTCATTAGCCAGGTGTGACGGATTAAGCCGACTTAGATACGGGGACATTGCATTTGCGCAGTATAAAACGATGACCCGATGGAGGGGGAACGGCAGTCGAGCGATAACCACGAGCGAAGCAAGACGTGAGTACTACAATCGGGAATCTAATAAGTGACGGACTTTGCGCGCTTCATTGAATTACGACCTTCTGCATTACGTTTGGACTTGTTGTGTTCGGTTATATTTGTACCTGTGTTATACGTGTTTGTACAGTTCTAATAAATTCTAACGGCATTTTAATTCGAGTCCCGCTACCTAGTAACAATATTTTCGTCTGAAGTGTTTTATATTCTCGAATATTCCATCTTCTCGTTCAAAAGTTGGAGGTCAAACAATATATGTATATAAGGCATCTCAATCTATTAAAGATAATTTACATGCAGAATGAAATCGCCACATCGTGAATTTTTCGCAATACACTTTTATCGGGAAAGCGACACTTGAAAGTGGAATGGATTAGTCAATCGAGCTGAGAGGGAAGCGACTGATGGGCCACGGCACGCGGGCTCATTGGCCATAGCCAGTGCCTCATGTTCATGGATATCTAAATTTCGAAATAATCTTTACGGATGGACGGATGGACAATGTTACAAGAGTTCTTACTAAAGCAAAGCATAAGAAGACGGAATTGATTTTTGAGTTTAAATTCACTATTGGACTCGCTGCAATCGGGTTCAAGGACTTTAATGAAAATTTTTGGCATAGGGTATCATTTGTCAAGAAAAAATTTACTAATCCCGAGGGATGGAAAATCTAAATCAATTGAGGAAACCTAGATTAACGTGAGCGTAGCCCTAGGCAAAAGTGGCCCCGTTAAGAAGTATCCAAATAATTGTAAAATTATAAATAGATGCACTTTTAAGTAAACGAGTTAAATTGTGGACGTGCTAAAAAAGGAAGGTCCATATTGCGGAGAAGAGAAACAAATTCAAATTGACAGAGATTAAGCCGCGGTCCAAAGTTTAAAAATTAATTATGTATACAGCTGCTTTATAATAATTTCGCGCCGCCTTCTCATATTTCGCGGGGGGAGAACAGACGCCAAGCGCGAATCGGCCTTGGGAGTATTTTTTCGAAGTAATGCAAAACCAAAGTCCAAAGTCGTGGTAGCGTAATGGCTAGCGCACGCGTCCCAGACTCAGAGGGCGCGGGTTCGATCCTGGCCGGAACGCATGCACCTCTTAGTCAGTTTTCTGATCTAATGTGCATATTGTTACAATTACCATGTGCTAACAACGGTGAAGGAAAACATCGTGATGCAACCTGCACATCGAGATAACCGATGTGTCAAACCTGCCAAGCCACCTTGGACAAGCGTGGCGGGTATACTGTCTGTTCCCCCTATAATGGGAGGCCCGAGCTCAGCAGTGGGACATTAATGGGCTGATATTATTATTATATTATTAATGCAAAACCAAAATGGACCGAAATATGATATCAATACTTATATCAAACGATACTGGACTTTATGAATATACAAACTAATCAACTTTATTGTATTTATCCCATCTGCAACCATTCATAGGTTGTTAGTTTAAATATATAAAATATATATACGTGCAGGAACGGAGAAAGAATACAATTTCCTGCGTTGGGGCGGCCTGTCGCAAAAGGCGACAAAACAACCCACAGATAGGTGGTAGGGCATTTGTCCGACTGGATAGCGACCACCCCTGGTCTAGAGTATGCCGCCATAACAACCTTGAATTTAGTTCCGGCATTAGTGACTAGGTTCCAGTCTCCCTTAAAAGAGCAGCAGCGCATTTGTAGCATTTTTGGTGTTGCAAATGTCCATCAAGTGGGCCGTCTGCCCGTCTGCTGAACTCCTGCAATAAAAAATAAAAAAATCCGGCTCGAAGGACCAAATATCTAATATAATAATTGATAGATTTTTGTTAATGAAGATGGCTTGAGATTACTAATTTTTATAAATGCCTTATTTTACATTTTAATCTTAATATGAAAAAAAGCGGAGAAAGTTTTTGAGTATGGACGGATGAATAATTATTTTATTGCATGAGTTCAGTAGACAGGCAGACCCACCTGATGGAAAGCGCTTATCATCGCCTATTGACTTTTATAACAACAAATGTGCTGCTGCTCTTTAAAGGGCGACTGGAACTTGGACACTAATGCCGAAACACAATTCAAGGTTGTTATGGCGAGGGATGGTAGCCATCCAGACGGGTACATACCCTACCACCTCGCTTTGGATTATTTTGACGGTTCCGACGGCAGGTTGTCCGGCCACAAGAAATTGTATTCTTTCTCTGTTTCTGCACGCATAAAAACGTAAAAACTATTGAACCGATTTTGTTGAAACTTTACAGATACATAAGAATAGGATAAGTGCTATTATATGTTAAATAGAACTGCCTCGATTGTGGGTCATGTAATATTATAGTCTTACGGTACGTGGGTGGAGTGAATACACATGACCCTTGGGTTCGCGACCCGTAGACTGGCAGATGTCGGTTTGCAAATTTTTTGGACAAACGCAAATGAAATGGCAAGCAGCCGGTCCAGTCCCCCCTACTCAGAATCCGTCAAGACGTTGGCAACGTCTATAAAATGGTTACTGATTTCCATCAGGTGGGCCGGCTGTCTGTTGCGCGAGTGTTGGACGCAGTACTAGGGTTTCATAATTTGTTCCTCGGCAAGGAACCCTTCTTGATGGATGAATTTTTAATATTTTATGAGGTTAAAATGTGTAGGTAATATTAAAAGAAGGGGAATGAAGAAAGAGTGGCAATGCGACGCGAGGGGGCGCTCCACCTCGTTAGGCTTGCATTATGAACGAACTCTGGTGGTGCTTCAACGTGAGCCGTGGCAACGCGGGAATTTTTCATAAATACGATATTGTTGGCACCTCATTATATTTTCAAGAAATCTTAGTTGTAGGTTTGTAGCTGACTAAGGCTTTGCACGCGGTTTTTTCCACGTTATTTTCGAACTGGTAAAATATTCTACTTTTGCAAACAATTTATCTGCGATCCATTTGCATGCGGTGTTATGAAAAAGAGAAAAAATTATAAATAAATAATAGTTAAAAAAAAACTAAAAAAATACACTTTTATAGAAAATCCAACTAAAAAATAAATTTTAATAAATTTGAATTAAAAATACATACATACATACATAACTTCACGCCAGTTCCCTTGCGGGGTAGGCACGAACAACAGAGTGCCATTTAGGCTTATTCTTACACACCTCACTTGCCTCTTTGACATTCATAACTAAAATTAGTGTAAGAAAAAATTATTTTATTGTAAAAAAGCGTGTGGTGCATGGTATCAATAGTTATAAATATTTTATGAACAGATATGAGGGTTATTTCGATAATATCCTGAAAAGCAAATCATTTTTCTTACACTAGTTTTAATTCAAATTTATTAAAATATATTTTTTATTTATTATTTTTATTAAAATATATTATTTTTTAGTTGGATTTTCTATAAAAGCGTATTTTTTTGGTTTTTTAAAAACTATTATTAATTTTTCATTTTTTAGTGATTAAATAATCAATGATATAATTCCCTTCTCCGTGAAAACTTTGAAAAAAGAATTAAATACACTCTTATGATAAAATGGAACGTTATGTAAAAATGAGCTTTTTTAAAAAGGTTTTTAAATACAAGCTTTTGAGATCCTGCATATCATGTAGCAGCAGAGTGCTAGCCAAGACAAGTAGAACGAGCCCAAACACGACGGGTCTATCGTGTTTAGTACAGGAGTTCCTATGGCCACCTTCCGACTCCATCATCCGATCAGCTCCATGGTACCATATTATTGCATTGTCACGCGATATACACATACGTGCAAAATTTCAGCTCAACCGGAAACCGGGAAGTCGATCAAATTTAACTTGAAAGATTCCGTTACATACGTATGAAGCTAATAAAAGTGTATTAAAAAGTGAAGCTTCAAGGGACAAGCTGAAAAACGAATCGCAACAAAACTGTAACTTGAAGTTTTACGGGCAGATTGTTAATGTACTTGTCCAACTTGAAAACCTGCCCGTAAAACTTCAAGTTAAAACTTTGTTGCGATTCGTTTTTCCACTTGTCCCTTGAAGTTTCACTTCTACTATGTATCCCAGCACACATTTCGATTTTTCGCAGGTTTACTGCAAATTATGATTTGGTTAGGTTAGGTACATTTTAATTAATGCATTTTTTATTTAAACATATTTTATTTTATCAAACAAAAAAACTGAATTCGATCCGGTATCCATAGTATACTCTAAAATTATGCCGCCTCTCCCCACGTCTAGTCTAAATTTATGCCGCCCGTCGACGCGGCCGTAACGCTTTTTCGTGACAGAAAAATCCTAAGACCCCTCGTTTATAGAGAAGTTTCACTTCAAAAATTATACAAAATATCTTTTTTTTTATTGCAGGAGATCAGCAGACAGGCAAACGGCCCACTTGATGGAAAGCGGTTACCATCGCCTATGGACATTTGCAACACCAAAGGTGCTACAAAAGCGCTGCTGCTCTCTTAAGGGAGACTGAAACCTGGTCACTAATGCCGGAACACAACTCAATATTGTTATGGCGACATACTTTAGACCAGGGGTGGTGGCCATCCAGTGGGGCAAATGCCCTGCCACCTGGCTGTGGGTTGTTAAGTCGCCTCTTACGACAGGCCGCCCTAACGCAAGAAATTGTATTCTTTCTCCGTTCCTGCACGGATAAAATATATGTGTATATCTAATTTTGACTGAATTCTTTGTTCGTTCTTTACAGTCTTACAGCACAAATCGAAGACAGGAAAGTATTTAATTGTGTTGCAGAAAATATAAAAATACATCATCAATCTGTGATTGGTATCCTGCTGTGTCGGGAACTTCCATTTGGATTCTCAAAAAAAAAACTAAAAAGTATAAAAGAACTTATTTCTAAAGCCATTATTATTAATATATATTATCTAAAACATCTTGAAGTCGGTGCTTAGTAATTTTTATGTTTTACTTAGCACCGACTTCAAGATGTTTTAGATAATATATATCAATAATAATAGCTTTAGAAATAAGTTATTTTATATTTTTTAGTTTTGAAGTCGGTTTTTTATTTTATTTGTGACTTTTTAGTGTCTAGCTATGTATGGGTAGACATACGAAAGGCGCCGCGCTCCTTAAAAAATATAGGTCCCAAGAAACGGGAACAAAAAAATGTTGGTAAAATGAAAACTACTGGGCCAAACTATGTTAATTTTTTAGGGACCAAATGGCAACTATTCCGAATCAAACTAAACAAGAATCACGTAAATCGGATTATAACTCTCAGAGTAATCAGTGTTCATATGGAACGGAATGGAAGTTTTTTCATAATAAATGTTCATAAAATTAAAACCACTGGGCCAAACTATGTTAATTTTTTAGGGACCAAATGGCAACTATTCCGAATCAAACTAAACAAGAATCACGTAAATCGGATTATAACTCTCAGAGTAATCAGTGTTCATATGGAACGGAATGGAAGTTTTTTCATAATAAATGTTCATAAAATTAAAACTACTGGGCCAAACTATGTCAAATTTTTAGTATACCAAATGGCAGCTATTCCGCGTCGAACGAAAAAAGAATCACGTAAATCGGATCATAAATCTCGGAGTAATCGGTGAACATACATAAAAAAAAGATTCCGACGAATTGAGAACCTCCTCCTTTTTTGAAGTCGGTCAAAAAGTAAATCTCATTTTTCTACTATCACTTTTTTACTTGACACTGCTTTCGGCATCCCTCGTTGTAATAAAAGAGTTATTTTCAACGCAGAATATAAACTGAATCACTTTATTTAAATAAAAGCAGAAAATAGAAAGATGTTCAGGCTACGTGTGCACAAATTTAAACCTTTGGACAAAAGAGATTTTCATTAATAAACAAGACAAGGAGAAAATATTGTTACGAGTGCGAGACTCGAATTAAAAATGCCGTTGGAATGACTATAGAATTTATTACAACTATACAAACACGTATAAAACAGGTACAAATAAAACTAGACACTACTTGTTACAATCTGCACGATCAATAACACGCGCAAAGCCAGTCACTATATCGCTTATTAATGTACACGTCTTGCTTGTATCGTAATCGTCGTACGACTGCCAATCTCTCCGTTGGGAAATTCCTTTATACTCAGCTTACAATATGTCACGACCGTGTAAACAATGATTTCCAAGAACCACACCTGGCCACTGTCGGCGCTATTCCCAGGAAATATAATTCTGTAAACCTGCATAATTATACCTGCGAACGGCCATAAACAAGTATAATAACAATAGGCTATTGTCTAATTGCAAATTTTAAACACAAAGAAAACAAAAGAAGATAGTCATAAAACAGTTTCAACGTTATCAGCATGCAAGCTGCGGCAGGTAATAAATACAGGTATTGTATTTGGCCCAACTTGTAACATTATTGTAAACTATATTCTTCGTTGAGAAATAAACGAGCTAAAAAAGTTTAACCAGGAGAAATTGCAAGAAGAGATTATTTTATCTATTTTATACTCTTCTCACCATAATACTAGAAGCTTTATCAATTTGATGGAAGCATTGAGGCAATAAATTATTTATAGTCAGCTGGGAGGTCGATTTAATACGGGTCGTGTAAAGAGACGACCTCAAAGGTCAGAGACGTTATACAAGACTCCTTCTAGACCTCACTTGTGGACTATATCACATCACGCGTGTCGGTGACAACAGACGTGCTGCTAATCGGCAGCGGCTTACAAACTTCATACATATTTCAATATGTTTTTATCTTTTTGAATATGACTTTGTACTATTTGCGTCAAGTAGTTATTCGTGTAGTTTTAAAGTCTACTGTAAACTAGGAGTTCTTTGGCTTATCATAAAAAAGAACACTAATTCATTTCTTCGTAGACCTTGTGTGTTTCATGTCAGTCTGCGATCAGAGAACACACGCTGGATAAACCCAACTACTACATCAGATTCGATAACCCACAAATCCTCGCGAAAGAGAATCGTTTCATACCTAGAATGATGCGTGAGGCTATTGAAATCAAAACACACCCAAATTTCAATAGAGAAGATGGTTGGCAAGTACCACCTGTTTGGGATCCAATCATCAAAACTATTAAGACCCAAACCCAGCAAAAACCAGCTGCCAGACCTCAAGACACTGTGAGCTCTTTCTGCGTACAACGGAACACAAACCAACTTGACTGATAATTACTTTTATTTTTCCTTCCACCCATTTTAATATTATATAAAATTATTAGAGCTAGGCATGTTTGCTGAGGAGTTTCTTGCGCCGCTTCTTCTCTTCAAGCCATAACATGTTGCGAAGCGGTAGTAAATTAGATTAGGCTCCCATAGAGTAAATAATAACCATGAATAAAATTAAATAATTAAAATTAACAAGTTGGCGGTAGGCTAAATAAAAAAAAAATACTCGTTAACATCTTTGTCTTCCGTGATCACGGCCACTGAAAAGTGGCCGAAAACCAAAATCAAATAAAATTATCGCGCTTAAAACCGTTAAAACGTAGTTTTATTATCTATACAAAGTCGCGAAAACTTAAGAAAATATTATATTAGACTTATAATAGAAAACCGAGTGACTCGAGAGAAAACTCCGCGAAACTTAGATAATAATGATTAGCCGCTTATCGAAGTGATCCCAAATCGATAGTGTTGCGGACTAATGCTTTTGCGCAGGTTCACTTCTTAAACAGGCTTAACTACTTGATTTGACGTCTCAAACCTTACTCTTCCGTTATTTATTTATTTATTTAATTTGTTTGGGAAACATGCAATAATTATAATTCTTACAATATAAAACACATATGTTATATAAAGCTGCAGAGTTTGTTTATTTGAACGCGCTAATCTCAGGAACTACTGGTTTGATTTGAAAAATTCTTCCAGTGTTCGATAGCCCATTTATCGAGGAAGGCTATAGGCTATATATCATCACGCTAAGACCAATAGGAGCGGAGCACCAATGAAGAATGCTTCAAAATCGGGGGTTTTTAAAACAAATTCCACGCGGACGACGTCGCGGGCACAGCTAGTGCAATATATACATACAGATGTTTACCGATTATACATCACACATATTAGTCAAGTCTTTCACAAAATGTCGCTTCAAACACGAGTCGTACCAATATACTTTGAAAGGAGTCATTGGAAAAGTCTACATCTTCCAGAATGGCTATCTAATGCTCATTTATATCCGTACAGGCGTACAAGGAAGACGATAAAGTTGCAACTGTCGAATAGGAATGGGCAGCGAACCCTTTGGCGCCGAGACGGGCATTAAATATACATGGCGCAGTTCCCGACCCGACACCCACTTACATCAATTGGGTACATTTACAAGCGAGCAAGTTTTTTACCTTCCCGTGGGCCCTTCGCACCATTAGGGCCCCCGCCACGCCTTCACAATCAACCCTGTTGTTCCTCCAAAGGAGCTGACTTAGATCTTAACAACCTCGTTTAGATGTAATCCACTCGCTTTGATAAGAGGTTTTGGTAATTAAGAACGGACTTAAGGTGCTTGTTGTTCTCCTATTAAACGCTCCAATCTATATAATCCTTTATTAGACTTTATAGTCAGTATTATCATGGTGTAATTGGCTGTAATACTATTGATTGAGCATCATGGCACGTCCAAGGTGGCGGAGATTGATCTGGCATTAATTAATTTAATTAAACTGCAAGGCTGTATAAGCCGCGCGCAGACGTCTTGGCGATGACTAATTACTATTATTGTATATAGTTATGTAAGGTATATACAATAATAAATTTATTGCAGTAACTATTTATATAATCTTTTTGTCAACCCTACTGACCATCGACGCGTGACATCATGAGGCTGTCGGCAAACCTTCTGCGCACGGGTAGTATGGACTAGGTCCATTGCCTGCCATTGTAGCAATAATCTTTATATCCCGGCTGTCAGTCGTCATATTTGTCAGCTCTGATTTTGTAAAACCCTTATTACTCTACGTATTAACATCTATTACACATATTACAGTTTTTTTTAAATTGTATATTCAAAATAATCTATACTAATATTATAAAGCTGAAGAGTTTGTTTGTTTGTTCGTTTAAACGCGCTAATCTCAGGAACCGCTGGTCCGATTTGAAAAATTCTTTCAGTGTTGAATAGTACATTTATCGAGGAAGGCTATAGGCTATATTATATTTTCAAAAAATTTGGGATCCTTACTAAAAGTCCAATAATGTAACCCAAGGTGTAAAAAAATGACCCGAAAACATCTTTACACGACGTGCGCTGCGAAAACTATTTTAATTATACAACAAAACAATGTACTACCACTTTGAAGGACATATAATTGTTTACAAAAAATATCGCTTAACCATATATCTAACTATTGTAGTTATCTCACAATAAGTGTTTTTGCTTCAAAAACTCTTTATTTTGTACCTTGGTATTAATCCTTATCAAAATAAATTACTCCATATTCAAGACAAATTCAATACCTTTCTAGAAATTTTTGAATTATTCAATTCGGACGTTTCTTTCAAAAGATATCGCGATATTTAAAATGTAAGTATTAGTGTTGTATATCATCACGCTAAGAGCAATAGGAGCGGAGCACCAATGAAGAATGTTTCAAAATCGGAGGGTTTTGAAAGTAAATTCCACGCGGACGACGTCACGGGCATAGCTAATAATTTTATACAGTCGCTATATATTTTCATGGCCTCACATGATCCAATTGTCATGAAATTTAAGTTTATCTGCCTGAAATTTAAAAAATTACAAAAAATCTTGATGTCTACGACAAGGAGTCGCGAGATGGCACTAAGTCATTTTTGAAATGGCAACACTAAAAGGTTGTGCAATTTATGTCTTCTTAGAGTGGCAATACTAAAATAAGTCTTCTTGAAAACGCATCGGTGTTGACATTATTCTAACAACCTAAAATCCACGCATATCAAATTAATCGCCGAACTAAGCTTCGTAATTAATGAAGCAAACACTCGACTCATTTTGCAACTAAAATATTGAAATAATACCAGTTACTAGGTGCGTAGTAAGTGATAGAAGCACTTTTAAGTACGCCTAAAAGCCTCAGTTCGCTTGTCGACGCGTGGCTCCCGTCAGTCCGCAAGACAGTCTCAGGGTAACGAGTTCCAATGGTTCCAGTTACTTACTTTTTAGAAATACTCTATTTACTTCCAACATTATTTGTGTCTGCGTGCGTGTGAGCGAAAATGATTACATGCCACTCACGCACACATCGATTGGCTTTGTGCTTCAACTCTGAACGTAATTTTGTATGAACATATCTCGGAACGGAGAAAGAATACAATTTCCTGCGTTGGGGCGGCCTGTCGTAAGAGGCGACAAAACAACCCACAGCCAGGTGGTAGGGTATTTTCCCGACTGATAACAATCTTGTGTTGTGTTTTGGCATTAGTGACCAGGTTTCAGTCTCCCTTAAAAGAGCAGCAGCGCATTTGTAGCACCTTTGGTCTAGCAAATGTCCATAGGCGATGGTAACCGCTTTCCATCAAGTGGGCCGTCTCTCTGTCTGCTGAACTCCTGCAATAAAAAAAAAAAAAAAAAAGGTAGGTTAAGTTAATCTAGACAAGTCATTTGCAGGTCTATGCCGTGGGATTTCAGAAGCCCACGGTCGGCAATAGCCTCTTACTCAGTGGCCGTTCCGTATGCTTGACTACTGCGCCAAAAGTAGCTACCATGAGATGGCTTTTGATCATCCTTCGACCCTCACCTTCGCTCAGCAACAAACAAACTGACATCTCGTTAGAACATTTCAGATCTTTTGACACAAAGTCTACAAATTGGCGAATGTTGCTTCTTTTCATGTTATAACAACTGCGAAATTGGGCTCCCCGACGGAATTTACTCTTTTATCAGATTTAATGCGAATTTTGTTACCTAAATACATCATTGCGGGGGTTCGTTTTAGTTCATATTTGGGTAGAAATGTTTTCACGGACCTGAAGTGAGCTAATCACCGGTGCGATTCACATTTCAAATCAAAACAGGAAGGTATTCCTGTTTAACCCATTCATTGCAGATGTAATCCTGACTATTTATTTTCATATGTTTTAAAATAGAATAAACTAGAATTATTTTAAAAATTAAACTAAACTATAAAATAGAAACCTAATTTTTTTTTATTTTTTTTATTTTTTTATTGCCGGAGTTCAGCAGACAGGCAGACGGCCCACTTGGTGGAAAGCGGTTACCATTGCCTATGGACATTTGCAACACCAAAGGTGCTACAAATGCGCTGCTGCTCTCTTAAAGGAGACTGGAACCTGCTCATTAATGTCGGAACACAACACAGGTTGTTATGGCGGCATACTCTAGACCAGGGGTGGTCGCCATCCAGTCGAGCAAATACTCTACCACCTGGCTGTGGGTTGTTTAGTCGCCTCTTACGACAGGCCGCCGGGCCGCAGGAAATTGTATTCTTTCTCCGTTCCTGCACGGATAAATACCTACTAAAACTAAATAAAAAAGAGAGCATAACAATGATAGATAAAATATTGCTCTCGAGTTTTTCGCCTTCGCCGACCCCTGTGAGATTGGGGTGGCAAAGCGGTAGGGGGTGTCGAGCCTAGGCTCTTTACCCCAGCATGCGCTCACAGAAAACATTATTCTGCGGTATTGGGGTTTTGGAGCCGCCGTAAGGGTCGGCAGCTCCCATGGCCTTTCAGCGGCTTTCGGTGGCCTTCGCGGGCTACGCGTTGGCTCCTTCCGCGGCATGGTGGGCCAATCTTAGCGTTCGATGGCCATCGCGGGCTTTGGGTGGCCATCTGAGGCGTCTGGTGGCCTTTCTGCGGCGTTGCGGCTGTTCGCGACCTCACAATATCGCCCTAATCCGGGCGTATAAGGTCACGGGGGGTCAGTTTCCAGGGGCCTCGTATTTCATGGTCCGGTGGTCTAGCGTGTAGCGGGGCGATGCCGTGCAGGTGAGTGTGACTGCCGTAAAATATTACTCCCAAACCACTGTCACTTAAAGGCTGGCGCCGTTACCACGTTGAGTAGCAATGCTTACCCTTTGAGCAAAATAGACGCCAGCCTTTTGGTCGCGTGCGAGGTCTACTAAGCGCTCGGCGACATCTCGATAAAGTTTTAGAGCGTTAGGACCCCACGGACCCAGAGTTTCCATCCCAAACGCCGCAAATGTGTAACTAAGCGGTGGATTTGCGGCGCTTGAGGGCCTCCTGTTCGGCTGCAGCAGAACCGGCGGTAGCGGACGTACTTGAAAGATGGGGCGCCGCCAGAGTGTCAACTAAGGGGCGGCCCATCTTCCAAGGTACTAACGTCATCCCATCCGGCCTCCTGCCATCGTCGCGGCACAAGTCGTTTGCTTCCAGAACAGCAGGTACCCCGGCGGTGACAAGAGCCCCGCGGATAATGTTGTTCATTGCAGATTAAGACCCAAAATGCCTCCACATAGACTTCAGGAAGGTGTGCGCGCAATGCTCTGCACTTGCAATCTACATTAACATTAACCTTAAAGATAAACCTATATTTCTTTACGTTTTAGAAGTTACAAGTTATGATAAAAATAACTCTTCAGGTATAAACAAACCACAAACGCACTGATCAGTGTGGATTTTCTAAAAGACAGAGAGCAACCCCTGACCCGCCCGCCGGAGCACACCTACTCTCCGCGCCCCGCATACCGCCGACGCCCTTAGCTCGCACAATTAGCAGCTAGGCGTCGGACGGAACGTGGGATATAGGAGCAGCCTCAGAAGCGGGAAACTCACGGTCCCTAGCCCGATAAAATCACCCGTCTCCTCGCGACCATGAACCCCCCGAGGCTCAGAACATCAGCCTGGCATAACAGACGCAGACAGAACAGACGCCGGAGAGCCTCCGGCTCGGATCCTCTTACACAAAGGTAAGACCCCACCAATCTCACTCACTCTCTACAGTCACAAGTAGCCATACATGATTAGCATAGGCGTGTTGCTGGAGAGTTTCTTCCACCGCTTCTTCTCCTCCAGCTATAACACGTTGCGAAGCGGTAGTAATGATAGACTAGGATCGGCTCCGCCGGCGGAGTCGATAATTGGTCCCCAAATAATCACTTCAGCCTGTTGGCTTAGCTCTTTCAACCTTTAACGGCTAATTCCCAATATAGAGTCAATCCCCCGCAGCGGTAGAGCCGAGGTCGAACCTCACAGGAGGTGCCTCCTCGAGCGTGCTGCTTCCGGGCTGAACGCCTCCGCTCCCACGGAGTCGTGAAGCCCCCAAAGTCCGGTATCGCTGAAACAGCCATCTGCGGCTATTCAGCTGGGTCCAGCTCCAAAAAAAAAAAAGGGAAACTCACTTATGTCTTACCAGTCTCACTCGAATCTCTCGCCCACTTACTTATTCGTAATAGCACCAATACGTGCTTCTTCTTTGTATAATTTAATTGTAAATGACGTTAATAATAATCATACAGTCTAGTTCATATCGAGTTTCATTTTAAAAGAAGCAACTGCCACAAATAGCAGTAAACTATTACTAAAATTTGGTTCATATAAAACAAAATTCTTACAGAAAAGAATCCGACTGCAAGAGTAATTAAAAAGCAAAAAAGATTTTTTTATATGAACCCCTTTTTAAAGAACCAAAGTTTAACACGTTCACTGCGGGGTTTCATTTTGTGCTCTCAGCTCTTTTTGTGTGCAGTAAGACCTTATCTGCCTCCAGTTTTAATAATAGTTTACTTAGTTTCATTTTTGTCTGAAAGAGAGTGTCGGGGTGAAGGTAAGGAAAGGAATGCTCCGGTGGTTCGGGCATGTGGAAACAATGCATGATGAAAGAATGACTAAACAGATATACAATGCAAAAGTGGATGGATGCAGAAGTCGTGGAAGGCCACGACACACCTTCCATGATCAAATTGATCGTGTACTAGCGGAGGGTGATGTCAGGAGCCTTAAGAACAGACGAGTGTGCATGACAAGAGTTATGAATGTCAAAGAAGCAAGTGAGGTGTGTAAGAATGGGCCTAAATGGCGCTCTGTTATTCGTGCCTACCCCGCGAGGGAACTGGCGTGAAGTTATGTATGTATGTATGTATGTATTTTATATAAACTCGGTTAAAAATCAAATTGCAAATGTCTACAGACGGCGGCGATGGCTGTCTATCTGGTAAGTCATAAGAGCTAGTAATTTATTATTACCTTCCATTGGAATTATGTTAAGGTAGTTTATCTCTCGAGAATAGAGTTGTTGAGGTAATTCATGAATATCGATCGCTCGTTGTTGTGTTGCTTTGTTTGTGCCAAAGACGCGACGCGGCGGACAATAGCCGAACCCACGCCGAGGACAAAAGAGAAGAGTGGGTGAGGTGAGATTGATCGACATTTCGACTAGTAACTATTATTTTAACTACCAAACGTTCCTTTCATGACAAATTCAAAATCTCGCGAAAACTTGTATGTTGCTTTTAAAATACATACATACATACATAACTTCACGCCAGTTCCCTTGCGGGGTAGGCACGAACTACAGAGTGCCATTTAGGCTTATTCTTACACACCTCACTTGCCTCTTTGACATTCATAACTCTTGTCATGCACGCTCGTCTGTTCTTAAGGCTCCTGACATCACCTTCTGCTAGTACACGATCAATTTGATCATGGAAGGTGTGTCGTGGCCTTCCACGACTTCTGCATTCATCCACTTTTGCATTGTATATCTGTTTAGTCATTCTTTCATCATGCATTCTTTCCACATGCCCGAACCACCGGAGCATTCCTTTCCTTACCTTCACCCCGACACTCTCTTTCAGACCAACTCTCTTTCTTACTTCGGTATTACGAACGCGGTACGGCTTTTAAAATATGAAACTAATAATATAATTTATAACATATAATCGAATACAATGCAAGAAAACTTAACTTATTTGTATTGTATTCTACTCATAGTCCTTCAAGACTATAAGTAGAATACTGAGCCCAGATCACCGTCTTCTATGGGTAAGGTGCTCAGAAGGCTGGCTACGTTTCCTCGTTGGATCGCCATACTGATCCGTTGGCCGAGGTAAGCACCAGCCCTCTGATCACCCGAAGAGTCAATGAGTCGTTTCGATAAATTTTGGTAGAGGCTCACGGTCCAAGCGTCTCGACAGCAAACGGCACAAACATATAACTCTCACAGAGGGTTGCATATTTGCGCCGCTTGACTGATTCGGCTGTTTCCGCCGCTGAACTGGCCGATTTAGACGTGTTTGGTAAATGGGATGCGGCCAACGTGTCTACGTTGCTTTTAAATAAATTGTGATAATTTTTGAATCTCAAACTGTATGTAGCACTTGTTTAATATGTTTATGATTGTTTTTGTTATTTGTGGTGAAATAGAAATGTTGTGCGAATACAGTCCAGATGAGTTTAAGAAAGAGAGTAAAAATATACATTGTGAGAGTGAGACGTGCGTGGTTTCAATTAAATAAACTAGACTATAAACTAAACTAAACAGGAGTCGTGGTAGCGTAATGGCTAGTGCACGCGTCCCAAACTCAAAGGGCTCGGGTTCGATCCTGGCCGGAACGCATGCACCACTTAGTCAGTTTTCTGATCTAATATGCATATTCTTACAATTACCACGAGCTAATAACGGTGAAGGAAGTGATGCAACCTGCACATCGAGATAACCGATGTGTCAAACCTGCCAAGCCGCCTTGGACAAGCGTGGCGGGTAGACGTCCGTTCCCCCTATAATGGGAGGCCCGAGCCCAGCAGTGGGACATTTATGGGCTGATATTAATATTTATATTATTATAAACTAAACTAAACTAAAACTATATTATCATATGCTAAACTATTATGGTTTACAATTTGCGTAATTTTTCATACACAATTGTTATTATAATCGTGGTATGGGAGTTAATTTATATAAGATAAAATAGTCTGATATGCTTGTTTAGATCTTTGTCTACTTGAATAACTTTATTATGGACTTAAATAAATGAATTAGGTACGTGTTAACTGTACATAACTAACTAACTAACTAACTAACTAACTTTACGAAAGTACCAAATGAAACACAGAACATATGTAAACCAAAATACAGGTATTTTTTCAAGAAAATGCAACATAGTCGATTTCGGAAAAGGTATTTAATTTAAATTTGACGGAAAAACAATGACGTTTTTTTATTCATGTTGGTATTCATACTTTTATTAAATCAAATTCAAATTTTTATTTGTAATTAGGCGTTTAAATACCTATTTTAATATTACAAATGCGAAAGTAACTGTCTGTCTGTTGCTCATTCACGGAAAAACCACTGGACTGATTTGGCTGAAACTTAGTATATAGGTATATATAATGCAGCAGTGATGGAAAGTACACCGCTGATATTGAAAGAAGAGTGAATTTGGGGAATAGTTTGAATGGAGCGTTAGGTAAACTTCTAGGCGCTAAGAACCTCAGCCAGAAGGCCCAGCTCGCCATACACAACGCGGTGCTGGTACCTACTCTCACGTATGGAAGCGAGAGTTGGGTATGGAAGAGAGAGCATGAAAGTAGAGTAAACGCGGTCGAGATGCGAGCACTGCGCACAATCTGCGGAGTGACGCTCGCGGACCGCGTTCGTAATACCGAAGTAAGAAAGAGAGTTGGTCTGAAAGAGAGTGTCGGGGTGAAGGTAAGGAAAGGAATGCTCCGGTGGTTCGGGCATGTGGAAAGAATGCATGATGAAAGAATGACTAAACAGATATACAATGCAAAAGTGGATGGATGCAGAAGTCGTGGAAGGCCACGACACACCTTCCATGATCAAATTGATCGTGTACTAGCGGAGGGTGATGTCAGGAGCCTTAAGAACAGACGAGTGTGCATGACAAGAGTTATGAATGTCAAAGAAGCAAGTGAGGTGTGTAAGAATGGGCCTAAATGGCGCTCTGTTGTTCGTGCCTACCCCGCAAGGGAACTGGCGTGAAGTTATGTATGTATGTATGTATAGTGTATATATAAATATTCTTAATGCCGAAGATGAACATAGTTTACTATTTATCCCGAAAAATGGGATCATTTGGGATAAAAATATATCTGTCTCTCTGTTATGCTTTCACGGAAAAACTAATAGACCGATTTGGCTGAAATCTGGTATATATGTAAATTTAATACCGAGGGTGGAAAAGGGATAGGTCGTTTATGTAGTTTACAGAGAGCTAGACCGGGATATGTAGGTATAAATAAAACTAGAACGGGTTGAAATAGGGGATAAAAGTTTGTGTGGGAGACCAATCATTTCTCAAGTTTATAGATATAAAAAATCATAATCTATAAAAAAATGCGATAGCAACTCGATCTGTCTCTCTGAATACTGAAAATGAACATAGATACTTTTCATCCCGAATGCCGGAACACAACTCAAGGTTGTTATGGCGGTATACTCTAGGCAGATACCCTACCACCTGGCTGTGGGTTGTTTTGTCGCCTCTTACGACAGGCCGCCAGTCCGCGGGAAATTGTATTCTTTCTCCGTTCATGCACGGATAAAAAACTTAAAAACAAAAAAATTGCAAATAGCAACCACATAAAAATATAATACAATTTAACCTGTATTAACGCCTGCTCTGTAAACAAGAAGTACGCACTAGAATTTAGGTAAACTCTAATTTTACATACATACATACATAACTTCACGCCAGTTCCCTTGCGGGGTAGGCACGAACAACAGAGCGCCATTTAGGCTTATTCTTACACACCTCACTTGCTTCTTTGACATTCATAACTCCTGTCATGCACGCTCGTCTGTTCTTAAGGCTCCTGACATCACCTTCTGCTGGTACACGATCAATTTGATCGTGGAAGGTGGGTCGTGGCCTTCCACGACTTCTGCATCCATCCAATTTTGTATTGTATATCTGTTTAGTCATTCTTTCCACATGCCCGAACCACCGGAGCATTCCTTTCCTTACCTTCACCCCGACACTCTCTTTCAGACCAACTCTCTTTCTTACTTCGGTATTACGAAGTATTAGTCTAATTTTATTATAATAAAATATCTCATCCAATCGCTAATATCAATATGTCATGGACGTGATCAGGTAAGACATTCAACTGCGTATTTATATAAAATAACACCGCCGTTATAGCACCAATACGCCCCGGAAATGAAATATAATTTAAGAAGCCAACGAAGGTCGTGCCTTCGAATACCTTGCAGGGCAATAAGGAAAATGTTGCCCGGATTACACGCGCGAGCAATTCCCATTTGCGCCAGCCTGTGAACTATGTACGCCGCGACTAGGGTTGCCAACCGTACTACAATATATAGTATTGTACTATATTTGCATTGTAACAGATATACAACGCAAAACTGGATGGATGCAGAAGTCGTGGAAGGCCACGACACGCCTTCCATGATCAAATTGATCGTGTACTAGCAGAAGGTGATGTCAGGAGCCTTAAGAACAGACGAGCGTGCATGACAAGAGTTATGAATGTCAAAGAAGCAAGTGAGGTGTGTAAGAATAAGCTTGAATGGCGCTCTGTGTTCGTGCCTACCCTGCAAGGGAACTGGCGTGAAGTTATGTATGTATGTATGTACAATGCAAAAGTGGATGGATACAGAAGTCGTGGAAGGCCACGACACGGCTTACATGATCAAATTGATCGTGTACTAGCAGAAGGTGATGTCAGAAGCCTTAAAAACAGACGAGCGTGCATGGCAAGAGCTATGAATGTCAAAGAAGCAAGTGAGGTGTGTAAGAATAAGCCTGAATGGCGCTCTGTTGTTCGTGTCTACCCCCGCAAGGGAACTGGCATGAAGTTATGTATGTATGTATGTACTATATTTCGGGTCGGCTTACTATATACTATACTACTATATACTATACTACTATATACTATACTACTATATACTATACTACTATATACTATACTACTATATACTATACTACTATATACTATACTACTATATACTATTGAAGAAATATATAATATAAATATAATAATAACAGCCCATAAATGTCCCACTGCTGGGCTCAGGCCTCCCATTATAGTGGGAACGGACAGTATATCCGCCACGCTTGTCCAAGGCGGCTTGGCAGATTTGACACATCGGTATATCGATGTGCAGGTTGCATCACGATGTTTTCCTTCACCGTTGTTAGCACGTGGTAATTGTAACAAGTGAAGAAATATATCGTACGCAAAAATACTATATTTTCAACACCAAACAAAATCTAAAAAACAAATATTTATTAAAAAACAATAATCAACGCGCCTTTTCATGAAATTTTGAGTGAGGCGAGTTCGTGTAAGCGAATTCCGGACTCCGAACGCATTTACAATCTTTTGTCTTTGACTCCCACTGATCTCTGTTCTCTATACTAACTGGAGGTGCTGGCAGCACGTCAAAGTTATCAATATCAAATTGACAAAATCGAAATAATTTGATTTCATTGAATAATTGAATGTAATAAAGCTTATGACACTTTTATTTCAGAAAAATCATTGTTAAAAAATGCAAGAAGTGCGAAGAAATAGTTTTTATAAAAATAAATAAGTAACAAATATATCTTTGTCTATTTTTTTTTCCATAAAATACTATTGTGAGCGATGAAATTATATTTCTTAATTTTGTATTGTAATAATGGCTTTGTGGTAAAACGCGGGATGCGTGCGAAGGCACGCGTTTATAGAGCGCGGTGTGAAGCTTGCTGCGCGCGAGATGGTCTGCGGCCATGTTTATGTTTCGCTTCTTGTTTCTTATGCAATTCGTTGCGCACGCTTTCATCCATTGTAATATTTTAAATAAAGTATTAAAAATCACGAATCAGCACAAACTGACAACTACAACTATATTTTTTAGAAGTATACTATATTTTTTTTATAGCTTATTTTGAAAAATACTGTATTTCGCTGAGCAAATGTTGGCAACCCTAACCGCTACACTACACATCGCGACACGGCAATATTGTGTCGTTTTGTACTCAGTGGTTATACCAACAAGCCAACTTGTACAAGGGATTATTAGGCCATCTTGTATACTGGCGTCCATTTGTCAGTTCAGCTTAAGTGGCGTTGACGACTTCTCTATAAAATACTTTTTATTAGTATTTACAAAAAATCTGTTCTCCCTTTGTTATATCTATGTTTATCCGTGCAGGAACGGAGAAAGAATACAATTTCTTGCGGCCTGTCGGCCTGTCGTAAGAGGCGACAAAACAACCCACAGCCAGGTGGTAGGGCATTTGCCCGACTGGATGGCAACCGACCCTGGTCTAGAGTATGCTGCCATAACAACCTTGTCTTTTGTTCCGGCATTAGTGACCAGGTTCCAGTCTTAAGAGAGCAGCAGCGCATTTGTAGCAACTTTGGTGTTACAAATGTTCATAGGCGATGGTAACCGCTCTCCATCAGATGGGCCGTCTGTTTCATTGACTCTTTTGGGTTGATCGGACGATAAAGAACGACGAAAGATGTTTGAAAGTGAGGCTTCTCATGTTGTTGCCTGTGCAATAGCTGTGTATTGAAAAGGATTCCGTTCGCCTCTTTATCGCGTGTTAACATAATTTATTCTCCGCCACAAGATCTAATCAGAATACATACATACATAACTTCACGCCAGTTCCCTTGTGGGGTAGGTACGAACAGCAGAGCGCCATTCAGGCTTATACACCTCACTTGCTTCTTTGACATTCATAGCTCTTGTCATGCACGCGGCGTTTGAGCTAATAACGTTGAAACTGTTTTATGACTATCTTCTTTTATTTTCTTTGTGTTTAATATTTGTAATTAGACAATAGCTTATTGTGTATTGTACTCGTATATGGCCGTTCGCAGGCATAATTACGCAGGTTTGCAGAATATGTTTTCTGGGAATTGCGCCGTCGCTTGCCAGGTAGACATATGGCATCGGTGCATTATAAAGCAATGGCCCAATGCAAAGAGGGGCAGTCAAGCGATGATTACGATACAAGCAAGACGTGTGTGTACATTCGATAAGCTGTATAGCGACGGACTTTGCGCGTGTTATTGAATCGTGCAATTTGTACTGGTTGTGTCCAGTTATATTTTTACATACATACATACATATATAACTTTACGCCAGTTCCCTTGCGGGGTAGGCACGAACAACAGAGCGCCATTCAGGCTTATTCTTACGCACCTCACTCGCTTCTTTGACATTCATAGCTCTTGTCATGCACGCTCGTCTGTTCTTAAGGCTCCTTACATCATCTTCTGCTAGTACACGATCGATTTGATCATGGAAGGTGTGTCGTGGCCTTCCACGACTTCTGCATCCATCCACTTTTGCATTGTATATCAGTTTAGTTATTCTAATCAGAATAGTATTAGGAAATTGTAACATTAAACATAGATTGAGATCCCAGTCACCCCAGACTTACGTGATTTTAGGAAAGATGAAATTTTTAGGATCGGTAGTTTAATATAAACTTGGAAGGGATGGATACTCGCTAAGCTGAAAGCGGGGCCGTTCTTCAGGTAGCAGGTATCAAAGGTGGAAAATAACCAAGCTAACTTACGTCAAAGTAGCAAGGCTAGTTTTTACATATGTCATATATGATATTGTTATAAAAGAAGATATACAGTTGCCAGACGCTTCCTGTGGGTCATAACTTTTGACAGACACTTTAAAAAAAATGGGAACTTGCGTCATTTTATAAAGGCTGAATTTTATATACTTATATATTTTCAGCCAGACAAATCTGACGGGCCAAACATCTTCCTTCCCCTCCAAGAAAATTGTACATAGTTTAAACTTCTATGAGAAAATAAATAAGAATTCACGCCAGTTCCCTTGCGGGGTAGGTACGAACAACAGAGCGCCATTCAGGCTTATTCTTACACGCCTCACTCGCTTCTTTGACATTTATAGCTCTTGTCATGCACGCTCGTCTGTTCTTAAGGCTCCTGACATCACCTTCTGCTAGTACACGATCAATTTGATCATGGAAGGTGTGTCGTGGCCTTCCACGACTTCTGCATCCATCCACTTTTGCATTGTATGTCGGTTTAGTCATTCTAATCAGAATAGTATTAGGAAATTGTAACATTAAACATAGATTCAGATCCCAGTCACCCCAGACTTACGTGATTTTAGGAAAGATGAAATTTTTGGGATCGGTAGTTTAATATAAACTTGAAAGGGATGGATACTCGCTAAGCTGAAAGCGGGGCCGTTCTTCAGGTAGCAGGTATCAAAGGTGGAAAATAACCAAGCTAACTTACGTCAAAGTAGCAAGGCTAGTTTTTACATATGTCATATATGATATTGTTATAAAAGAAGATATACAGTTGCCAGACGCTTCCTGTGGGTCATAACTTTTGACAGACACTTTAAAAAAAATGGGAACTTACGTCATTTTAGGAAGGCGAATTCAATACCTTACTAGAACTTTTTGAATTATTCAATTCGGACGTTTCATTCAAAAGATATCGCGATATTTAAAATGTAAGTATTATTGTTGTTGCCAAATATACTACGCGCTAATCTCAGGAACTACTGGTCTGATTTGAAAAATTCTTTCAGTGTTGGCTAGCCCATTTATCGAGGAAGGCTATATGCTATATATCATCACGCTAAGACAAATAGGAGCGAAGCACCAATGAAGAATGTTTCAAAATTGGGGGGTTTTAAAAACAAATTCCATGCGGATGATTTAATATACTGGTAAGTGTAAGATAGCATAGAGTTCTACTTTATTTTGATACTTGTTATGGTTTAACACGAATCTGTCAAAAACATAAATAACTAGTTCACGCTTTTACCTGCTTTTCCTCTGTACCGCACATTCTTCTTCCAGGTTAACATTATAGGTATTATTCTACTGCCTAGTATTAGGGTATAATGTTATATGGTTTGTTTACGAGTGCCCCGCCTTCAAATCAGCATCTTGGAATACCCATACAAGCCGTTTAAGCTTTATTGTATGGAAGTAGGTAGATATATATGTCGTATAAGACTGGGTAATTTATTTATAGGAAACTAGTAAGCTGGACCGAGGAAATATGGGAGTTGGTGGATGTGATACGGTTGGCGGATGGCCAACAATGCGTCATGACAAACAGAATGTAACGACGTTTTTCCTAATAAAGTTGTGTATAAAAATTGTAGAACAGTGTTCCCGAGCGACAGACGTAGTTGCGAATATTATGCTATAAAGGGGTAAGTAGAAAATACACATATAAGAGACAGTAAAGTTAAAAGAAACCTAGAAATTGTAAGAAAGCATTAGCAATAGATATAAAAGATAATAAACAAAATGTAGCTAAACAAGTAAGGCACTGAACTACTTTTTATCCGTGCAGAATCGGAGAAAGAATACAATTTCCTGCTTTGGGGCGGCCTGTCGTAAGAGGAGACAAAACAGCCCACAGCCAGGTGGTGGCTCTTAATCCGATTTAAAATCCATTTTGCAAAAGGCAAAATGATGTCATGTGGCTTTGCATAAGCAGACGTGGGCCGACGTCGGCTTATACCGCGTAAACCGCGACAAGTTAATGGCTTGTATTGTTTGTATAAGGTAGAAACAAGCACCTGGCCAAGGGGAGCACAGGGTATTACAACGCACATTAAATATGACCACAACATAACATATTGTTACGAGTGCGGGACTCGAATTAAAATGCCGTTGGAATTACTATAGAATTTATTAGAACTATACAAACACGTATGACACAGGTACAAATAGGTATAACTGGACGCAACCAGTACAAACTGCACAATTGCCAGGTGGTAGGGCATTTTCCCGACCAGATGGCTACCACCCTTGATCTAAAGTATGTCGCCATAACAACCTTGAGTTGTGTTCCGGCATTAGTGACCAGGTTCCAGTCTCCCTTAAGAGAGCAGCAGCGCATTTGTAGCACCTTTGGTGTTGCAAATGTCCATAGGCGATGGTAACCGCTTTCCATCAACTGTCTGCTGATCTCCTGCAATAAAAAAAAAAAATCTGCTGTTTCCGCCGCCGAACTGGCTGATCTAGACGTGTTTGGTAAATGGGATGCGGTAAACGTGTCTACGCAAGTCGCATCCCACACCAAAGGCTTGCCACGCTGACAGGCCTTTTAAAATTGAATTTGAAATTATTGACTTTGTTCTAACAGTTACGTGCAATCATTATCTTACATACATACATACATACATAACTTCATGCTAGTTCCCTTGCGAGGTAGGCACGAACAACAGAGCGCCATTTAGCCTTATTCTTACACACCTCGCTTGCTTCTTTGACATTCATAGCTCTTGTCATGCACGCTCGTCTGTTCTTAAGGCTCCTGACATCACCTTCCGCTAGTACACGATCAATTTGATCATATATTAATATTTTACAACACAAATAATTAATTTGTCTTATTATAGGGATCAAAGAATTCAGATTGATATTATTATGCGATCCAAATAAGAATAGGAATGTCAATAACCTCTATCACTTGAAAAGTATGGTTTGCAAAAAACTTATTTGCATATCAATAATAATAGTCTTACATCACATTTAAATAAAAAGGTTAAATTAGTATCAATCAATCAATCAATATCTTTATTTGCAAGAATGTAGTTTATACAGGTGTTATACAAATGTAGAAGCACAGTACATTCTACCACATAGTGGTCTACAAAAGGAATTAAATATTACAATAAAATTAAAATTATAATTTACATAAATATTCTAATTATTTTTTATTATGGTTAATATTTAGATGATTTAATTTACTTTGTTTTGTTCTAAATTGAATAATTTTTGTTTTGGATAAATTAATAATTAGTTTATTAGAGTTGAGCCAATTAATAATATCAGATAAACATGTCATAGCATCATTTTCGTAGTCATAGGTAGTAGAACATTTTATAACTATTGTTGTATCGTCTGCAAATAAAATACTGTTATGTTTTGTGGCGAGAGGCAAGTCGTTTACATATAACAGAAATAATAAAGGACTCAATATGCTTCCTTGTGGGACGCAACAGGGGGTATTTTTTTGTGCAGAATCATAATTTGTAATACAGATTGAATCTTTATCAAGTTTAGTAACTCTAGTTATTTGTTGGCCATCACTCAAATAATTAGTCAATAAATTAAGAGCTGGACCTCTAACATCATATTTATCTAATTTTTGGAGTAGAATAGCATGATCAACAAAATCGAAGGCTTTGCTGAGATCAAAAAATAGAGCACATCAGGCAGTTTTATTGTTTAAATTATTTATAATTAAATTTATAAGGTGATAAGTTGCCAAAGAAGTAGATTTGAATTTCCGAAAACCGAACTGTTCTTTTGTAGTAAATTGTCTTAATATAATATTTAATTATTTAAAGTCATAATTCGCAGCTATGACGTCACAATATGGCGCAAAGTCGATCCTGATCTCATTTGAATCGCATAGTACTTCGGTTTGCATATACATTTTTGTACACCAACATTCTTATTAAGTTTGTAAATAACCATCGTTAATAATTAAAGCACGTAAATAAATCTCAATTTAATCAAACTCAATGTTTCTTCGATAAGCAACGAAAATTTTAATTAAATCGCCTACACAGTCAATATTGTAATCTGAAGTTGATTAAATTAATAAGTTTTTAAAGGAATCTGACACGGAAAGTCGTTTGAGGACGATGCGAAATAGAAAACTTTTTGCAAAAAAAAAATGTTGATTGAAAAGCTTTTCATTGGCGTGGAAAAATTAATTCCATTGAGTTCGAGCACTCACTTCCCGGCGGAAAATTGTGAAAATATTAGATATCGATGGCACGTTGCTATAGGAGGTTATGCAAATAGCTTTCTATTAAGGGGTCGAAAGGAAATTACGACTAGTTTTACGAAGACTAAAACAAATGAATAAATGAGAAGATAACCTCTTTTATTTATTTAGATAGAGAACCCACCTGATTTTTTTTTATAGCTAGAGTACAGCAAACAGGCTGACGGCCTACCTGGTGGAAAGCGGTTGCTGTCGCCTATGGACGTTTGCAACATCAGCCTCGAAGTAATTTTGTGACACCCTTTTTGAAAAACTCCATATCGTAGCGCTGTGGGAAAACCTCGGCTGGGAGCTCATTCCAAATCCCCACAGTACGCAAGAGAAACGCTCTGCAGAACCGTTGCGTACATGAACGAAGCAACCGATGGCGAGCGGTGCGATGGTAGAAAGAGGACGAAGGCACCATTCTAAACAGTTCTTCGGAACACTCCCCGGTATACAGTCGGTAGAACACGCAGAGAGAAGCGAAGTCCCTCCTAAGGCCAAGCGTATTTAGACCGTCTGTGAGTATGGGATCATCATCAACGCGAATGGAATGGAATGCGGTTAAGGTTAAGGTGCTACCGATGTGCTGCCGCTCTCTAAAGGGAGACTGGAATCTGGCCACTAATGCCGGAACACAACTCAAGGTTGCTATGGCGGCATGCTCTAGACCAGGGATGGTAGCCATCCAGGCAGACATTATTTACAATACAACTGTTCCTTGATGAAAGAATGACTAAACAGATATACAATGCAAAAGTGGATGGCTGCAGAAGTCGTGGAAGGCCACGACACACCTTCCATGATCAAATTGATCATGTACTAGCGGAGGGTGATGTCAGGAGCCTTAAGAACAGACGAGCTTGCATGACAAGAGTTATGAATGTCAAAGAAGCAAGTGAGGTGTGTAAGAATGAGCCTAAATGGCGCTCTGTTGTTCGTGCCTACCCCGCAAGGGAACTGGCGTGAAGTTATGTATGTATGTACATTAAACTAACATTAAATTAATACAAATTTAATGTATATGTGAGAATGTTTGTGATCAGTTCCCCGCAGACAAGGAGCTCATCACAAACTTGTATATTATTCTAGCTTGTTGCGAAGCAGGAGAAGCCGAAATGCAAAATATTGTACACATTCCAATCTCTCCAGATTTAACTTAGTTCTGGCTGCTTAGTTCCGAACGCATTCCATGAGAATGTGGGTTACATCTTCAACCATATTGCAAGTTAGACAATTTTCGGAATCAGACTTTTTCATTAAGAACCCAAACTTTCTCAATGGAATGTGTCCGGAACGTAACCTATGTGCAACTTTAATTTGGTGCCTACTTATTGTGTTATGCATGTAACATCGAACCCGAGGAGGCTGATATACAATTACCTTATACCAGAGTCCTTTCTCCAACGATACATACATACATACATAACTTCACGCCAGTTCCCTTGCGGGGTAGGCACGAACAACAGAGTGCCATTTAGGCTTATTCTTACACACCTCACTTGCCTCTTTGACATTCATAATTCTTGTCATGCAAGCTCGTCTGTTCTTAAGGCTCCTGACATCACCCTCCGCTAGTACACGATCAATTTGATCATGGAAGGTGTGTCGTGGCCTTCCACGACTTCTGCATCCATCCACTTTTGCATTGTATATCTGTTTAGTCATTCTTTCATCATGCATTCTTTCCACATGCCCGAACCACCGGAGCATTCCTTTCCTTACCTTCACCCCGACACTCCCTTTCAGACCAACTCTCTTTCTTACTTCGGTATTACGAACGCGGTCCGCGAGCGTCACTCCGCAGATTCTTTTCTCCAACGATCTTCTGTCAAAATACTCTTTCCATTCATCATAAGACTTTTCTTTATATTTACCAAACAATTCTGTAAAATTAGGCACAATGTATATTTCGGAGCCTTCGAGACACGCGCTTTTTGCCAACATATCAGTCTTCTCATTACCAGCAATACCTATATAGTCCATTGCAGCTTCACAATAACATTTTTTTTATTAAATTCAGAAGTCTTGAATAATATTGAATAGGCTATCGATAATCCTCTGAAGCCAGAAGTGCATCGAGCCAGATGCTGTAAACCGCTTTTACTGTCAGAGAATATAACTACTCTGGGACAATGGCTGCAGGCACACCCATCCTTCAATACAGGCACAATCCTAGACCATTCTTCCGCCGGGCTCTTGTCAGCGTCGGCGTACCGGCCGTATTAGAACCGAATGGCTTGGTACGCGACGATGGCAAGAGGCCGGATGGTATGTCACTTATTCCTTGGAAGATGGGACGGCCGCTTGTTTGGGACGCGACATGTGTAGACACTCTAGCCCCGTCACATCTTCCAATGACTGAGTTAGAGGCTGGCAACGCTGCTTCAAAAGCTGAAGCTCTCAAACGGCGCAAATATGGAACCTTAGGAAGGGGTTACATATTTGTGCCGTTTGGAGTTGAAACATTAGGTCCGTGGGGTCCGTCGGCAAAGAGTTTCTTCAAAGAGATTTGCAAGAAACTCTTCGATGCCACCCGTGATCAGAAGGCTGGCTCATATTTCGTCCAACAAATAAGCATCGCCATACAGCGCGGCAATGCAGCCAGCCTTCTGGGCACGCTCCCATCTAGCAGCGATTTGTTACACAGTCTATAATCGCTTGTACTGTATATTAAATAACAATAATCCCTATTAATATTATAAAACTACTCTTTTGTAATTATTTCTATCTATATGCGAAAGTGCTTGTGAAATTGGAAACATCTAATCTAATGATGTCAGCCGAAGTGCGACCACAATGCACTATTGGTGACGGACGACGGGTGATCTTTCACCCCGAGATCGGAGATCAGAGGCGATTTGCGCTATCTTACTGCCGTTTTGCCACGTGTTAGGTCTGTGTGAGAAGAAACGACAAAATAAACTCCCCAGCAAGACGTCTAGTTTATCCTGAGGGGTTGTCTTCTGACGTCCCTCGCAAGGACGTGGAGAGATCGTGATTGGACGCCGCCGTCTGTGTCTATTGGTGTGGGCGGGTTGTTCCGGGCCAGCTTGTTCGTAATAACGTCGACCGTCGTGAGGTTACGCGGTCGTCGCACGAGAGCCTTACTCCGAGGCTTATAATCGGACGCAGACACGACGAGCGGATTTCGGTGGGGAGGTGCATGATCGAAATATTAACGCAAAAGTGACCTAATGTAGTTGTTGATGGAGGGAAGCTCCAGATCTCGATGGAGGTCGAATTTGTTCTGCATGACTTGCAGTTTATCGATATGGACAGTGAAATTGCGGTACCTTTGTCCCCCTTTTATAGTTGAGCACATCAGCACAACGCCACGCGACTGTTTCTTGCAAATAACTTCTAACACTATAGGAGATACTGATCCGAAATTTACAATACAAAACAATTTTAAATTTTGTACTAATTTTGATACATGAAAAGAAATGTCTGATTGATGAACATTCAAAAGAAATTATCTCCTACATTGAAAATTCTGTTTTGTACATACTTTAATAACGATCTCCTTGAATCTATGGGAGAATTTCAGCCTAAAATAAAGTAATTTACTAGAGCGTGGCTTTTATCCAGTCTGTTTTCATAAATTTCCCTTCTTGCTTTCCTTTGTTTTTCCTTGTTACTTTGCCGTGTGTTTTTTATCTACCTATATAAAACAATAATAATTAACATGCGTATGTACCTACGTACATTTAATCCAAAATCTGTTTTAAGTTAATACCTGATTTATGAATGTTTTATTGTAATAAAAAAATCATAAATTTTCTTGAATTTGCTTTCATAACCCTCCGATTTTGAAACATTCTTCATTGGTGCTCCGCTCCTATTGGTCTTAGCGTGATGATATATAGCCTATAGCCTTCCTCGATAAATGGGCTATCCAACACTGAAAGAATTTTTCAAATCAGACCAGTAGTTCCTGAGATTAGCGCGTAGTATATTTGGCTACAACACTAATACTTACATTTTAAATATCGCGATATCTTTTGAATGAAACGTCCGAATTGAATAGTTCAAAAAGTTCTAGAAAGGTATTGAATTCATCTTGAATATGGAGTAATTTATTTTGATTAGGATTAATACCAAGGTACAAAATAAAGAGTTTTTGAAGCGACGGCATTTTAATTATTTAAAAAATAAAAGAAACACTTATTGTGAGATAACTACAATAGTTAGACATATGGTTTTGCGATAGTTTTTGTAGACAATTATATGTTCTGCAAAGTGGTAGTACATTATTTTGTTCTAGAATCAATAGTTTCCCAGCGCACGCCGTGTGAGTATTTTTTCGGGTCATTTTTTTACACCTTGGGTTACATTATTGGACTTTTAGTAAGGATCCCTATCTTTTTTGAAAATATAATATAGCCTTATAGTCTTCCTCGATAAATATACTATACAACACTGAAATAATTTTTCAAATCGGACCAGCGGTTCCTGAGATTAGCGCGTTTAAACAAACAAACTCTTCAGCTTTATAATATTAGTATAGATGCAGGTAATCAAGGAATGAAAACGGTCCTAATATCGGCTTCATTTTAATAATGGCTGAATCTCGGTTGCCACCGGAGCGACTAATAACACCTTCAAAATACATATATTGAGGCAAACCAAAGTACAAATTCACCTTCGGAAAAAGCGAAGAGTTCCACGCCTAATCAGCGGCTTTGATAATCTCGCGTAAATACATCCAAATGATGAGTTGGCAGACTTTCGCAGGGGTGCCTCCTTGCTGCTTTCATACACATTGAATTTATTGTAATGTAGATTCTTTTCACGACTTCTACCTGGTTTGATCAACTAAGAGTGTAATAATGCACTAGGCTGCCAAGTCGTGGTGGTCAGGGAGGACTGTTCAGAGACGTTAGCCAGAACGAATATGTGCATCGGGCAATGAAATTGCTATCTTTTTAATAAAACTACGTTTTAACGGTTTTAAGCGCGGTAATTTTATTTGATTCTGGTTTCTCCGACGTTTCGGTCACTTTTCAGTGGCCGTGATCACGGAAGACAAAGATGTCAAGTGTCGATGAGTGTTGTTAAAGTTTTATTTAGCCTACCGCCAACTTGTTAATTTTAGTTATTTAGTTTTAATTTTGTTTATGGTTATTATTTACTCTATGTGAGCCTAATCTAATTTACTACCGCTTCGCAACATGTTGGGCGCGTTCCTATCACGGTCGTTATAGTCGTGGCGAAAACGTCATTATTTTCGTCACAAAGCGTTCTCAACGACCCATGTCAAGAAGTGGGTCCAGGTGGGAGTTGAGCACAGAGCATTAATTCTCTCTATCGATTGGCATTGAAAACCCCTTTCCATCAAGTGGGCCGTCTGCCTGTCTGCTGAACTCCTGCAATAAAAAAAATATTGTTACATGCTGGAATGCTCCGGTGGTTCGGGCATGTGGAAAGAATGCATGATGAAAGAATGACTAAACAGATATACAATGCAAAAGTGGATGGATGCAGAAGTCGTGGAAGGCCACGACACACCTTCCGTGATCAAATTGATCGTGTACTAGCGGAAGGTGATGTCAGGAGCCTTAAGAAAAGACGAGCTTGCATGACAAGAGTTATGAATGTCAAAGAGGCAAGTGAGGTGTGTAAGAATAAGCCTAAATGGCACTCTGTTGTTCGTGCCTACCCCGCAAGGGAACTGGCGTGAAGTTATGTATGTATGTATGTATGTATTGTTACATGCCGACAAAACGGGAATACACATCTGCCTACCGTAAACCTGGTTTATTACCTTTCCCGCATTTGGACTTCTTTTGTTTACTTTGTGTTTAAAATTTGTAATTAATGCAAAACATTCTATTGTTATTAAACTTGTTTTATGGCAGTCATTGGGCAAGTGAGTCGAACTAATTCTTAGAATGTATTGTTTTGCGTCAAGGCATATTGTATTTGTACAGAATAAAAGGCATGTCCGAATGGAGGGGTGAGGCAGTTAAGCGACGATTACGATACTAGCAAGACGTACATTCGATCAGCGATATAGTGACGGACTTTGCACGTGTTATTGATTTTTTTAAATAATTTTATTGCAGGAGATCAGCAGACAGGCAGACGGCCCACTTGATGGAAAGCGGTTACCATCGCCTATGGACATTTGCAACACCAAAGGTGCTACAAATGCGCTGCTGCTTTCTTTAGGGAGACTGGAACCTGGTCACTAATGCCGGAACACAACTCAAGGTTGTTATGGCGACATACTTTAGATCAAGGGTGGTAGCCATCCAGTCGGGCAAATGCCCTACCACCTGGCAATTGTGCAGTTTGTACTGGTTGCGTCCAGTTATACCTATTTGTACCTGTGTCATACGTGGTGGTATAGTTCTAATAAATTCTATAGTAATTCCAACGGCATTTTAATTCGAGTCCCGCACTCGTAACAATATGTTATGTTGTGGTCATATTTAATGTGCGTTGTAAATACCCTGTGCTCCCCTTGGCCAGGTGCTTGTTTCTACCTTATACAAACAACACAAGCCATTAATTTGTCGCGGTTTACGCGGTATAAGCCGACGTCGGCCCATACGTCTGCTTATGCAAAGCCACAAGACATCATTTTGCCTTTTGCAAAATGGATTTTAAATCGGATTAAGAGCCGTTAAATGGAGTCGGGGCCCCGGGGTCCCGAATCACGGCTTTGTATACGGCACATTTTAATATGAAAGCTGATTCCTTTCAATTTGTCACCTCATTGATTTTGGATTACCTGTGGGGGATGTTTGTGGTAATACGACCTATATGTTTGGTTTTTCAGCACATATCGTCCCCGTCATGGCAAACTTTAATAAAGAAGATTTTCTTAGTTCATAATTTTTTTTTTATTGCAGCAGATCAGCAGACAGGCAGACGGCCCACTTGATGGAAAGCGGTTACTATCGCCTATGGACATTTGCAACAACAAAGGTATTACAAATGCGCTGCTGCTCTCTTAAGGGAGACTGGAACCTGGTCACTAATGCCTGAACACAGCACAAGGTTGTTATGGCGTCATGCTTTAGACCAGGGGTGGTAGCCATACAGTCGGGCAAATGCCCTACCACCTGGCAGACTTGGCGACGACTTCAAGATATTATAGAAAAATATTTGTTTCTTGCTAATTCTAAATATATCGGTGTTAGTTTTGTACAAGTGTAGATCTGTATGAGTTTTTTTGTTGAGCGTATGCCATAGAGAAAATTAAACGACTGAAGACATTACTTGTGTACTTCAGAACAAAAACAAAAGTTGATTTTCAAGACTACAAACAAAATGAATAAAAGCTTTGAGCGAATTTAGACCCCGTACAGTGTAAACCCGTATCTGAACATCAGAGTTACTCACTTCATTCCAGTTTTATTTGTTTGTTCATTCTTCCAAGTGCCTTTTGTTTGTCCCTTCAGTGCTCCTGCGACGTAAACACCCGCCATACTACATATACACAAACATTCATCAAAGGATATACTTCAATACTTAGAAAAGAAGTTGAATCTTAAATGTAAAAGAGCTTCGTACAAATTGGATACAATGAGTGTTTCATAAAGAGCTGTAGACATGTGAATAATATCAGGATTTATCCGTAACCAGACGAATGGAACTAGATCTCAACGAAAACTATTGTATTGTGTATTTTTATCTATGTCATACTAAAAGTTCAAATGTTTAGAATATATTATTATGAGTGCGGGACACGAATTAAAAATGCCCTTGGAATTACTATAGAATTTATTAGAACTATACAAAGACGTATAACACAGGTACTAATATAACAGGTTTGTATATCTTGGATGTGCTTTTAGCAGGGATGGAAGGTACACCGCTGATACAGAAAGAAGAGTGAATTTGGGGATTAGTGTGAATGGAGCGTTTGGTAAACTTCTAGGCGCTAAGAACCTCAGCCAGAAGGCCCAGCTTGCCATAGACAACGCGGTGCTGGTACCTACGCTCACGTATGGAAGCGAGAGTTGGGTATGGAAGAGAGAGCATGAAAGTAGAGTAAACGCGGTCGAGATGCGAGCACTGCGCAAAATCTGTTTCTTGAATGACTGTTGAAGTCGGACCTACGGAATTCTAAATATACCGAAGTAAGTTTAATTTTTAGCAGGAGCTCAGAAGACAGACAGTCGGCCCACTGATGGAAAGGGTTACCATCACCTATAGACATTTGCAACACGGTGGTTCGACACACCTTCCGTGATCAAATTGATCGTGTACTAGCAGAAGGTGATTGTCAGGAGCCTTAAGACCAGACGAGCGTGCATGACAAGAGCTATGAATGTCAAAGAAGCGAGTGAGGTGTGTAAGAATAAGCCTGAATGGCGCTCTGTTGTTCGTGCCTACCCCGCAAGGGAACTGGCGTGAAGTTATGTATGTATGTATGTATGTACAAATATAACTGGACATAACCAGTACAAACTGCACGATTCAATAACACGCGCAAAGTCCGTCGCTATACAGCTTATCGAATGTACACACGTCTTGCTTGTATCGTAATCGTCGCTTGACTGCCCCTCTCTGCATTGGGCCATTGCTTTATAATGCACCGATGCCATATGTCTACCTGGCAAGCGACGGCGCAATTCCCAGAAAACATAATCCGCACACCTGCGTAATTATGCCTGCGAACGGCCATAAACGAGTACAATACACAATAAGCTATTATCTAATTACAAATATTAAACACAAAGAAAACAAAATAGTCATAAAACAGTTTCAACGTTATTAGGTCAAACGTCGCGGCAGGTAATAAATACAGGTATGCAGGTGGCCCAACTTGTAACAATATTATTTTTCAGTTAATACATACATAAATGGACGCCAGTTCCCTTGCGGGGTAGGCGCGAACAACAGAGCGCCATTCAGGCTTATTCTTACACACTTGCTGCTTTGACATTCATAGCTCTTGTCATGCAAGCTCGTCGGTTCTTAAGGCTCCTGACATCACCTTCTGCTAGTATACGATCAATTTGATCATGGAAGGTGTGTCGTGGCACTTTTGCATTGTATATCTGTTTAGTCATTCTTTCATCATGCATTCTTTCCACATGCCCGAACCACCGGAGCATTCCTTGCCTTACCTTCACCCCGACACTCTCTTTGAGACCAACTCTCTTTCTTACTTCGGTATTACGAACGCGGTCCGCGTTCTATCTATCATTTGATTATACCATAAAATTATTATAAAAGCTTTTAAGATCACGTCTGAGAATGTATACAATGTTTTTTAATTATTTTCTTCTGTTAAAAGGTTTCGTTGGACTTGTAACGGTCGCGGTTGAAATTACTCGTGATGATTGCTTTTAAATACATTACGTTATGTTTTTTAATCAATTAATAAATTAATTAAATTTCATTGTACTCCGATATAATATTTTCTTAAGTTGTCGCGACTTGTATACATAATAAAACTACGTTTTAACAGTTTTGAGCGCGATAATTTTATTTGATTTTGGTTTTTCCGACGTTTCGGCCACTTTTCAGTGGCCGTGATCACGGAAGACAAAGATGTCAAGTGTCAACGAGTATTGTTAAAGTTTTAATAGAGAAGATGGTTGGCAAGTACCACCTGTTTGGGATCCAATCATCAAAACTATTAAGACCCAAACCCAGCAAAAACCAGCTTCCAGACCTCAAGACACTGTGAGCTCTTTCTGCGTACAACGGAACACAAACCAACTTGACTGATAATTACTTTTATTTTTCCTTCCACCCATTTTAATATTATATAAAATTATTAGAGCTAGGCATGTTTTCTGAAGAATTCCTTGCGCCGCTTCTTCTCTTCAAGCCATAACATGTTGCGAAGCGGTAGTAAATTAGATTAGGCTTCCGTAGAGTAAATAATAACCATAAACAAAACTAAAATTAAATAATTAAAATTAACAAGTTGGCGGTAGGCTAAATAAAACTTGAACAAGGCGTAGGCGTAGGACGGAACACCTAAGGGTTTAGTGGGAATTCCTAACTGGGGAGTGGCAATAGCAAGGCAGTTCTGACTGGGCATGCTAGTGCCACGCCGGACCTGGCGTATCCCACGCGTGGGTCGCGAACTATTCCGCTAAGGTTCTGCCCTTGTCGCGGCATTTGGTACTCAATCGGCTTTCTCTTCGTGGTTAAGGTTTATGCTTACAACTCCGCTACTTTGTCTTTTACATACATATATAGTTCACGACCGATCAACATGGCAGTTTTCTAGTGATGTCATGTTACATATCAAATATCCGATATCGATAATTTGTTAGGTACGTAATAAAATTACAGTAAGACTGTTACCTTGTTATTTCAAGTAACAGCCTCAATCCAGTGTCTGATTGACAGGATAATTATAACAACTATATTTTTCCATGCAATGTCACGATTATCTGATAATTTCCTGGCTTGTGCTATTTCTGGAAAATGGATTATTGCTTTTTAACCGACTTCAAAAAAAGGAAGAGGTTTTTTTTTAAATTTATGTTCATCGATTACTCCGAGATTTAAGATCCGATTTACGTGATTCTTTGTTTTTTCGACGCGGAATAGCTGCCATTTGATCCCTTAAAAATTTGACATAGTTTGGCCCAGTAGTTTTCATTTTACGAACATTTTTTTGCTCCCGTTTCTTGGGACCTATATTTTTTAAGGAGCGCGGCACCTTTCGTAGGTCTACCCATACATAGACACTAAAAAGTAACAAAAAAAATAATAAAAAAACTTCGTTTAAAAAAAACCGACTTCAAAAAATTATACTTTTTAATTTTTGAATTCGGTTTTATTATTTTAACACGTGACAAAGAGGCAACTGAAGCCATTTCCAATATACAAGCAACAACGTGAGCAATATCGATATAGATAAATGCGGTCGATGCGGTCTCGGCAGCACTAATGTGTGGGTGTGCGGGGGGCCCCCCGCCCCCACTCCCCTGCCTCATTGCCATGTCGACCTGTCTCCATCTAGATATAATAAATATTTATTTTATTTAGTTTATTCTATTACCTCGCTACGTAGCATACGTCGTTCTTTCCTTCAGTTTATTTTCCTAGTAAAGAGGAGGATATCAAATTTATTAGAGTAATATCAAGAGTAGATTGAAACGCTTGGCATCTCATTACAAGTATCAAGTGATCAAAGTTTCCCTTGTTTATTACAATAGACATGTTTGTGTTGTATATACACTACATAAGTTAAATTGCTCTGTGGCCAAGTTCTTATTTACATAACTGAGGCTGTAGAACATTAATTGGACGTAGTTTAGCAGAAAGGACTCAACCCACATTGTGCTCAAAATTTTATTTTTATTTTTATTGCAGGAGCTCAGCAGACAGGCAGACGGCCCACTTGATTGAAAGCGGTAACCATCGCCTATGGACATTTGCAACACCGAAGGTGCTACAAATGCGCTGCTGCTCTCTTAAGGGTCACTGGAACCTGATCACTAATGCCGGAACACCACTCAAGGTTGTTATGGCGACTCCCACCTGGCTGTGGGTTGTTTAGTCGCCTCTTACGACAGGCCGCCCGGCCGCAGAAAATTGTATTCTTTCTCCGTTCCTGCACGGATAAAAAATGAGTTGTATATACCAATTTATCAGCAATTTTTGTCTAAACTTAAAACCTCAATAACTCAAAAACCGACTTTTTGTGTGTTAGGTCGTTTCTGCTAAACTACGTCCAATTTATGAAGTACTCAGTCAAGTGCGTGTCGGACCACGCATAGTGAAGAATTCTGTAGGTACAACAAACGTAACGAGGCGGGCCGGCTTTGATCACGGCTATTGAAAAGTGGCCGAAAGGTCGATTAAAAACTAAGTAAATAAAATTCTGCGCTTGAAACCGTTAAAACGTAGTTTCTTACATAGAAATCAAAACTCAAGTCTACTTCCTCTTCTGTGTACACTGTTTTACAACAAGAAGCTGTTTTTAATACGCTTTTATTAGCTTCATACGTATGTTAGTAACGGAATCTTTCAAGTTAAATTTGATCGACTTCCCGGTTTCCGATTGAGCTGAAATTTTGCACGTATGTGTATATCGCGTGACAATGCAATAATATGGTACTATGGAGCTGATCTGATGATGGAGTCGGAAGGTGGCCATAGGAACTCCTGTACTAAACAAGATAGACCCGTCGTGTTTGGGCTCGTTTCACTTGTCTTGGCTAGCACTCTGCTGCTACATGATATGCAGGATCTCGAAAGCTTGTATTTAAAAACCTTTTTAAAAAAGCTTATTTTTACATAACGTTCCCTTTTATCCTAAGAGTGTATTTAATTTTTTTTTCAAAGTTTCCACGGAGAAGGGAATTCAATCACTAAATAATCACTAAAATTAAATAAAATAATGAAATAAATAATAGTTTACAAAAGAAACTAAAAAATACGTTTTTATAGACAATCCAACTAAAAAATAGTTTTTTTTTTAATAAAATTGAATTAAAAATAGTGTGAGAAAAAATGATTTCAAGGGTATCAAAAGTTATAAACATTTTATGAACAGATATGAGTAGAAGGGTTATTTTGATAATATCCTGAAAAGCACCCCACGCTTTTTTTACAATAAAATCATTTTTTCTTACACTATTTTCAATTCAAATTTATTAAAATTTATTTTCTATTTTTTAGTTGGATTTTCTATAAAAGCGTATTTTTTTAGTTTTTTTTTAACTATTTTTTTTTCATTGATCGATAGCACATTTATGTATCAAAATGTGTGATACTTTTTATCCCGGGTATCCTACGGGAATTTCCTGAGAGCGGTTTAAACTTAATCGGGTGCATAAAAATCGGTTTATTCCGACACAGTTTCAACGATACCTTACATTACTTTTTAAATGCTGCGATACTTTGTGAATTGAATTTCAAGTCAAGCGTGGACGAAGTCGCGGGCATATCCTAGTTCTGTTAAATGGAGTTGTAGCAAACAGTGTACAACAATTATAACATTAATCCCGGCCCGTAATGGGACCTGCCTTCCAGCTCAGTTCATTCAACTGCGTATCCCGATAATACGTGTCCTGTCTCATCCCGTATATCCTGTAGTAATTGTGCGTCGGGTGTAGCCCGCGGTAATTCTCGGGGGTCGGTGTCTGTTCCATTATATTACGGTACATTAAACTACGAAGTGTCGACAGACTACGCTGAGACATGTGAGGGGATTAACGCCGTCAGAACCGACCTCGTAAATGTCAACATTTTATATGTTGTTAGATTTTGTGACATTATTTATAACACCTAAAATTGGAGGTGAGGGAAATACCAGATTGGGACGTCTCACATTATATTGCAGGTCGCGTGCGTGCGTACATGCGTGCGTGCGTGCATTTATAACTATTTTAAGAACCTTGAAGAAGCGTTTAAACTTACTCTAACTCAAGATAATTATATCGTGGTATCTGCCCGTCTAGTGGATAGCTACCACCCCTGGTCTAGAGAATACCGCTATAACAACCTTGAGTTCTGTTCCGGCATTAGTGACCAGGTTCGTCTCCCTTAAGAGAGCAGCAGCGCATTTGTAGCACCTTTGGTGTTGCAAATGTCCATAGGCGATGGTAACCGCTTTCCATCAAGTGGGTCGTCTGCCTGTCTGCCGAACTCTTGCAATAAAAAAAAAACAAATATATAAATGACATCGCTAGAGAGTTAATGTATAATACATTAATTAATGAATAAATGAATTTGATAATGGCGCACAAATGTTGTGGACTCATAAGGTGACTTATAAAAAAAAATATGCAGGAGTTCAGCAGCAGGAGTGCAACTCCAAAGGTGCTGCAAATGCGCTGCTGCTCTCTTAAGGGAGACTGCAACCTGGTCACCAATGCCAGAACGCAACTCAAGGTTGTTTTACACAGATAGAGGGGGAGCTGAATAAAATTTCCAAACTTGTTTAACATTGATTTTAATTTGGAACTCTGAGAATGGTATACATAATACATACATACATACATACATAACTTCACGCCAGTTCCCTTGCGGGGTAGGCACGAACAACAGAGTGCCATTTAAGCTTATTCTTACACACCTCACTTGCCTCTTTAACATTCATAACTTTAGGTATACATAATCTAAGTAAATAATCTATATTGCGAATTAAGTGTGACTAGTTGGCCTTTAACAGAATTGCAATATTAATTTTACTTAGTCATACATACATTTGTACATAATTTATTTAAAATGTCACAATACCTTCTTGTTCTTACCTATCACTTAGATATTCTTGGACACTATTATAAGACATTGGGACCAACAATTCCATTTTTGTTTGTTTGAATAAGTTAAGGGCTTGTCGTGAGAGGTGACATACAACCTACAGCCAGGTGGTAGGGAGTTTGCCCATCTGGATGGCTACCACCCCTGGGCTAGAGTATTCCGCCATAACAACTTTGGGTTGTGTTACGGCATTAGGGGCCAGGTTCCAATCTCCTTTTAGAGAGCAGTACATTTGTAGCACCTTTGGTATTGCAAGTATCCATAGGCGATGGTAACTGCTTTCCATCAGGTGGGCCGTCTACCTGTCTGCTGAACTCCTGTAATAAAAAAGAAAAAAACTCATTATATATTCTTGGTGCCATCCCAAACACGCTTATGTGGAGGCATACAAATTTTAATCTTATTAATATATCTGGAACTTTTATAATTTTCAAATAATGTTGGATTGCATTTAATCAACATCAAATTAATTAATGTTTAATGAATAATTAATTATTTAATGAAGATAGACTGAATACTTCTTATAAAAGAAATTATCAGAGCGGAAATTCATTCAATAAATTAGTGTCAAATTTGTCACCAATTTATTCATACACAATATTATTATTGGGGGACAGGAAGAAATTTCCATTTCCCAATGAAAAATCTAAATACCTTATTCTACGGGAAAAATGTTTTATTTATTCAAGGTGTTTACCCTAATTATCCAAATACTTGTCCAATCTCGAGAGAAGATCGTTCATACCTTTGCGACAAAGCCCTGAGAATTTTATAAACTTTACGAAGGCTAATGTTCTTTCGGAAAATCAGCCAACTTACAAACATTTTTTTTTATTTTTTTTTATTGTAGGAGTTCAGCAGACAGGCAGACGGCCCACTAGATGGAAAGCGGTTACCATCGCCTATGGACATTTGCAAAAACAAAGGTGCTACAAATGCGCTGCTGCTCTCTTAAAGGAGACTGGAACCCGGTCACTAATGCCGGAACACAACACAAGGTTGTTATGGCGGCATATTCTAGACCAGGGGTGGTCGCCATCCAGTCGAGCAAATACTCTACCACCTGGCTGTGGGTTGTTTAGTCGCCTCTTACGACAGGCCGCCGGGCCGCATGAAATTGTATTCTTTCTCCGTTCCTGCACGGATAAAGGTAATATCAAAAACATATGGTAATCTGGGGACAGCGCTTGTACTACTCGCTTTTACTGCGATAAAACTACATGGTAATCGAGATTCACTTTAAACTCAAACACAGAAGTTAAAGTTTACTGAAAGTTTAGTCACATACATACATAACTTCACGCCAGTTCCCTTGCGGGGTAGGCACGATCAACAGAGCGTCATTTAGGCTTATTCTTACACATCTCACTCGCTTCTTTGACATTCATAGCTCTTGTCATGCACGCTCGTCTGTTCTTAAGGCTCCTAACATCACCTTCTGCTTGTACACGATCAATTTGATCATGGAAGGTGTGTCGTGGCACTTTTGCATTGTATATCTGTTTAGTCATTCTTTCATCATGCATTCTTTCCACATGCCCGAACCACCGGAGCATTCCTTTCCTTACCTTCACCCCGACACTCTCTTTCAGACCAACTCTCTTTCTTACTTCGGTATTAGGAACGCGGTCCGCGAGCGTCACTCCGCAGATTTTGCGCAGTGCGCGCATCTCGACCGCGTTTACTCTACTTTCATGCTCTCTCTTCCATACCCAACTCTCGCTTCCATACGTGAGCGTAGGTACCAGCACCGCGTTGTGTACGGCGAGCTGGGCCTTCTGGCTGAGGTTCTTAGAGCCTAAAAGTTTAATTAGATAAATATAATAGTCATGCTCGTACAACTGTTGAATTGACGACCTGGGTTGTTAAGTGCGCTAAGCTCACTAAAAGACAAACGTTGGATTTTTGGATTAGCAAATATGGTAAACGAAGTTTTAGTTATTTCATACGGTCTGGGATCGGCCTCAGAGGGGTTCCTATCCATAACATAAATGGGAATTGCTTAGGGCTGCACTTGGGAATAAGCAATGTGTATATTTTATCTATATTGTTACATGCCGACAAAAGTGAACGCACACCTGCCTTTTTTTATTGCAGGAGATCAGCAGACAGGCAGACGGCCCACTTAATGGAAAGCGGTTACCATCGCCTATGAACATTTGCTTAACCAAAGTTGCTACAACTGCGCTGCTGCTCTCTTAAGGGAAACTGGAACCTGGTCACTAATGCCGGAACACAACTCAAGGTTGTTATGGCGACATACTTTAACCCAGGGGTGGTAACCATCCAGTCGGGCAAATGCCCTACCACCTGCCTGTGGGTTGTTAAGTCGCTTTTTACGACAGGCCGCCCCAAAGCAGGAAATTGTATTCTTTCTCCGTTCCTGCACGGATAAAATCCGTTCCTGCCTGCCATAAAGCACAGTCACAATATGGCGCAAAGTCGATCCTATTCTCATTTGACTCGGATTATACTAGAATATAGAGGTTGAAGTTTAGATTAAAATAATAGGCACGCTGCTTGCTGCGTATATTATACTAAGCAAACTTAACAGTTTAACCCCTAATATTTAATATAAAATTATAATTATTCCAACTATGAAGAGTAATTTGTCTGGAGAACTTAAGGAATACTTCGCGGCTGGGGTCGGACCCAAAGCCCAGCATAAGTATACTTTTAAAAGTTCCGCCAACTCCAAAGATTTGGGCCGCGACGCGCGCTAACGGGTTACGCGGCGCACACTAATCGTTTCCCACTTTCCAGAGCCTCCCAGAGCCTTCCAAAGCCTTTTATTGTTTTAAGTTAGGAAAACCGATATTACGTGGTCAGAAACATCGGGGCCTACGTTTTATTACTATGGATAAGTAACGAAGTAATTTTCTAGGCATTGTATATGTCGGGTGAATGTTTTAGTACATACATACATAACTTCACGCCAGTTCCCTTGCGGGGTAGGCACGAACAACAGAGTGCCATTTAGGCTTATTCTTACACACCTCACTTGCCTCTTTGACATTCATAACTCTTGTCATGCAAGCTCGTCTGTTCTTAAGGCTCCTGACATCACCTTCTGCTAGTACACGATCAACTTGAACATGGAAGGTGTGTCGTGTCCTTCCACGACTTCTGCATCCATCCACTTTTGCATTGTATATCTGTTTAGTCATTCTTTAGACATGCCCAAACCACCGGAGCATTCCTTTCCTTACCTTCACCCCGACACTCTCTTTTAGACCAACTCTCTTTCTTACTTCGGTATTACGAACGCGGTCCGCGAGCGTCACTCCGCAGAAGTTGTGGAGAACTACTCTATAGAAAACAGGCGCTAATCACAGAATAAATAAAAATATATCATTATTGTTCAATTAAGGAAATGGCCGATTGTATCGTTTAGAAATAAGAGGGTACATAACAAAATTAATTATTAACCTTAAAAAGAAACATGACAAGAACAACTATGCAACTAAATAAACGTAACACTTAATGTAACACATGATTAAAATAAAAAAAGAAAGAAATTGTAACCTTTGTTATACGTACGCATAGCGGCCACCACACCTTATTACTAGACATCGGATGATATGCACTATCAAAATGGCAAAATATGCATGCAAATATGCACTAAAAAGGGGCGAAATATGCACAATCAATTTTTTTTTATATTGCAGGAGATCAGCAGACAGGCAGACGGCCCACTCGATGGAAAGCGGTTACCATCGCCTATGGACATTTGCAACACCAAAGTTGCTACAAATGCGCTGCTGCTCTCTTAAGGGAAACTGGAACCTGGTCACTAATGCCGGAACACAACTCAAAGTTGTTATGGCGACATACTTTAGACCAGGGGTGGTAGCTATCCAGTCGAGCAAATGCCCTACCACCTGGCGAATAAAATAAAATAATCCGTTCCTGCACGGATAAAATAAAATAATATAAATAAACCATTTATTATTAGGTTAATTAGAATTTAAGTTTATTTTCCCATTATATATCTTAATATTAGTTATAAATTATTATTATAATAATTACTTATTATAATAATACTTTCCATGATCAAATTGATCGTGTACTAGCAGAAGGTGATGTCAGGAGTCTTAAGAACAGACGAGCTTGCATGACAAGAGTTATGAATGTCAAAGAGGCAAGTGAGGTGTGTAAGAATAAGCCTAAATGGCACTCTGTTGTTCCTGCCTACCCCGCAAGGGAACTGGCGTGAAGTTATGTATGTATGTATGTATGTATTTCTCCAGGTTTTCTGCAGCACACTTGCGACGTTTGTCACTTAATATTAATTTATAGGCTGAAAATGACCTTTAGACTTTAACTCACGTCACCGGACAGAACTTGAAATTTGGCGCCATTTCTGCAGAGACTTCTTCAGGTAGAGTTTGTCCGGTGCCGTTGATAAATGCGTCAATTTTCTTTATTCTTTCAAGACCGGGGTTTTTATACAAAACTGCATTTAATTTGCCACAAATCTTTTGCGATAGTGAACTCGGAAGGGCGTTACTCGGTTCAATCATTTTCTCGTCGTGTCGTCTACCGAAATAAGCACTGCCAATGAAAAAGTACCAAAATATGCAACAACGCTATAAAAATAGATTTATATGCATTGGCATATGCAAACATGCAAATGCATATAATCCGATGTCTACTTATTACATTTTCCCGATATGACTACATAACTATATAGCGCTATAAAAACTACAGCTTTGTGTAATATTTCATCCATGTAGACTCGGTAGTTATATTGAGGAAAGAGACTGAGACATACATAGTGAGACAGATTCGGTTCATTAGCCTCAGTATTTTCTGGGATAATTAAGGCTCTGCTACACAGACAAACAGATATTAAAGCTGTTGGAACTCAAACAAGAAAGTACCTTCCGAAGCAACTTTAAGAAACAAATGATCTAAAATGATAAAAGTGTAATTATAATTAAAGAATAAATAATCCTCATTAATAAAACTTTATTGACAAAGAGAAATATTCTCATTTTCCTCAATTAACATTAACGTTTTGAAAAATTAAGACTGCCTTTGAAGTCGCTACACTCACAATCGCCAGTTTCCCCATTTCAAAAACATTCGCATAATCATTCCTAATGGATAAGTCCGATCTGTTTGCTCATGGACGGGATTCAGCAATAAGTTCTTTTGGATTTTCATTTAATTTGAGCATGTCGAATAGATTTTTGTATCTACTTCTAATTCTTTTTTAATCACTATACAGAGAAACACGTACTACTTGGAAAACTGTTTATTTCTACTTGATTGAAAAATGCCGATTTGAATTACAATTCATCAAAAGTTATGATTCTCACTAGAGCATCACTATGACATGTGCATTCGATCGAGGTCGAAGTGAGAATGATCATGGAATGATTGTTCGTTGCTACATCCGCTCGCTTTATATCCGAGTAATGACGAAAATAGCCGAGTAATAATCGCAAGTACCCGCAAATATTGCAATACTCTAATTATAGGTAGCACTACATAAGTGATCGTGTACTAGCAGAAGAAGGTGATGTCAGGAGCCTTAAGAACAGACGAGCGTGCATGACAAGAGTTATGAATGTCAAGGAAGCGAGTGAGGTGTGTAAGAATAACCTTGAATGGCGCTCTGTTGTACGTGCCTACCTCGCAAGGGAACTGGCGTGAAGTTATGTATGTATGTATGTAATATATATATATATATATATATATATATATATATATATATATATATATATATATATCCACGTATACCTCTATAGTGACTCATCACGATATCTCAAGAACTATAATACCTATAGACTCGAAATTTGGCATGGACGTTCCTTTCGCCAAGTAGAGGTCAGCTAAGAACGGGTTTTACGGCACGCGAAGCGGGCGGGTATCAGCTAGTAATATTGTAAAATTCTAAACATGCCGTGTCTGTATATTGAAGCTTTAAAAAAAAAACCCAACTGGAATAGACTATATAGGTATAAACGATGGACTACATAAGTAGGTGTTTCATGCTCGTCGATATCACTTGGATATGTACGCCAAATCTTCATGGTTGTTAACTCTCTAGTACAGCCTCCTAGCTGTAAATCCTGTCAGGTTCACGGCGTCAGATCTGTTCGTGCTCTACCATTCTAATTTCATTGGAGGAATGCTGGGGTGATCTTGTTGGGTATCTAGCAGCTTTTTTTATTTTTTCTATCGCTTAAATTCAGCAAACAGGTAGACGGTTTACCTCATATAAAGCGGTTGCCATCTTCTATGGACACTTGCAATGCCAAAGGTTGTTCTCTTACGGAAGACTGGAACCTGGCCACTAATGCCAGAACACAAATACTGCGGTAAAATATGTAACTTCCAATTTATTTATTGAAAGCCGTTTCAGCGTGTTTCACACAAATGAGCGCCGTTAATTTAATGACCGACCTCCGTCTGCACTTATTTGTCAGTTTGTGTTGGACTTAATTTTGGAGCTGCTCTCAATTATAATGGATTGAATTATTCCTTTGATATTACAGTTCTTGCTTCACAGGCTTATTGAATTCATTTCGCGAGGAATGTTTGGGTCGAAATGAAAATTTTGCGATTAATTAATTGAAAGGGGGTGAATTGGCAGCTGGTAAATTAAAGTCGTTGCTAAATTTATTTTTTTATGTACATACATACATACATGCATACATAACTTCACGCCAGTTCCCTTGCGGGGTAGGCACGACCAACAGAGCGCCATTTAGGCTCATTCTTACACACCTCACTTGCTTCTTTGACATTCATAACTCTTGTCATGCACAGTCGTCTGTTCTTAAGGCTCCTGACATCACCCTCCGCTAGTACACGATCAATTTGATCATGGAAGGTGTGTCGTGGCCTTCCACGACTTCTGCATCCATCCACTTTTGCATTGTATATCTGTTTAGTCATTCTTTCATCATGCATTCTTTCCACATGCCCGAACCACCGGAGCATTCCTTTCCTTACCTTCACCCCGACACTCACTTCACATTTATTTTATGTAATAATAGTTAATCGTATTGTTTTTATTCGGATACAAAGCGCTAAAAAGTAATTTCTTTTCTGTAATGTAATAAAATAGAGGTGTTGAATTTGTACGACGAGTTTGAAAATGAGAAAAATATTAGGGAAGTTAATTTGGACCAGAAGATTCGATTAAGTAGCTGTCTGTCTAAACAGTGATAAAGACTTAGCTCTCCAATTTCGCAAAATAACTAACTACTAAACAAATGTAAACTAGGCTTGATGTTACCACTGCTGACGTAGACTTTAGCTCAAGCCCGTCCGTTTTCCTCATTGTACAAATTATTATATTTTTTTGGACTTATAAGATATCGTGGGTTTGGCGGTCAGGAACTCCTAGAGTATACATACAGACAATAAATCAATTAACGATTTTATCTATTGAGCAAATACACGGCTAATATTTATTTGAGATCGAAATACAGATCTCTTGCTCCAATAATAATTAATTTTCGCAGCATATTAATAATTAACGCAGAATAAATATCGCATGGAAAAAACATTGGTCACAGGTTGCCAGGTGGTAGGGCATTTGCCCGACTGGATGGCTACTACCCCTGGTCTAAAGCATGTCGTAATAACAACCCTGACTTGTGTTCCGGCATTAGTGACCAGGTTCCAGTCTCCCTTAAGAGAGCAGCACCGCATTTGTAGCAACTTTGCTGTTGCAAATGTCCATAGGCGATGAGAACCGCTTTCCATCGAGTGGGCCGTCTGGCTGTCTGCTGATCTCCTGCAAAAAAAAAACAAAGAAATATTCAAAGGTAATTTTCCATACAATATTTTCAAAAAATTCAGTATAATACCGACTCTTTTACATGGTTGTCAAACGCGGGCTGATACAAAAGCTACCAGAACTAAACTGAGATCGTTTAAAAGAGCAGTCGACAAGGGTATGCTGGGTATCAAACTAAGAGACCGCGTGAAAAGTACAGTTTTTTTATTGCAATAGTTCAGCAGACAGGCAGATGGCCCACTTGATGGAAAGCGGTCACCATCGCCTATGAACATTTGCAACAGCAAAGTTGCTACAAATGCGCTTCTGCTCTCTTAAGGGAGACTGGAACCTGATCACCAACGCCGGAACACAACTCAAGGTTGTTATGGCGACATACTCATGTAGCGGGTAAAATAATAATACGACTATATTACTGCATACATGTATTAAATTAAAAAATAATAATCACGATAGAAAGAGAGAGGTGAGTTTTTTTTTGCCCTGGCTGTCGTTCAGCTTTTTGTGGTGGTACTGCCCTGAAGTATCCGCAGGTCCAGGGCTGGTGCCGACGGTGCTATTAAGACTCCTCCTTTGTCGGCAATAATGTCGCTGGCGCGAAGAGTAGGTGGGTACTTCACAACCCAAAGTCCAAAATAGGTTTGAAAAAAAAAACCAAAACGTGACTTATAAACACTAATTAAAGTTTAAATTGACTAAAAAAAAGCAATAATTATCTTAATAAATGTTAAGATTAAATAACGTGCTGTTTGTTTCAAATTTTACAACGAAAATGACGACTGCCGCCGCGACCGGTTGCTTAGACCACTCAAGGTTAGTGTATCACACGGCGATGCTCGCGTTTATTATTTTTAAAATACATGTAATATTACGTTACATAGACCAGGGGTGGTAGCCATCCAGTCGGGCAAATGCCCTACCACCTGGCTGTGGGTTGTTAAGTCGCCTCTTACGACAGGCCGCCCCAACGCAGGAAATTGTATTCTTTCTCCGTTCCTGCACGGATGAAAACATATATGCGAAACTAAACGAAATTGGTAGACGTATTACAAGTAGCAGCAAAATTAATGTCAGGTGGGCAGGTTACACAGTAAGGGTCAGAAACAATAGGATGGAATCAAAGAATCCCGTCCTGGTACCCCAGAGAGCAGAAAAGAGGTCGTGAAAGGCCCATTATAAAATGGAGTGAGGATATGACGAGAATCTGGACAAGTACCATGCAAAACCAAATTTTATGGCAAAAGATGGAGGAATCATCCAGAAATGGAGAAACTTGACGAAATAAATATAAATTATAAATATATATAATCTATCTTCTAATATATAAAATTCTCGTGTCACAGTGTTAGTTACCATACCCCTCCGGAACGGCTTGACCGATTTTTATGCATATTCAGTAGTTCTGAGAATCGGCTACTATATATTTTTCATACCCCTAAGTGATAAGGGTTGTCCACCCCTAATATTTTTTGAAACAATTTTTTGGACAAAGTTTTTATTTTTTTATAATGTTGCATTAAAAAATACATGCAAACCTAAATTTTCACCCCTCTACGATCAACCCCTATTTTTTATTTGTTAATTATAAACTTTAATTTTTTGGCAAGATTTTTACTCTTGTTTTGTTATGACTTGAATAAAAAAAATTAAGTTACTCTTTTAGATTCACAATTAAAACCGGTAGGTGGCGCTGAGATCGGGCTCTGGAATCCTCCTAATCACCGGGACCGATTTTGGTGATTTTGTTTTTGTGTGTTTGAGTGGGTCCCCGGATGGTTTAAATCTACAATTGGAACCGATAGGTGGCGCTGGGATCGGGTTCTAGAATTTTATTTTTTAAAGGCAGGACAACGTCTGCTGGGGCCGCTAGTATCACATATATAATGATCAAGTAATAAAGGCTGTTTTGGTTCAATTTATTTAATAATTAATTTTAATTTGTGGATGAAAGGTACGCTTGACCGGGGTCTTGTGTCTTAAATTAGACTCTTGAACAACATTTTAAGCGAATTCTTAAAATAATATTTTACTTGTAGCGTCTTTATGAAAGATTTGACCTTTCAGAACAAAGACTATTAATGAAAATGTTTCAGAAATAAATAAGGAAATTACTTTTGGTAGTGCGGCGGGAATTCAGCGAAATAGAGTGTAACACCAAAGCGATTCACGTAGAGGTCAAGTATATTTAGGCTGATTTCCAAGAAATAAAAATATAAGAGCCTAAACAAGTGTTTTTAAAAGAAGCTATCTTGTACTAAAGCGAAACATTGACCAATGTTATGATAGTTAAGAGGTTTTTTTGCACACCGTAAAAATGGTAGACGGTAGTCTACTATATTTTATATTACATTCTGGAAAAATATGAAAGAAAGAAAGAAAGAAAGAAAATATTTTATTTAGGACAAAAACTAAACTAATGTAAATAGAAAAATAAAAAACAAAATAAGTCCTGAATTGGACCCAGTCTCAGCATAATGCTAGCCAACAAGGACTAGCGCTGTTCTTCCGTCTGGGACCAAAAAGTGATCTATGATTTTGATTAATTTTGTGTTGTATATCTGAAGGTAAATCGGGCTAGATCATTTTTTTTTAATTGCAGGAGACAGGCAGACGGCCCACTCGATGGAAAGCGATTACCATCGCCTATAGACATTTGCACCACCAAAGTTGCTACAAATGCGTTGCTGCTCTCTTAAGGGAGACTGGAACCTGGTCACTAATGCCGGAACACAACTCAAGGTTGTTACGGCGACATACTTAAGACCAGGGGTGGTAGCCATCCAGTCGGGCAAGTGCCCTACCACCTGGCTGTGGGTTGTTAAGTCGCCTCTTCAAACATACCAAACTATGTAGAATGAAGAGTTATTTGAGTCAGATCTTAGATTCGATGTAGTTTCTTCATTTTCTTAAACCTATGTGTTTCACAGCTGAACTGTAGGTAATCAGCTAGTGCCATTCAACGGAGTTCTTGTGACAACTCAAAAGGCCACATTTGACTTTACAGTTCACATTTCTCACGAAACACATAATTGCTACTCAAAAACTATCAATATCCTGCAACTATTGTTCATTTTAGAGTAATTTTACACATTTTTAGAAAATAAAGCTGCACAGCACAACATCTCCTTTCAGTTCCCGCCAAAAAATCCTGTTATGCCAAACTTTTTTCTACGTCGTAGAATAGTTTGATATAATCATCTATACGCACGTGCAGTTTTGTATACTATTAAGAGGTTTTGGCGGGAACTGAAGGAAGATGTTGTGCTGTGCAATTTTATTTTCTAAAAATGTGTAAAATTACTTTAAAATTAACCATAGTTGTAGGATATTGATAGTTTAATTTCCTGCGTTGGGGCGGCCTGTCGTAAGAGGCGACTTAACAACCCACAGCCAGGTGGGAGGGCATTTGCCCCACCTCTGGTCTAAAGTATGTCGCCATAACAACCTTGAGTTGTGTTCCGGCATTAGTGACCAGGTTCCAGTCTCCCTTAGGAGAGCAGCAGCGCATTTGTAGCATCTTTGGTGTTGCAAATGTCCATAGGCGATGGTAACCGCTTTCCATCAAGTGGGCCGTCTGCCTGTCTGCTGATCTACTGCAATAAAAAAAAAGTTTTTGAGTAGTAATTATGTGTTTTTGTGAGAAATGTGAACTGTATAGTCAAATGTGGCGTTTTGAGTTGTCACAAGAACTCCGTTGAATGGTGTGGATTGTAGCCTACAGTACAACTGCGCCTGGCTTAAAGGCCTAGTTGCCAAGCCATAAACTTAACTATTAAAACATTCAAAGTCCACTACAGCCAGAGATAAGAAATTGGTCATAATATGTGCAATCGTCGTGTGTTTACAAAAAAATGACTCAAAATGTTGTCAAATCATAAAGGTTTGTATTTTGGATTTATTTTTCCATTTAGGTACAAATCGAGGTAATAATGTAAGTACATGTTATCTATCTATCTACATATATTCTCAAAGGTACCAATATAAAATGTTAAAAATGATGTTTCACACACACCTTCCATGATGCAATTGATCGTGTACTAGCAGAAGGTGATGTCAGGAGCCTTAAGAACAGACGAGCGTGCATGACAAGAGCTATGAATGTCAAAGAAGCGAGTGAGGTGTGTAAGAATAAGCCTGAATGGCGCTCTGTTGTTCGTGCCTACCCCGCAAGGGAACTGGCATGAAGTTATGTATGTATGTATATGTAAAAATGATGTTGCATTTGGAACGCGAGAGGGGTTTGTTACTAAAGTGCTTCTGGCCTTGAAGATAACAATTTTTGTAATAGTATAATGTGTTAGTAAAAAAAACTTCGTTTAAAAAAACCGACATCAAATACTAAAAAGTATAAAATAACTTATTTCTAAAGCTATTTTTAATTATAATATCTTATTTCTTATATATTATATCTAAAACATCTTAAAGTCGGTGCTTTTTGCTATTTTTAGATATAATATATAAGAAATAAGATATTATAATTAAAAATAGCTTTAGAAATAAGTTATTTTATTTTTAAACGAAGTTTTTTTTATTTGTTAATTTTTAGTGTCTAGCTATGGGTAGGCCTACGAAATGTGCCGCGCGCCTTAAAAAATATAGGTCCTAAGGACGGAACGGAACAGAAAAAAATGTTCATAAAATTAAAACTACTGGGACAAACTATGTTAAATTTCTAGGGGACCAAATGGCACCTATTCCGCATCGAACTAAAAAAGAATCACGTAAATCGGATCATAAATCTCGGAGTAATCGGTGAACATACATTTAAAAAAAAGTCGGTTAAAAATAATGATTTGACTCTTTCGATATCCTCGTATTTATCACAATATCAAAGATAGCAGCGAAGAGTATTGTGTCGAACCACCGACGACGCTGCATCCGTGTCGAGCCATCGAGCACCAAGTGCCTACTTCCCAGCAACTACGGCTAGGGTTGCCAGATTTATATTGTTAGCCACATTTACGAACATAATCATCTATTTCCTTTACCATAATACGTAACAAAACACGTAGTTAGCATGGATTTAACTTACATTTTTAATAAGCGGTTCAACTACTAGTTCACTATAAACTGGTAATAGTAATAATGATTACATAGATAGAAAGGACAATCCACTATGAATAATCCAACCATATCTGTGTAAACCGCTGTGTGTTAAAAGGCTTTTACGAAAACAATAAATCTTCCAGGAGGTGGTTTCACGCGTTGCTCTCATCCGCTGGGCGGTGTCCATAAAGCGGGAAGGGGGGGAAACACTTCCCCGTAGTCCCGAATACGCCACAAAACAAATTGTGCCCCATTATGTGGCCTCGTAAAACCGAAACAGATGAAACGCGTTATCATATTTTCACAATTTTCTGGGCCACCGCAGACTAAGTGCTTTATTTTGTTCAGCAAACTAGCGGCCTGGCGCGGTTTCACCCGCGCTCTGTCCCGCTCCCGTGGTATATAGCGTCATGTTGTATAGCCTATGACACTCCCTGTTAACGTAGCTTTCTAACAGTGAAAGAATTTTTAAAATCGGTTTAGTAGATCCAGAGATTACCCCCTACAACGTCACAAACTTTACCTCTTTATAATATTAGTATAGATTAAAGATGTCTGGTGGCTTCTGTTGCGATAATTTTGGATTTATAAATACAAATGCTCTTATTTTGGAAATTAAAATGAATGTATTTCAAAATGGATAGCTTCCTTCTTACTCTAGTGGATAGCAATTATATTTATATATTATTGTTACGAGTTGCAGGACTCAAATTAAAATGCCGTTAGAATTATTATAGAGTTTATTAGAACTATACAAATACGAATAACACAGGTACAAATATAACCGGACGCAACAAGTCCAAACGTAATACAGAAGGTCGTAATTCAATAACACGCGCAAAGTCCGTCACTAAATAGATTACCGAATGTACACAAGTCTCGCCTTGATCGTGGTTCTCGCTCGACTGTCTCGCCCTCAATCGAGGCAATGCTTTATACTGCACAGATGCAATATGTCTGCCCGCCCGCGTGGACCGAAATTCATAGAATCAGTTTCTATTTTTAATCCGACACACCTTGCTAATGACTGCCATAAGAGATTACAATACACAATGGGCTGTTTTCTAATCACAAAGTAAACAAAAGAAGTCCAAATGCCGATAGGTAATAAAATATGTTTCAACAGGTATGCAGGTGTGAATTTGTCTTTGTCGGCGTCTACGTCGTTGTATAACATTTATTAAAGTTTTATATAGCTAGTCTAATATTATATGTTTTGTGTTGTCCACAGGCTCCAAGAAAAACTGGAATGTAGACCAGATAAAACCAAAACTGAAAGTGAACTACAATCCAAAACGAAGAAGAGGAATCAGTCAATTTTTCCAACGTCGTGATGAAACCTGCAAACCGAGATAATCGACGTGTCAAACTCACCAACCGGCTTCGGTCAAGCGTGGCGGGTATACTGTCCGTTCCTTTATAAAAATAGGGGGCTTGAGCCCAGCAGTGGGAAAGGTGAAGCTGAGGGTACAATGTGACAAAACTCATAACCTGCGCCCCCTTTCGTTCACTTTTATTGAAATAGTTATTCCAAAGTGACTTTCCCAGATATATATTACGATGGCAAGTTGCCAAGAAAATAATGTTATCGCAAGTAACAGGCAAACAATACAATTAATTTAATTTCCTTCTAGAATCTTCGATACTTGTACTTAATACTATATTTTTTCAGGAAAACCCTGGTAAGTACCTCTGTTTTTAACCGACTTCCAAAAGGAGGAAGTTCTTAATGCGACTGTATGTCTGTTACGCGATTACTCCGTCAATTGTCGACCGATTTTCAATTTTCTTTATTTGAAATTAAATATTTATTTATTCTTGCATAAATGTAGTTGTACACAGGTGTTATTCCTAGAAATAAATGGTTTAGTACATTTTACCAGTTTCGCTGGTGTGCAAGTAAGCAGGATCTTAATCGTCATTTTTTAAATAGTTAGTTCCTATTTATTTTGTTAGGTATCTTTTATGTATGTATGTATGTATGTATGCTTTTAGCCGAATCGCCATCAGAACTGCAAACACTAGTCACAATGATGAAAGATGAGTATCAGGCGAGAGGTTTACATTTGAATGCGAAGAAAACAAAGGTTATGGTGTTTGAAAGAGAAGAAACCAGAACGAATGCAAGGATAATGGTTGATGATGTTATGCTGGAAAAAGTGAATGAGTTTGTATATCTTGGATGTGCTTTTAGGAGGGATGGAAGGTACACCGCTGATATAGAAACAAGAGTGAATTTGGGGAATAGTGTGAATGGAGCGTTAAGTAAACTTCTAGGCGCTAAGAACCTCAGCCAGAAGGCCCAACTTGCCATACACAACGCGGTGCTGGTACCTACGCTCACGTATGGAAGCGAGAATTGGGTATGGAAGCGAGAGCATGAAAGTAGAGTAAACGCGGTCGAGATGCGAACACTGCGCAAAATCTGCGGAGTGACGCTCGCGCACCGCCTTCGTAATACCGAAGTAAGAAAGAGAGTGTCGGGGTAAAGGTAAGGAAAGGAATGCTCCGGTGGTTCGGGCATGTGGAAAGAATGACTAAACAGATATACAATGCAAAAGTGGATGGATGCAGAAGTCGTGGAAGGCCACGACACACCTTCCATGATTAAATTGATCGTGTACTAGCAGAAGGTGATGTCAGGAGCCTTAAGAACAGACGAGCTTGCATGACAAGAGTTATGAATGTCAAAGAGGCAAGTGAGGTGTGTAAGAATAAGCCTAAATGGCGCTCTGTTGTACGTGCCTACCCCGCAAGGGAACTGGCGTGAAGTTATGTATGTATGTATGTATGTATTACGTAAGGAAGTGGCTAGACAAAGCACCGAGAACACAGAGACGAAGCATAGATCTACAATGTTACTAGTACACTACTGAATAGAAAGTTGCCATTTCTGAAAGTAAATAACTTACAAAGTAGACAATAGAAACAAAATTTAACAAGAAGAAAACCGACTAGAAAGGAATGATAATGTTACAACCTAGGCGCCGACAAAGACAAATTCCACGTACAGTTTTACACGTATAGAACGTGCGTACGCCACGTATAGTATATTTACTACCCGTCGGCAATAACTAATAACATTGAAACTTTTGGAATTATTTTATGATCGTCTTCTTTTGTTTACTTATTTATTGGCATACATTTCTAGAGAACAGCCTATTGTTCTATTGTTTACGGCCACTTTTTCTTTTTTTTTTATTGCAAGAGTTCAGCAGACAGGCAGACGGCCCACTTAATGGAAAGCGGTTACCATCGCCTATGGACATTTGCAACACCAAAGGTGCTACAAATGCGCTGCTGCTCTCTTAAGGGAGACTGGAACCTGGTCAGTAATGCCGGAGCACAACACAAGATTGTTATGGCGGCATAGTCTAGATCCAGTCGAGCAAATACTCTACCACCTGGCTGTGGATTGTTCAGTCGCCTCTTACGACAGGCCGCCAGGCCGCAGGAAATTGCATTCTTTCTCCGTTCCTGCACGGCTGAAATCATTAGCCAGGTGTTACGAATATATCTATTAAGTACAAGCTGATTCTAGGAAATTCGGTCCACGTTGCCGGGAAAACGATGGTCTGATTGAGGGAGGGGGGCAGTCGAAGGAGAAAGAACCACGATCAAAACCTGACGTGTGTAGTACAATCAGGGATCTAATAGTGACGGACTTTGCGCGTTTTATTTAATTACCTTCTGCATTACGTTTGGACTTGTTGTGTTCGGTTATTTTTGTACCTATGTTATACATGTTTGTATAGTTCTAATAAACTTTATAGTCATTTTACCGGCAATAATATTAAAAAATTTAAAGTAGGAAAAAAAACTATTTTTCCTTTTCACTTACTCTTCAAGTCAGTTTCCAACATTTAGAATTTGCTCAGAAAACACTATATGTCTGATTAACACAATATAATCATGCTAATACATTTATTATAATAGCTTGTGTATTTTGAAATGTATTATTGTATATACATATATAACTATGTATGTATTTGTATAATTATTTCTTAACTTAGTTTGAGTATTTATGTATGTATTGCCTTTTCCTGCACCACCTATATCGCCTGATTCAAATTTCTTTGATTTAGGTTGTCTGGAAGAAATCGCTGCGAGCGATAAGGCCGCCTATTGCCTAGAAAATATTGTTACGAGTTAGCAGGACTCGAATTAAAATGCCGTTAGAATTACTATACAGTTTATTAGAAATCTACAAACACGTATAAATAACACAACAAATCCAAACGTAATGCAGAAGGTCGTAATTCAATAAAACGCGCAAAGTCCGTCACTATTAGATTCCCGAATGTTCACACGTCACGCCCGTATCGTATTCATAGCTTGACTGACCTCCTCTCTCCATCAGTCCTGGTTAATGATGTTAATGAGCGAGTAAAATAGGACAATAGGCTGTTATCCACAATAACTTAGAAATTTATACCAATAAATAAATGAACAAAAGAAGACGATCATAAAAGGACTACAATCAATATAAATGCCGACAGGTAATAAAATCTGCTTCTACAGATCTGTTCGTGGAAAGTGTCTTTGTCGGGGGGCTAAGTTGTAACATACATACATACATAACTTAACGCCAGTTCCCTTGTGGGGTAGGCACGAACAACAGAGCGCCATTTAGGCCCATTATTACACACCTCACTTGCTTCTTTGACATTCATAGCTCTTGTCATGTACGCTCGCCTGTTCTTAAGGCTCCTGGTATCACCTTTTGCTAGTACACGATCAATTTGATCATGGAAGGTGTGTCGTGGCCTTCCACGACTTCTGCATCCATCCACTTTTGCATTGTATATCTGTTTAGTCATTCTTTCATCATGCATTCTTTCCACATGCCCGAACCACCGGAGCATTCCTTTCCTTACCTTCACCCCGACACTCTCTTTCAGAGCAACTCTCTTTCTTACTTCGGTATTACGAACGCGGTCCGCGAGCGTCACTCCGCAGAAGTTGTAACAATATTGTAAATATGGTTTGTTTTTGTAATTATATATTTTGGTGTCCAATAAAGTGTTATCACTTTTTTGTTAGATATTTTTGTAGTATATTATTTTGATGTCGATTTTGTACTTTGATATTTCTTTTTAATCTGTCAGGTATGCGTCAGCCCTAATCGCTCCTAGTCAAAAGCCCTTGGCAGTTCAAAGGCGCACATTCTCCCGTGAAACCGGCTTTGTAGGTGAAACCCGCCCGACTGGCGCACCCTTCCGGCAAAAAGTTACGTTTTTCTACTTATTTCTTGCTTTATACATTTTTGATTTATTGAAGCTCTCGTAACTCGTTAAATTATCATATTTGATGCGGTTTTCTCCAAAGTTGTTAACGTTTTATAAAATTACTAGCTGTGCCCGCGACGTCGTCCGCGTGGAATTTGCTTTGACAACGCTCCGATTTTGAAATATTCTTCATTGGTGCTCCGCTCCTATTAGTCTTAGCGTGATGATATATAGCCTATAGCCTTCCTCGATTAATGTGCTATCCAACACTGAAAGAATTTGTCAAATCAGACCAGTAGTTCCTGAGATTAGCGCGTTCAATCAAACAATATATTAGTATATTTGGCTACAACACTAATACTTACATTTTAAATATCGCGACATCTTTTGAATGAAACGTCCGAATTGAATAACTCAAAAAGTTATAGAAAGGTAGTGAATTCGTCTTGAATATGGAGTAATTTATTTTGATAAGGATTAATACCAAGGTACAAAACAAAGAGTTTTAGAAGCGATGGCATTTTAATTATTTAAAAAAATAAAAGAAAACACTTATTGTGACATAATTACAATAGTTAGATATATGGTTACGCGATATTTTTTGTAGACAATTATATGTTCTGCAAAGTGGTAGTACATTATTTTGTTCTATAATCAATAGTTTTCGCAGCGCACGCCGTATCCCATTATCCGGGATAAAAAGTATCCCTTGTCCATCCTCGGTATTAAAATTACATATATACCGAATTTCAGCCAAATCGGTCCAATAGTCTTTTCGTAAAAGCATAACAAACAGACAAATATATTTTTATCCCGGAAACTATGCCATTTTTCGGAATAAAAAGTATCCTATGTTCATCCTCGGCGAAGTATATATACTGAGTTTCAGCCAAATCGGTATAGTAGTTTTCCGTGAAAACGGACAGACAGACAGAGTTACATTCGCATTTATAATATTAATAGGGATTTCGATCGTATTTCGTGCGATGAGTGAGAGTTCCAATGTCTCATCCTTAGGAGTATAGCCCTGTACGGTCCACCGCACTCCAGCGCCACAATAGGACTCTGCTGTGCCGCGCATAGCGGATCCTGGCGGTGAGAGCCATTCTTGGATACCGTACAGTGTCGTGGACTGTTGGCAGACGATCCGCCCCGGCCTCTCCAGACGGACGTTCTTGCAAACGTTCTTGCGCTCCCGACAGGATGCCCTCGCACGTGGCCTGGTCTACTGCCAGGCCGAGCTTCATTCGATCAGGACGCGGGAAACCGCGACCATGATCCAATCTTGGTCAATAGAGTTGGAAAACCCTGTGGCTGGCATTGATACGGTGGAAGCGGTGCGCCCGCACCTATTGCGATGGCTCTCGCGGAAACGCGGGACCCTGACCTTCAGGATGACGCAGATAGATGACGTGGCGCACAAGACACGGCGTTTCATACGCTAGTCGAGTGCGCAGCCTGGGCACCACAGAGGTTTGAACTCGAGACAATAGTAGGTCCGATCGATTCACTCGGCAGTCTGGTGCAAGCCATGCTGCACAGCGAAGATCATTGGGTGGGTGCGTCCAATTTCTGCGAGACGATGATGTCTCAAAAGGAGGCCGCAGAACGAGATAGGGAGAGAGGTACAAGTGCGCATGACTCTCACGGGTACCGACGTCTTCCCTCCTTGAAAATACCGCTGCAGGGGCCCTCTAGCATCTAGGGAGTAGAGGAGTCTTCAACCCTGTTGACGAAGTGAGTTTGCCTCTTCCGGGGCACTCTCAAGCACTGATGCGCTAGGGTCAGCGTGGGCGTAATTACGTTCTAAGTCTCACGCTCTTCCTGCCATAGCGCAGGGCATATACGAGGAGGGTGGTTTTAGTGAAGTATTGAGTACTCAAGTCTCCACACAAGCCGGTCGATTAGTGTCTGGATTGCCCCCATGGGAATGCCTCCATAATCGACTATGGTCTATGTGCATTTCCCCCGCCTTAAAAAAAAAGAGTTCCAATGTCTCACTTCCTCCCCCTCTCCACATCCTGCCTGGTTGCTAATTTCGCAATAAAAAAATCAGCTGGGACATACAGTCACTGGAGTGAGGTCACAAGGGTTTCCTTCTACCTTTTGGCGTCGAGACCCTAAAAACGACTAAAATGAAGAATCCAACTTTTGCAAACAACTCGTGATTGTGAATATCAAAATGTTGTCGGAATGAAAGCCCCAATGCCCCCTTTGGAAGTAACACAGGTACTCCCCGTCGCAGGTGGCTTTGAGCGGGGGTAAAGCAGTGCAATGTGGCCTGAGATAGGTCCACGTCGTGGCTGGTCACACTGACAGCGACAACCTCAAAACAATAATTAAATTTGTATAAAAACAAAGGCTGAGAAACAAGCTCTTTATATTATTTTTTATTGCAGGAGTTCAGCAGACAGGCAGACGGCCCACTTGATGGAAAGCGGTTACCATCGCCTATGGACATTTGTAGCACCAAATGGGAAACCAACGCGCACTACCACCGCATTGCATTACACGCACACTTCACAAACAAACCAAGACACACAAAGAGCCTAGAAATTAATAACCCAGGCACAGAAAAGAAAAAAACAACACACATGGCACTAGATAGGACAATATATATAAGTATAGGTAGATATAAGGCCCACACTGCACATGCACTTCCTCACAACACCAGCATGTAACAGATACACTCTACATTAGTATAAATTTAGTATTAAAACTAGGATAAATTAATAAGTTATTCGTAAGAGACATACACCTCAACACAAAAATCAATAAATTAATGTCACACACAAGAACCAAAATCTTATATTAATATATAAAGCTGAAGAGTTTGTTTGTTTGAACGCGCTAATCTCAGGAACTACTGGTCTGACTTGAAAATTTCTTTCAGTTTTAGATAGCTCTTTTATTGAAGAAGGCTATAGGCTATATATCATCACGCTAAAACCAATAGGAGCGGAGCACCAATGAAGAATGTTTCAAAATCGGGGGGTTTTGAAAACAAATTCCACGCGGATGACGTCGCGAACACAGCTAGTAACTAATAAGGGTATTAAATTCAAAAAATTAAATCTAGAAATTAAGTTGTAAAAAAGGGTACGGAACTCGAGTCCGTAATAATAAAAAAAAAAACAAATGCACTGATGCTCTCTTAAGGGAGCGAGTTTTTACAATGATGTAGGTATAACGTGTACTCTACAGTTTGTACACTTGCTCTTGCTTGTAGTGGTAGATGCTGGCAGTAGTTGGTGGAAAGTGCTGGAGCTTTCTTATAGTACAGTGAAGAAAATACACCTTGTTGCTTACAGGGATGTATTCTCGTAGTAGTTGGGCTTAGATGCCTGATCCCTGGGTTCAACTTAGTGGTAGTTGAAGATGTTACGACTAATAGCAACTCAATCACAAAGTATTTGTGAGCATTATTTATACTAATATTATAATATTAAAGTAGGCCGCAGCATCAACAAAACGCCGTACAGGTACCTCGGTGTCTGGTTCTAGGAATACACTCAATGATCTATATTTTTAATTTGAGTTTGTAATAAGCAAGTTTGCAGGTGTTTTGGTATGTTAAATAAATTTTTCATGTTTAAATTACAATTTTTTTTATTTGTTTTTTTTAGTTCTCTGCTCTTTGATTACATATCAAAATGTATTTCTATCTGTGGTGACTTGTCAATAGCTCACTATCACTAATGTGTCATTATTATAATGTGAATAGGTGATAGCCGTGCAAAAATTGTAAAATAATGAAATAAAAAATTAATTTGTATTATTTAACTCTGAAAAACTGGCTCGTTAAGTACTTTTTGTAATAGGACAGTTTCCAGTTGAGTAATAAGTTATCAATTGCATAAATGTCTGTCCAAACTAACTTTGCTAACTACTACCTAATGCAAATACAAATTAGGCTTAGCTGAAGCAAAAATTTTTAGGTTTCGGCCGTATCATTAGTACTGACATAATTTTCCAATTGAAAAAAAATGATCTATTTATGCTAGCAAATTATTTATAAAGTAAGAACAACTCAATATGGCTATCACTAGTTCAATTTATGTTTATTATATTTGCACATTTTTACTATTTTTGGAAGGAATATACTTAAATCTAGCGTTGTACGGACATACAGTGACTTGACGGCGACTACTGAATGGTCGTGATTGGGTATCATTAATACTCAAAATTATATTTAAACATAAATTGTTCATTTTTGAAGCTGCTTTGTATAACTTTAAATCTCTATCGAGTTCCTAAAAGAAACTTACATACACGAGTCCGACTCGTACACGGCCTCCTATCATTAACACGTTTGCATATTTCTTTTTTTGGTGATGAAATTTTATATACATGTGTTTGCTGAAGAGTTTCTTGCGCCGCTTCTTCTCTTCAAGCCATAACATGTTGCGAAGCAGTGGTAAATTACATTAGGCTCCCATAGAGTAAATAATAACCATAAACAAAATTAAAATAACAAGTTGGCGTTAGGCTAAATAAAACTTTAACAATACTCGTTGACACTTGACATCTTTGTCTTCCGTGATCACGGCCACTGAAAATTACCGAAACATCGGAATAACAAAATCTAATAACTTACCGCGCTATAAACCGTTAAAATATTATATACATGTGTTCTCACTGAGATAACAATGCATACAACAAAATTGAAGATCTTGCAAATTTAAGCCGCGTCGAATAGTGTATAGATAATATATTAAATAGAATATGTATTTCCCGCTACACGTGTGACCCCACCCGCATTTCGATGCCACGTATGTCAATATCGCACTGGGAATTACCCGAGATTTTTTCATGTATTTCGAGTACCTACCAATTCTCTTTTTTTGTTTTCGTTCCTATTTCCTTTTCCCATTGTCGTTTCGTGACACATTTTATGTTTTATTCGAGAACTAGCGGCCCCGGCAGGCGCCACCTACCGGCTCTAATTGCGAATCTAAACCATCCGGGACCCACTCAAACACACAAAAACCAAATCACCAAAATCGCTTCAGGCGATTAGGAGGATTCTAGAATCCGATGTCAGCGCCACCTACCGGCTCTAATTGCGAATCTAAACCATCCGGGACCCACTCAAACACACAAAAACAAAATCACCAAAATCGCTTCAGGCGATTAGGAGGATTCTAGAATCCGATGTCAGCGCCGCCTACCGGCTCTAATTGTGAATCTAAACCATCCGGGACCCACTCAAATACACAAAAACAAAATCACCAAAATCGCTTCAGGTGATTAGGAGGATTCTAGAATCCGATGTCAGCGCCGCCTACCGGCTCTAATTGTGAATCTAAACCATCCGGGACCCACTCAAATACACAAAAACAAAATCACCAAAATCGCTTCAGGCGATTAGGAGGATTCTAGAATCCGATGTCAGCGCCGCCTACCGGCTCTAATTGTGAATCTAAACCATCCGGGACCCACTCAAATACACAAAAACAAAATCACCAAAATCGCTTCAGGCGATTAGGAGGATTCTAGAATCCGATGTCAGCGCCGCCTACCGGCTCTAATTGTGAATCTAAACCATCCGGGACCCACTCAAATACACAAAAACAAAATCACCAAAATCGCTTCAGGCGATTAGGAGGATTCTAGAATCCGATGTCAGCGCCGCCTACCGGTTCCAATTGTGGATTTAAACCATCCGGGGACCCACTTAAACATACAAAAACAACATCACCAAAATCGGTCCAGGCGATTAGGAGGATTCTAGAACCCGATCCCAGGGCCACCTACCGGTTCCAATTGTGGATTTAAACCATCCGGGACCCACTTAAACATACAAAAACAAAATCACCAAAATCGGTCCAGGCGATTAGGAGGATTCTAGAACCCGATCTCAGCGCCACCTACCGGTTCCAATTGTGGATTTAAACCATCCGGGGACCCACTTAAACACACAAAAACAAAATCACCAAAATCGGTCCAGGCGATTAGGAGGATTCTAAAACCCGATCTCAGCGCCACCTACCGATTCCAATTGTGGATTTAAACCATCCGGGGACCCACTTAAACGCACAAAAACAAAATCACCAAAATCGGTCCAGGCGAATAGGAGGATTCTAGAACCCGATCTCAGCGCCACCTACCGGTTCCAATTGTGGATTGAAACCATCCGGGGATCCACTTAAACACACAAAAACAAAATCACCAAAATCGGTCCAGGCGATTAGGAGGATTCTAGAACCCGATCCCAGGGCCACCTACCGGTTCCAATTGTGGATTTAAACCATCCGGGGACCCACTCAAATACACAAAAACAAAATCACCAAAATCGCTTCAGGCGATTAGGAGGATTCTAGAATCCGATGTCAGCGCCGCCTACCGGCTCTAATTGTGAATCTAAACCATCCGGGACCCACTCAAATACACAAAAACAAAATCACCAAAATCGCTTCAGGCGATTAGGAGGATTCTAGAATCCGATGTCAGCGCCGCCTACCGGCTCTAATTGTGAATCTAAACCATCCGGGACCCACTCAAATACACAAAAACAAAATCACCAAAATCGCTTCAGGCGATTAGGAGGATTCTAGAATCCGATGTCAGCGCCGCCTACCGGCTCTAATTGTGAATCTAAACCATCCGGGACCCACTCAAATACACAAAAACAAAATCACCAAAATCGCTTCAGGCGATTAGGAGGATTCTAGAATCCGATGTCAGCGCCGCCTACCGGCTCTAATTGTGAATCTAAACCATCCGGGACCCACTCAAATACACAAAAACAAAATCACCAAAATCGCTTCAGGCGATTAGGAGGATTCTAGAATCCGATGTCAGCGCCGCCTACCGGCTCTAATTGTGAATCTAAACCATCCGGGACCCACTCAAATACACAAAAACAAAATCACCAAAATCGCTTCAGGCGATTAGGAGGATTCTAGAATCCGATGTCAGCGCCGCCTACCGGCTCTAATTGTGAATCTAAACCATCCGGGACCCACTCAAATACACAAAAACAAAATCACCAAAATCGCTTCAGGCGATTAGGAGGATTCTAGAATCCGATGTCAGCGCCGCCTACCGGCTCTAATTGTGAATCTAAACCATCCGGGACCCACTCAAATACACAAAAACAAAATCACCAAAATCGCTTCAGGCGATTAGGAGGATTCTAGAATCCGATGTCAGCGCCGCCTACCGGCTCTAATTGTGAATCTAAACCATCCGGGACCCACTCAAATACACAAAAACAAAATCACCAAAATCGCTTCAGGCGATTAGGAGGATTCTAGAATCCGATGTCAGCGCCGCCTACCGGCTCTAATTGTGAATCTAAACCATCCGGGACCCACTCAAATACACAAAAACAAAATCACCAAAATCGCTTCAGGCGATTAGGAGGATTCTAGAATCCGATGTCAGCGCCGCCTACCGGCTCTAATTGTGAATCTAAACCATCCGGGACCCACTCAAATACACAAAAACAAAATCACCAAAATCGCTTCAGGCGATTAGGAGGATTCTAGAATCCGATGTCAGCGCCGCCTACCGGCTCTAATTGTGAATCTAAACCATCCGGGACCCACTCAAATACACAAAAACAAAATCACCAAAATCGCTTCAGGCGATTAGGAGGATTCTAGAATCCGATGTCAGCGCCGCCTACCGGCTCTAATTGTGAATCTAAACCATCCGGGACCCACTCAAATACACAAAAACAAAATCACCAAAATCGCTTCAGGCGATTAGGAGGATTCTAGAATCCGATGTCAGCGCCGCCTACCGGCTCTAATTGTGAATCTAAACCATCCGGGACCCACTCAAACACACAAAAAAAACAAAATCACCAAAATCGCTTCAGGTGATTAGGAGGATTCTAGAACCAGATCTCAGCGCCACCTACCGGTTCTAATTGCGAATCTAAACCATCCGGGACCCACTCAAACACACAAAAACAAAATCACCAAAATCGCTTCAGGTGATTAGGAGGATTCTAGAACCAGATCTCAGCGCCACCTACCGGTTCTAATTGCGAATCTAAACCATCCGGGACCCACTCAAACACACAAAAGAAAATCACCAAAATCGCTTCAGGTGATTAGGAGGATTCTAGAACCAGATCTCAACGCCACCTACCGGTTCTAATTGCGAATATAAACCATCCGGGACCCACTCAAACACACAAAAACAAAATCACCAAAATCGCTTCAGGTGATTAGGAGGATTCTAGAACCAGATCTCAGCGCCACCTACCGGTTCTAATTGCGAATCTAAACCATCCGGGACCCACTCAAATACACAAAAACAAAATCACCAAAATCGCTTCAGGTGATTAGGAGGATTCTAGAACCAGATCTCAGCGCCACCTACCGGTTCTAATTGCGAATCTAAACCATCCGGGACCCACTCAAACACACAAAAACAAAATCACCAAAATCGCTTCAGGTGATTAGGAGGATTCTAGAACCAGATCTCAGCGCCACCTACCGGTTCTAATTGCGAATCTAAACCATCCGGGACCCACTCAAACACACAAAAACAAAATCACCAAAATCGCTTCAGGTGATTAGGAGGATTCTAGAACCAGATCTCAGCGCCAACTACCGGTTCTAATTGCGAATCTAAACCATCCGGGACCCACTCAAATACACAAAAACAAAATCACCAAAATCGCTTCAGGTGATTAGGAGGATTCTAGAACCAGATCTCAGCGCCACCTACCGGTTCTAATTGCGAATCTAAACCATCCGGGACCCACTCAAATACACAAAAACAAAATCACCAAAATCGCTTCAGGTGATTAGGAGGATTCTAGAACCAGATCTCAGCGCCACCTACCGGTTCTAATTGCGAATCTAAACCATCCGGGACCCACTCAAATACACAAAAACAAAATCACCAAAATCGCTTCAGGTGATTAGGAGGATTCTAGAACCAGATCTCAGCGCCACCTACCGGTTCTAATTGCGAATCTAAACCATCCGGGACCCACTCAAACACACAAAAACAAAATCACCAAAATCGCTTCAGGTGATTAGGAGGATTCTAGAACCAGATCTCAGCGCCACCTACCGGTTCTAATTGCGAATCTAAACCATCCGGGACCCACTCAAACACACAAAAACAAAATCACCAAAATCGCTTCAGGTGATTAGGAGGATTCTAGAACCAGATCTCAGCGCCACCTACCGGTTCTAATTGCGAATCTAAACCATCCGGGACCCACTCAAACACACAAAAGAAAATCACCAAAATCGCTTCAGGTGATTAGGAGGATTCTAGAACCAGATCTCAACGCCACCTACCGGTTCTAATTGCGAATATAAACCATCCGGGACCCACTCAAACACACAAAAACAAAATCACCAAAATCGCTTCAGGTGATTAGGAGGATTCTAGAACCAGATCTCAGCGCCACCTACCGGTTCTAATTGCGAATCTAAACCATCCGGGACCCACTCAAATACACAAAAACAAAATCACCAAAATCGCTTCAGGTGATTAGGAGGATTCTAGAACCAGATCTCAGCGCCACCTACCGGTTCTAATTGCGAATCTAAACCATCCGGGACCCACTCAAACACACAAAAACAAAATCACCAAAATCGCTTCAGGTGATTAGGAGGATTCTAGAACCAGATCTCAGCGCCACCTACCGGTTCTAATTGCGAATCTAAACCATCCGGGACCCACTCAAATACACAAAAACAAAATCACCAAAATCGCTTCAGGTGATTAGGAGGATTCTAGAACCAGATCTCAGCGCCACCTACCGGTTCTAATTGCGAATCTAAACCATCCGGGACCCACTCAAATACACAAAAACAAAATCACCAAAATCGCTTCAGGTGATTAGGAGGATTCTAGAACCAGATCTCAGCGCCACCTACCGGTTCTAATTGCGAATCTAAACCATCCGGGACCCACTCAAACACACAAAAACAAAATCACCAAAATCGCTTCAGGTGATTAGGAGGATTCTAGAACCAGATCTCAGCGCCACCTACCGGTTCTAATTGCGAATCTAAACCATCCGGGACCCACTCAAACACACAAAAGAAAATCACCAAAATCGCTTCAGGTGATTAGGAGGATTCTAGAACCAGATCTCAACGCCACCTACCGGTTCTAATTGCGAATATAAACCATCCGGGACCCACTCAAACACACAAAAACAAAATCACCAAAATCGCTTCAGGTGATTAGGAGGATTCTAGAACCAGATCTCAGCGCCACCTACCGGTTCTAATTGCGAATCTAAACCATCCGGGACCCACTCAAACACACAAAAGAAAATCACCAAAATCGCTTCAGGTGATTAGGAGGATTCTAGAACCAGATCTCAACGCCACCTACCGGTTCTAATTGCGAATCTAAACCATCCGGGACCCACTCAAATACACAAAAACAAAATCACCAAAATCGCTTCAGGTGATTAGGAGGATTCTAGAACCAGATCTCAGCGCCACCTACCGGTTCTAATTGCGAATCTAAACCATCCGGGACCCACTCAAATACACAAAAACAAAATCACCAAAATCGCTTCAGGTAATTAGGAGGATTCTAGAACCAGATCTCAGCGCCACCTACCGGTTCTAATTGCGAATCTAAACCATCCGGGACCCACTCAAACACACAAAAACAAAATCACCAAAATCGCTTCAGGTGATTAGGAGGATTCTAGAACCAGATCTCAGCGCCACCTACCGGTTCTAATTGCGAATCTAAACCATCCGGGACCCACTCAAACACACAAAAGAAAATCACCAAAATCGCTTCAGGTGATTAGGAGGATTCTAGAACCAGATCTCAACGCCACCTACCGGTTCTAATTGCGAATCTAAACCATCCGGGACCCACTCAAATACACAAAAACAAAATCACCAAAATCGCTTCAGGTGATTAGGAGGATTCTAGAATCAGATCTCAGCGCCACCTACCGGTTCTAATTGTGAATCTAAACCATCCAGGTACCCACTCAAATACACAAAAACAAAATCACTAAATCGCTTCGCTACCGGTTCCAATGGGATAAAAAGTATCCTATGTCCGTCTCCTGGTTCTAAGCTACCTTCCCACCAATTTTCAGCCAAATCGGTACAGCCGTTCTTGAGTTATAAATAGTGTAACTAACACGACTTTCGTTTATATATATAGATTGTGGGTGCTGCAAATCAAATCTTATACTAATATATAAAGCTGAACAGTTTGTTTGTTTAAACGCGCTAATCTCAGGAACTACTAGTCTGATTTGAAAAATTCTTTCAGTGTTGGATAGCCCATTTATCGAGGAAGGTTATAGGCTATATATCATCACGCTAAGACCAATAGGAGCGGAGCAGCTTTGAAAACAAATTCCACGCGGACGGCATCGCGGGCACAGCTAGTCTCTTATAAACCACCATGGCAACATTGGAGCACTCACATAGCTACACCACAAATCGCCTTGGCATCCTATATACAATAAATACGTCTCTCTTTTGATCTACCTTGTACCCATTGATCTTGTGGTTTAATCCGTCGATCTTCCAGCTATTTTTGAAGTGAAACTTCTATATAGACGGGGTCTTAGGATTTTTCTGTCACGAAAAAGCGGCATGTATTTAGACTAGACGTGGTGAGAGGCGGCATAATGTTAGAGTAGACTATCGATGTTTTCATTGGTTCCGGATCGAATTCAGTTTTTTTGTTTGATGAAATAAAATATGTTTAAATAACAAATGCATTAATTAAAATGTACCTAAACTAACCAAATCATAATTTGCAGTAAACCTGCGAAAAATCGAAATGTCTGCTGGGATACATAGTAGAAGTGAAACTTCAACGGACAAGTGGCAAAACTAATCGTAATAAATATTTAACTTGAAGTTTTACGGGCAGTTTGTTAATGTACTTGTCCAATTTGAAAACTTGCCCGTAAAACTTCAAGTCGAAACTTTGTGGCTTCAAATGATTGATTTGCCAGCGTCAAAGTTGTCGATGAAAAGGCAAATGACAAATATACGAGTCTAAAAATTTGACCAAGATTTTATACATTTTTTTTTGTAAACTGAAATATCACGTTTAACTCAAAATCTCTACACGGTTCGAGTTTGTACATTATGTGAAAATTAGAGCATTACGTGTAAACTACTGAACGGATTTAAATGAAATTCGACATACAGCTAGCTTATATCCCGGGGCGTAACTTAGGATACTTTTAATCCTGATAGGTGATGTCATTTCCATAGAGTAGACGGATTAGCTAAATAGATGGCGCTGTAATTCAACAATAAATACGTTATCACGTTCATTATGTATTAGGTAGTTCAAATCAGGTTGGCTGCGACTTTTCTTCATGTTTAGCTGTGCAGTTGTCTAGTTGACTTAGTTTCTTTGTATTGTAGTGAATTCAACAAGAAACTAAAGCATTAAAGGGTAAAATATTACCTAGGGCTTTTTAAATTCTGGTAACATAATAATATTGAAAGAATATCATAAGGATTGAAAGTTAAAATGAACGCCGTTAATAAATTGCTACATTAGTGTATATATGTCGCCGTTAAATTGTACACACCGTTGGATTATAATCTATCTCGGGAGATTGTAAACTATTCAAATATTGTGAACCGTAACAAATTGCTTACAATTTAACGCATTATTTTCGGATAGATTCTAATCTATCGACGTGAAATCGTATTCTGTCCATAAAGTTGGTAATAAAACACAGGTGGGTGTCAGTCATAAAAACTAAAGATCCGATCTGTGCCCTTCTGGGTTAGAAATTTTAACGATGTTTGTAAGTAGTCAATAAATGATGCTTAATTGGAAAAAACTGGTGTTTCTTTCCCAATCCAGTGCTTACCCTCGGTCAAACGTAATAAATATTATTAGGCTCCTCGTCAATCACACTGCTGTGATCAGGAGTTTTGGAACGAAGTTCCTTATCGCGCGTTGTGAAAGGGGGCTAGACGGAAAAAATTCTTACGAAAAGTTGTCACGACACTTTTTGCTATAGTAAGCTATCAACTTTAATGCAATGAAATAAAATCTAAAATATCAATTAGTGTAATAATATACGCTGTTTTTGATACTATTTGTTTGTTTATGTATTTCTTTCTATACATAGGTTTTATGATAAAATTTCGATGGTTTTCGATGCTTATCGACACACTTTTTGAGACGTTTTGAGAATTTTTAAGACATTTTAGGAGAACTTCGTTCCAAACAGGTGTCCCAAAGACACCTCATTAGTTTTTTTTATTTTTATTGCAGGAGATCAGCAGACAGGCAGACGGTCTACTTGATGGAAAGCGGTTACCATCGCTGCTCTCTTAAGGGAGACTGGAACCTGGTCACTAATGCCGGAACACAATTCAAGGTTGTTATGGCGACATACTTTAGACCAGGGGTGGTAGCCATCCAGTCGGGCAAATGCCCTACCACCTGGCAATACGCAAATTTAGCAATATGTAATTCAATTTGAAATACACAATTCGAAATACAATTTTGGTTTAGTATGAAATCATCTCGATTTGACTCTAATCACATTTAGAATTCAGTTAATTTTTCTAGACTGTTACTTTGTTTTGGCAACCTTGTCTGCTTAGTTACCTTTGGCGAGGTGATTATTAACATAATATGGACGACTTGAATACACTATACACGAGCGTGCATGACAAGAGTTATGAATGTCAAAGAAGCAAGTGAGGTGTGTAAGAATAAGCCTGAATGGCGCTCTGTTGTTCGTGCCTACCCCGCAACGGAACTGGCGTGAACTTATGTATGTACTAGAGTTTACCCCGCGGCTGCGCCGCGGGTCAATCTCTAGGGCGTGTCTTTTGTTCAAAGAGCAAGTAGTACAGGTTACATTGTATTAAATTTGTATGTATTTGCCCCCGAAAGAGTCACTTCATTTTATATCGCAAACTATACCACCCCCCTCTATATGTAAACTACATAAATGACAAAATTTGAGAAAAATGACAAAATAGATAACATGGACCAAGTGGACCAAGTGGATCCAGTGGACCCAGTGGACCAACTGGACCCAGTGGATCCAGTGGACAAAGTGGACCCAGTGGACCCAACGGACCTAGTGGACCAAGTGGACCCAGTGGGTCCAATGGACTCAGTGGTTCAAGTGGACCCAGTGGACCCAGTGGACCCAGTGGACCCAGTGGTCTAAGTGGACCCAGTGGGCCCAGTGGACCCAGTTGACCTAGTAGGCTAAGTGTTCCAAATGGACCCAGTGGACCCAGTAAACTCAGTGGACCAAGTGGACCCAGTGGACCAAGTGGACCCAGTTGACCAAGGGGACCAAGTGGACACAGTAGTCCAAGTGGACCCAGTAGACCAAGTAGACCCAGTGGACCCAGTAGACCCAGTGGACGAAATGGACACAATTACAAAACCAATCCTAGTTTCCGGGCTAAACTTTACATAAATCTATCCCAAAATGTATCCCATTATCCGGGATAAAATGTATCCCTTGGCCACTCTCGGTATTCAAATTATATATGTACCGAGTTTCAGCCAAATCGGTCCAATAGTCTTTCCATAAAAGGATAACAAACAAAAAGACAAATATATTTTTATTCCGGAAACTATCCCATTTTTGGGATAAAAAATATCCTATGTTCATTCTCGGCATCGAAAATATATAATACTGAGTTTCAGCCAAATCGGTCCAGTAGTTTTTCCGTGAAGACGGAACAGACAGACAGAGTTACTTTCGCATTTATAATATTAATAGGGATGTTATACAAACTACGAAACCACAAAACAATAGTACATTATGGTACTAGTGTGTAACATTGGTGATTACCGCCGAGGCGCCATTGAGACTCGAGCCGTAGGCGAGGGTCTCAAGAGAGCCGAGGACGGTAATCATCAATACACACGTGTATCATACGACGTTTTCAACACACTTGTGAATAAAATAACAACAAAAACTCATTTTATTTAGTAGATAAAAAAAGTTATATATGAGTGAAAGTTTTATTTATTAAACACGTACGAGTTAAAATTATCTATTTAAATAAGAAGTTGCATGAAATGAGCACGCAATAGGAACATTAATTTATTTGTTCTATAGGAAACGATCTTTTTTTTTGAATAAAAACTTTTTTAAGAACAAAGCAACTCAACCAATAAAATTTAAAAAAAAATCTATAACTCACTAGTGAGTTATAATGTTTTTTACTCACAGTTTGATAATGGGTGTCATTCTGTGCCTAATTGCGGTGACCATAGAGCCACTTTATGAGCAAGTGTGTTGAAAAGTATCTTACAGAACAATTTTGTTAATAAAATACACAGAACTTGTATTATTAACATGTTTATAAGCACCATGCACACGCAAAAAAATCAATCAAGTGTAAACATAATCAAAATTACTGCTTGACATTTGTATCGCAATTCATGCCGTAGTCTAAATTTGCTTCGCGCCGCTGATGCCTTGAATTCCCTCTCTCCATTGTAAATTACCCTCATTTTGTTGCGGGATAGCGACGAATGTTGAATCAGATCGGGCTTCCTATGTTTTTATCTGCGACGTAAATGACGTATGGCGCGTTCCGTGCGGAGATAGCGGCGATCAATCGGCTTGTCGCCGCTAATGCGGGCCATCGCTCATTGGGCCCCAAGATCATTCTCGAATGTCGGGGTAATTTGCACCGAATCAAACGGAATCTTCAGCTTTTGTAGAAATATTTTATTCCATTCCATCTGGATGGCGACCTCCGCTGGTCTAGAGTATGCCGCCATAATAACCTTGTGTTGTGTTCCGGCATTAGTGACCAGGTTCTAGTTTCCCTTAAGAGAGTAGCAGCGCATTTGTAGCACCTTTCGTGTTGCAAATGTCTATAGGCGATGGTAACCGCTTTCCATCAAGTGGGCCGGCTCTCTGCTTGTCTGCTGAACTAAATAAAAATAATAAAAAAAATTATCTATTTGTCTGTATATCTAGAAGTCAACGATCTAATCTCGGCAACTATCGATGCGATTGAAAAAAATGTTCTTGAATTAGTTGAGTTATGAATATTGTAATATAAGTCGTGGTAGCAATATTCAGACTCAGAGGGCACAGGTTCAATCCTGGTCACACTGGCCACTTAGTCAGTTTTCTGATCTAATCTGCATATTGTTACAATTACCACGTGCTAAGAACGGTGAAGGAAAACATCGTGATGCAACCAGCACATCGAGATAACCAAACCTGCCAAGCCGCCTTGGACAAGCGTGGCGGGTATACTGTCCGTTCCGCCTATAATGAAAGCCCCAAGCCCAACAGTGGGACATTTACAGGCTGATATTATATTTATTTATATTGTGAATATTGATTGTGCATTTGTTAACCCTCAAATTAAGCAACTTACGCTTGTGTTACGGATAATACACAACGGAACACCATGGGGTCAATCCCATACACCTAGACCATAGTAAATTTAGGGAAGATCGTTTACGAAATTTACCATGCCAGGAATCAAACTCGGAGCCTCTGCGTTGCGTCAGGTAAGCCGGTAGAGGCTTAGCTAACTCAACCAAAGAAGCCACAGAAGCCATCAAAGCAATGGCTACATGATTAAAGCCAGGGTCCGGCTCCAAATCGTTCGGTAGGTAAAGGATATGCTTAATAAAAAAATTCGAGTTCATGTTTGATACAGTAATTAGTAACAATTCTGCTTAAAATATTGTTATGAGTTGCAGGACTCGAATTAAAATGCCGTTGGAATTACTATAGACTTTATTAGAACTACATATACAAACACGTATAAAACAGGTACAAATAAAACTAGACACTATTTGTTACAATCTGCACAATCAATAACACGCGCAAAGTCCGTCACTAAAATGTACACACGTCTTGCTAGTATCGTCATCGTCGCTCGACTGCCTCACCCCTCCGTTCGGTCATTGGTTTATACTAAACTGTATAATAGAACAAAGGACCGTGTTCATTGAGTTAATCCGCACACCTGGCAAGCAAGGATTAGTTCGACACTAATGACGGCCATAAAAGAAGTAGAAAACCAATGTTTTTCTGAACTACAAATTCTTTTTTTATTTTTTATTGCAGGAGATCCGCAGACAGGCAGACGGCCACTTGATGGAAAGCGGTTACCATCGCCTATGGACATTTTCTGCTCTCTTAAGGGAGACTGGAACCTGGTCACTAATGCCGGAACACAACTCAAGGTTGTTATGGCGACATACTTTAGACCAGGGGTGGTAGCCATCCAATCGGGCAAATGCCCTACCACCTGGCTGTGGATTGTTAAGTCGCCTCTTACGACAGGCCGCCCCAACGCAGGAAATTGTATTCTTTCTCCGTTCCTGCACGGATGATAAATTCTAAACACAAAGTAAAAAAAACAATTCCTAAATTGGTGGCAATAAAACTGCGTTTTACGACCTGCAGGTGTGCGCATTTCTGTGTCGGTATGTAACAGTAACTATTTCATATGGACGAAGTCGCGTAACTTATAATTAACTGTACTTTAGATTGGAATTCTTTGTTCGGAGGTCAAATAAAAAAGTTTTCAAAGTTTTTCGTGATCTCTTATATAAAATAACAATAGGTATACAAAAATAATTGATGAATTAAATATTAAGTTATAATGAGTTTTTCAACATTTCGTGAAGCAATCGAAGTAGAAATCACTAATTACTCAATTAAAACAAATCATCTTTGACGTTTGACCTTCCATGATCAAATTGATCGTGTACTAGCAGAAGGTGATGTCAGGAGCCTTAAGAACAGACGAGCGTGCATGACAAGAGTTATGAATGTCAAAGAAGCAAGTGAGGTGTGTAAGAATAAGCCTAAATGGCGCTCTGTTGTTCGTGCCTACCCCGCAAGGGAACTGGCGTGAAGTTATGTATGTATGTATGTATCTTTGACGTTGAGTAAGCAAGAACAACTTTTGTTCACTGATTTTAAACAACAAAGCCACGATTTTCAGTTGCTGAGGAAAATTATTTTTAAAGTTTGATGGCCTATTTATTGAGAGAGAGGAGGGAGGTTGTAAGCGATACCTCCCAAGGCCAGACGTGTTTGTAAGGTTTCATAGCTGAATTTCAAAAACATCATCTAGAAATTTATCTGTGTGTAAGAAACATCCAAATTTTACATTACATAACTTGACGCCAGTTCCCTTGCGGGGTAGGCACGAGCAACAGAGCGCCATTCAGGCTTATTCTTACACACTTGCTTCATTGACATTCATAGCTCTTGTCATGCACGCTCGTCTGTTCTTAAGGCTCCTGACATCACCTTCTGCTAGTACACGATCAATTTGATCATGGAAGGTGTGTCGAACCACCGGAGCATTCCTTTCCATACCTTCACCCCGACACTATCTTTCAGAGCAACTCTCTTTCTTACTTCGGTATTAGGAACGCGGTCCGCGAGCGTCACTCCGCAGATTGTGCGCAGTGCTCGCATCTCAACCGCGTTTACTCTACTCTCATGCTCTCTCTTCCATACGTGAGCGTAGGTACCAGCACCGCGTTGTGTATGTCAAGCTGGTCCTTCTGGCTGAAATTCTGGATGATTATGGTAAGTGCTGCATGCTTTTCCAACCTGGGTTTGGACCCTGGTCATTAGTTTCCAGGTGGTAGGGCATTTGCCCGACTGGATAGCTACCACCCCTGGTCTAGAGTATGCCGTCATAACTTGAGTTGTGTTCAGGCATTAGTGACCAGGTTCCAGTCTCCCTTAAGAGAGCAGCAGCGCATTTGTAGCACCTTTGGTGTTGCAAATGTCCATAGGCGATGGCAACCGCTTTCCATCAAGTGGGCCGTCTGCCTGTCTGCTGAACTCCTGCAATAAAAAATAAATGTATTTGATTTGATTTGTTGTTCGTGCCGGGGCGTGAACTGGTGTAAAGTTATGTATGTATGTATTTGATTTGCATACCACCGTCATACACTATCGATTCCTTTCATACAATCCACAGCCCGGGCTGTCTGGAAGAGATCGTTCTAAAGCGATAAGGCCGCCCATTAACACGAAATTACTGTAAATCATTTACTTTATGTCTATGTATTGACCAATAAAGTATTTTCTATCTATTATCTTATAAATAATTTTTTTTAGAAGTCGGGTTCTTTTTTTAAATTTTCATGAAATCCAATCAAATTTTTTTTTTTTCAATGGCTATAACTGCTAGGGCGATGTAGCCAATGTCAAGTAGTGATGACACATATCAAACAACAAAAAAAAATAAGCTTAATTTGCTATGCTTGTTCTGTTAGGCATTAGAAACTCTTATGTATTATTTGAATTTACTTCTAATATTGTGATTGACGTGACGTTGCTGTAATAAAGAAACTATGTAGAAAGAGCACGCTTTGTTTAAATGGCTTATCCCAATAATTATTCAAGTTTTCATATGTTCACATGTCAATTTTTCGTAGTGACGACGTACATTGGCAAAATCATTGCCAAAGGCGTTGGAGACGAAACCAACAAAAGTCAAGTCAAAACAGTTTTGATAGTAAAACTATTCGGCGTCAAAATCACACTGTCAAATAACTAATTTCAGATAAATACTGTCGCTAGGACATTTTTTTACATAAAAATCTATATATTTATTTGTAATTATTTGAATATAAAATTTTTTGAACTATGGCTGATAATTTGCCGTTAATACCCGACAAAGAGTAAGTACACTCGCGGAATTAATATGTTTGAGAATAAATTTAAGAATAAAGAAATACACTATATAATATAATAATCGGCAGGTAAACACACATTGTATATCCCCAAATTAAGCAAGTTACGCTTGTGTTATGGGTAATATACAACGAACTACTCTGGGGCCGATCCCAGGCACCCAGACCATAGTAAATAACGGAGAAAATACGTTTCCGAAATTTACTATACCAGGAATCGAACCCGGAGCCTCTGCGTTGCAGTGAGGTAGCCCGATAAAGGCTTAGAACGCTCGACCACAGAGGCTGTCTGTTCGTGACCTTAAAGTAGACTTTTGCTTGCATGAGAACAAGAAACAACAATTTAATATGTAATGCGTTTATAAAATACTAGCTGTGCCTGCGTCTTCGTCCGCGTGGATTTTTTTTCTTAGAATCCTAAAAAGAAGGTAGCAAAAGTGACTACTTATAACATCAGCTATCTACCAGTGTTTAAAATTGATTTTTGAAGTGAAATCTCTTTAGAATCGTTGTGATTTGAAATGCGATGAAACGAAAAAGTGACATTAAAAAGAGATAAATGTACAAGAATAAGCCTGCGAGAGAATGAGATAGAATACATTATATTTAATCATTTGGCTGCTACTCAGCTATCCGGTGCACAAATTTTATGTAGTGGGGCGTAGTGGGGAGGGGAGAAGGTATACTTACCCTTTCTGCAACTCCTAGGGTCCGAAGTTATTCAAATATTTATTTTTGGTAAACATAACCTCGCCTATTTTTTCACTAAAATTATTGCGCATGACAAGAGTTATGAATGTCAAAGAAGCAAGTGAGGTGTGTATGAATAAGCCTGAATAGTGCTCTGTAGTTCGTGCCTACCCCGCAAGGGAATTGGCGTGAAGTTATGTATGTATGTATGTAAAATTATTCTGATGGGTGGTGGAAGGTCGCGATCAGTGACTAGAACAGTGATTTAGGCTAAGTTAGGTTAGCTTCAGACCAAAGCGTAAGAGCCGAGCGAGCGAAGGGAGCGTACCAGAATCGACCATTTCCTATTTATTTTAAAACCCTAAATATATTATAACGCTATGATATGAGGAATGTGACGTCGCGAAATTTAGAATCGCTCCCACCCCTTGTCACATTTTGTATCACTTCTACTGCATATAAACTGCACATACTCAATATTTTGACTCAAATACCGTATTTATCCGTGCAGGAACGGAGAAAGAATACAATTTCCTGCGGCCGGGCGGCCTGTCGTAAGAGGCGACAAAACAACCCACAGCCAGGTGGTAGGGCATTTGCCCGACTGGATGGGTACCACCCCTGTTCTAGAGTATGCCGCCATAACAAACTTGAGTTGTGTTCCGGAATTAGTGATCAGGTTCCAGTCTCCCTTAAAAGAGCAGCAGCGCATTTGTAGCACTTTTGGTGTTGCAAATGTCCATAGGCGATGGTTACTGCTTTCCATCAAGTGGGCCGTCGTCAGCCTGTCTGCTGAACTCCTGCAATAAAAAAAAATATATTTTCATATGCATTTAGTAAGAAGCTGTTATTCTGACGTTACAAACAGACACTTAATTTTATTTATTTGTATGTGTAGATAGAATCAGTGAAGAAAGTAAATTGTAATCTTGACAATGACAGATGCTGAGATTAACAGTAAAAAACAAAGAGGATATAATCGCTACGCTTAACATACATACATACATAACTTCACGCCAGTTCCCTTGCGGGGTAGGCACGGACAACAGAGCGCCATTCAGGCTTATTCTTACACACTTGCTTCATTGACATTTATAACTCTTGTCATGCACGCTCGTCTGTTCTTAAGGCTCCTGACATCACCTTCTGCTAGTACACGATCAATTTGATCATGGAAGGTGTGTCGTGGCACTTTTGCATTGTATATCTGTTTAGTCATTCTTTCATCATGCATTCCTTTCCTTACCTTCACTCCGACACTCTCTCTCTTACTTCGGTATTAGGAACGCGGTCCGCGAGCGTCACTCCGCAGATGTTGCGCAGTGCTCGCATCTCGACCGCGTTTACTCTACTTTCATGCTCTCTCTTCCATACCCAACTCTCGCTTCCATACGCTTAACATAAACATTAAAACCAATTAAAAGGTTTTACATCTGTAAACAATCTTCTTAGACAAGATAGAAACTCAAGTAACTGTGATCTAAGTAATTTTAAACTTTATTGTCAAACAATTAAACATAATTATCTGGTGGAAAGCCTGCTCTGTGACTTAGTTTGAAAAGGTAACATGTAATCGCGAAACGATAAATGAATTAATTTGAAAACTGGGGAACTTTTTATTTAACGACCAGCTGTGCCCGCGACGTCGTTCGTGTGGAATTTGTTTTCAAGACCCCCCGATTTTGAAATATTCTTCATTGGTACTCCACTCCTATTGATCTTAGCGTGATGATATATATCCTATAGCCTTCCTCGATAAATGGGCTATCGAACATTGAAAGAATTTTTCAAATCAGACCAGTAGTTCCTGAGATTAGCGCGATCAAACAAACAAACACTACAGCTTTATATATTAGTATGAGATAAAAGATTTAAATAAGACTCGTTCAGCCACAGTATAATCTTTGAAGATTATCGCAGATGAAGCCCCATTATCAATGAATAGACATGATTAACAATGTTATGTTAATGTACAAATTAATTAGCACGGGCTACGTTCCACTTGTCGCTCACAACGCTCAAAATACTCCTTCAGCCGTTCACCATAGCGACCACGGTGGTTATGGTCGCAGCGAAAACGTCATTAATTACATCATAATTTCTCTCTCAGCGTTCACAATGATTAATTTCCAATGGTGGGACCCATCTCACAAGGTGGGTTGAAGTGGACGTTGACGACAGAACATTAATTATTACTAACAAGACGTTGACAAAGGCGCGATACCAACCTTTTTTTTCTTTTTCTTTTGAGGCGAGGGAAAATGCTTAACCGATTTACGTACAAACTGGGTCGTTGCTAGGGGAACGACACGCGTCGGTCGGGGGCGATAACACTGCAGCAATAGTATGCTCTTGGCAGCGCTCCGTCCGCGATCGACGTCACAGAATAGTGTGGAAGACTCCGAGCGTTGCTGCACGGGCGAGCAACCCCAATACCCACTAAAAACCCCCTCCTCCCTGACGACCCTGCGCTTTGTATGTGTTGGAAAGGCTGAGATTTAGATTTAGTTACGCCCAGTCGATCCAGCGCAATAAAGTGCCTGGAGTGTGCTCTGGGAGAACACACCCCACTTCGTTGTGCGGGGGTAGAAGATCCTTTGCTCTCCTAGCAAGCTAAAGGCCCCCCGCGGTAAACGGAACCTAACTCAGGGAGGGAAGTAATGCGCGTACCTGCCTTTCCGGGTGCCAGCTGAAGGCCGGCGACCTCGAGAAGAAGGCGCGATATCAACGTTACGTCAACTAATGACATTTGTGTTCATTTCCACTTGAGTTTATAATTGTAACGCTCGTAAGCACGTCGAATACAAGCTTTTGAGATCCTGGATATCATGTAGTCGCAGAGTATTAGCCAAGAGAAGTAAAACGAGCCCAAACACGACGGGTCTATCTTGTTTAGTACAGGAGTTCCTATGACCACCTTCCGACTCCATCATCAGATCAGCTCCATGGTACCATATTATTGCATTGTCACGCGATATACTTATGCAAAATTTCAGCTCCATCGGAAACCGAGAAGTTGGTCAAATTTAACTTGCAAGATTCCAACCGAACTGTATGTACATCCATTGCAAGTTAAATAAAAGCTCGTAAAAATGGCGGTCGTTATGAGCTTCAAATGTACAGACCTATATTTGATTGTATGACTTCCAGAGGGACGCTGTGTGCGGACGTGAGGCCTGTACTGCGGGAAGTATTCCGCGAGCTGGACAGCCTGCCACCGCTTCAGCGCCCTGTCGCCGAAAGTGAAGATTGCGAACTGCCACAACAAAATAACTGGGTAGGATAATCCTTTTAACAGACTTGAAAAAAGCTTTCTAACAAAACAGAAGCTGACTCCAGAGAAACTAAAAAGCAATCAATATATTCTACACCTTCCATGATCAAATCGATCGTGTACTAGCAGAAGGTGATGTCAGGAGCCTTAAGAACAGACGAGCGTGCATGACAAGAGCTATGAATGTCAAAGAAGCAAGTGAGGTGTGTAAGAATAAGCCTGAATGGCGCTCTGTTGTTCGTGCTTACCCCGTAAGGGAACTGGCGTGAAGTTATGTATGTATGTATGTATTTTCTACAACATTTTGATTGATTCCTTCACATTCGCTAGATGGCGTCAAGGGTGTTCATCAATAGTAGATATTGAATAATGTTTCTGAGGGATAAAACACTAAAGCTAGCACTTAAGGGAACATACCCATACCACGTTTTTTGATATATTTGCTTGTAGACAAAGTGGCAAACGGACCACCTGGTGGTAGGTGGCTACCCTCGACTATGGGCATCTGCAACACTAAGGGAGCCGGTGCGTTGCCTACCTCTTTGAGACTTCACGCCCTTCTTGAAGAGCCCCATATTGTAGCGCTTTGGGGAGTCGGCAGAAGGGAGTTAATTCCATAACTTGGACATATATGGCATGAAGGAGCGTCCGCCACGTGCCGTGGAAGACTTCCAGCGTCTAGGAAGTGTATATGAACTCCTACATGATCCATTGTTTACAATTTTTCATGCTCCTCCCTCCTTGGCGACTACTCGTAGTAAATGCCAAGACCTCGTCTCCCCCCCCCCCCCTCCTTCTCTAGTTTCCACGTAGTAATTCATAAATATGATGTTACATATATTTAGCAAACAAAAAGTTTAAAAAACTAAATTTGTTCATATTTGTTTTATTTTTATTGCAGGAGTTCAGCAGACAGGCAGACAGGCGGCCCATTTGATGGAAAGCGGTTACCATCGCCTATGGACATTTGCAACACCAAAGGAGCTACAAATGCGCTGCTGCTCTCTTAAGGGAGACTGGAACCTGGTCACTAATGCCGGAACACAAGATTGTTATGGCGGCATATTCTAGACCAAGGTATTTGATTTCTAAAAGCGGGAGATTCTTTAAAGGGTACTGACTACGTGAAAAAAACCTAAACCCCCTTCCCTGTGACCAAGCGTAATATTTTGAAGACCCCCCCTGAATGGATCACGTAATATGGGGCGGGGGACCTTCCTTAATAATTATGTTTCTCGTTTTATGGGGGGGGGGGGACCTTCCGTAATAATTATGTTTCTCTTTTTATAGGCGGAAAAATATGTCTCAGAATGCAAAGAGATATGGAAGCGAGAAGGGGAATTAAGAGATGAATATGCGAATAGGATATCGAGGGAGGCCTTACCGAACGTGTACAAGATATACTCCCCCAAGTCTTCAAAGACTGAAGACCCTGAATGGAGAAGGGAGCGAGGAGTGGTGAACAGAAAGGACTTGGTACCTACAATTGTTCAAAATGCAGGCCGTGAGTTGGACTAATGACTATATTTTGAATTGAAAAAAGTTGGATGGATTAAGTCGTTGCCGGTCTACCTCACTGCTGTGCAGTCCTGGCATGGTAAATTTCGTGGTGCACGGTTTAGTAGGAGATCTCATTTTTTTATAGCTGGAGTATAGCGGACACAATCATCTGATGTAAAGTGGCTGTCGTCGTTTTGGACATTTGCAACATCAAACTTACTTGGTACCCATGTGCTGCCGGTTTCGAAGCGGCAACTAGCACTCGGCCACTGATATCAAGACCTAACTCAGGGTTCTTATGGCGGCATACTCTAGACCAGGGATGATCGCCAACTAGATGCTCGAATGCTCTACCACCTGTATGAGGGCTGTTTGGTCGCCTCTTACTTAAGAATGCAGGGATCAGTACTCTTTCTCCGTTTCTGCACTGATGGTGCCTCCTTGTTTTTAGAGAAACGGGTAGCACATCTGCCATGGTTGTCCCAGGCGGATTGGCGGATTACACAGATCGGTTATCTCGATCTGCAGATTACATCACGACCAGTACTACCACATTTACGAGTCTAACTTGATCATTTATTTTGTATGACTTTAATCTTGCAATCCAAACTAATATTATAAATGCGAATGTGTGTTTGCTTGTTTGTTACGCTTTCACGCCTTAACTATTCAGCTGATCATCACGATATTTTGTACAGACGTTGTCAGGAGGATAAAAAAGGACATAGGGTACCTTTCATCCAGAAAAAATACTATTCTCGAGGGTTTGACGCATATAGCCAAAAACGACCTTTGCAATTCACTAACAAACACATCACGATAATGACAATAGAACTTTAATGTGTTGCTCTCCTGGTTAGTTCCACTTTCGCTAGATGGCGTTACGGTTATTCATCAATAGTGTTCCTGAGGAATAGAAAAAAACCCCGAATGGATTATACAAAATTTATATAAATGCGAACGAAGTCCTGGTAAATACTAGTAGTTAATAAATAAAAGGCTTTATTGCAATTCGAAGGTGACGCGAGCCTATGGATCAAGAACATTCTAAACAGAAGTTCTGGTGAGTTGACGCCCATAGAGCTCCGAGGGACCAAACTATATCAGCAGATACATTTATCTTCCCAAATCGATAACTCACTACAGTCGCTAAGGTAAGGTATTGTTAATAATTTTGTTTCAAGTAGTGCCACTTATTATTGTACTATTTGCGGGTAGTTGTGTTTACTAATCTGTACACGATATAAAACAAACTGGTTTTCTGTGTCTGTCTGTCTGTATATCCGCTAACTCCTCCTAAACCACGACACGGATTTTTAAGCGGCTTTCATAATTACTTAGATACTTTGTTTTTTCCTTTTTTTATTGCAGGAGTTCAGCAGACAGGCAGACGGCCCAGTTGATGGAAAGCGGTTACCATCGCCTATGGACATTTGCAACACCAAAGGTGCTACAAATGCGCTGCTGCTCTCTTAAGGGAGATTGGAACCTGGTCAGTAATGCCGGAACACAACTCAAGGTTGTTATGGCGACATACTTTAGACCAGAGGTGGTAGCCATCCAGTCGGGCAAATGCCCTACCACCTGGCAAAATTGTTAATTGCCTGCGGCTTCACTCGAGGTATATAAGAAACCTAAACAAGTTTTTCTATAAGTAAGATTGTGCTACTTCTTAGGCGTAGAGAAGCCGCGGGGAAAATTCTAATCGGATATAAAAGCGAGCGGGCGTAGTGACGAAAGGTCATACTCACTTAGACTTTGGTCGGATGCACGTGTCATAGTAGCTCTCTAAGTTGGCTAATTAGGTCAGCATTCTTTGTTCGGAAGTCGAATTAAACAGTTCTCCAAGTTCTGTATTTTTTTGTAGCTGTATTCTGAGATTATATGCTGTGTATGTGTGTAAACACATTTAATTAATTAATTAATTGCATACACAATTATAGATATACCTTTGTATATGAAAACACTGCGTACTATATAACTGTTATCTATTTTTCATTCTTATTAATATGAATGAGTTGGTCTGAAAGAGAGTGTCGGGGTGAAGGTAAGGAAAGGAATGCTCCGGTGGTTCTGGCATGTGGAAAGAATGCATGATGAAAGAATGACTAAACAGATATACAATGCAAAAGTGGATGGATGCAGAAGTCGTGGAAGGCCACGACACACCTTCCATGATCAAACTGATCGTGTACTAGCAGAAGGTGATGTCAAGAGCCTTAAGAACAGACGAGCGTGCATGACAAGAGTTATGAATGTGAAAGAAGCCAGTGAGGTGTGTAAGAATAAGCCTAAAGTGCGCTCTGTTGTTCGTGCCTACCCCGCAAGGGAACTGGCGTGAAGTTATGTATGTATGTATTAATATGAATATTTTTATTATTTGTTTATTTTATGTCCAAATTTCTTTCCAGTTCTTATGGCTATGACTAGATTAAACAATTATTTTTATACGGGTCTCTAGGTAATTTGTGTAGACTCAGAGGAGGGCATTGAACGTCAGTGCTGTGCCGGAATTTCTTCCAAAACAGTAATGTACTGAGTGCTGTAGTGGAGCACGTACAAGCCAATAGATGGCGCTGTGCAATAATCGAGGTCGCAAACGTTTCCCGAAATGTGCAAAGAATATATACAAATTTCCAACGGTATTAGGTAGGACTTGCATCGCGATCTGGAGCTTTCCTCCATCAAAGACTATATAGTCAGTCTATCGAGCAGATTCTTTGACCTTGCCCCCCCATCACCCGAACCCTCTGGTGACGGAAACGGTCAACTATAAACCCACACCGAACGCTCCTATGAGAAATCGTCGCCCTCGCAATACGCTCATTGACGAGCCCGATAAAATCACCCGTCTCCTCGCGATCATGAACCCCCCGAGGCTCAGAACATCAGCCTGGCATAACAGAACAGACGCAGACAGAACAAACGCCGGAGAGCCCCCGGCTCGGATCCGCTTACACAAAGGTAAGACCCCACCAATCTCACTCACTCACTACAGACACAAGTAGCCATACACGATTAGCATAGGCGTGTTGCTGGAGAGTTTCTTCCGCCGCTTCTTCTCCTCCAGCTATAACACGTTGCGAAGCGGTAGTAATGATAGACTAGGATCGGCTCCGCCGGTGGAGTCGATAATTGGTCCCCAAACAATCACTTCAGCCTGTTGGCTTAGATCTTTCAGCCTTTAACGGCTAATTCTCAGTATAGAGTCAATCCCCCGCAGCGGTCGAGTCGAGGTCGAACCTCACAGGAGGTGCCTCCTCGAGCGTGCTGCTTCCGGGCTGAACGCCTCCGCTCCCACGGAGTCGGGAAGCCCCCAAAGTCCGGTATCGCTGAAACAGCCATCTGCGGCTATTCAGCTGGGTCCAACTCCAAAAAAAAAAAAAAAATTAGGTAGGTCTAGGCCTGCGAGGAACGACATTAGCCTCGCTGGAAGATCTTCCTTTAAGACTGAGGAGCATTCCATCTTTCCATCTCGCTCCTCCACCCTGTGCAGGGTACTCTTTACAGTGCCAACCTCATTTTCCGAATTGCGGCATATAACTATAAAAATATTTTATTTCGTCCATTTTGTATGTTGTTTGTGTCGCATTTGGCAAATAAACGTGTTTTTCTTTCTTTGTTACATTAACACTGCATTAGCGATGTGACGGGTTGGATTTTTTCTGACTCGAGTAACTCGAGATATTATGGCCATTGACTCGAGTTGCCTCGACTGTGATTCCCGCCGCCGCCGAGTCGTACCAAGGCCCAAGCGGCAAGTAGAACGACGCGCTCGACTGTTGAAGTTTTGATTATTTGATATGGCTACTCGGAGTCAAACAATGTAGCCGTAGCGGCGTAACTATCATTTTAGTCTAGCTAAATAATAAATATAAGTACATAAGTATGTAACAAATGAAATACAGCCGGTATTTGCAATTAATCAGATAAGATAGATGCTCGGTGCCGCATGCTCGCGTCATATTTGCATCATGCAAATATGACGCGAGCTGTAGATAGAGAATTCTCTTACTATATATATTGTAATGATTCGAGTTACTAATAACTGAACTCGAGTTAACTCGTTCATAGTTTGATTCGAGTAACTCGAGTCAAATATCTCGACTCGGACATCGCTGTACTGCATATTAAGTATTCTTTTCTGTAGCGTGCGACCGTTTTAAAATAGTTGATATCTATTATGCAGCATTGGAGACGTGGTGGCTCGCCCTGCAGCGCCCCCTCCCTCTGAGCCTCAACCCCCTCCTCAGCCCGAGTACGTCCTGTGCGTGCCTCCGCTACTGGACTTCGTTAACTTCACCGTCGGACAACTTTATACGGTTAGTCATATTGAAAAATACATACATACATAAATAACTTCACGCCAGTTCCCTTGCGGGGTAGGCACGAACAACAGAGCGCCATTCAGGCTTATTCTTACACACCTCACTTGCTTCTTTGACATTCATAGCTCTTGTCATGCACGCTCGTCTGTTCTTAAGGCTCCTGACATCACCTTCTGCTAGTACACGATCAATTTGATCATGGAAGGTGTGTCGTGGCACTTTTGCATTGTATATCTGTTTAGTCATTCTTTCATGATGCATTCTTGCCACATGCCCGAACCACCGGAGCATTCCTTTCCTTACTTCACCCTGACACTCTCTTTCAGAGCAACTCTCTTTCTTACTTCGGTATTAGGAATGCGGTCCGCGAGCGTCACTCCGCAGATTTTGCGCAGTACTCGCATCTCGACCGCGTTTACTCTACTTTCATGCTCTCTCTTCCATACCCAACTCTCGCTTCCATACGTGAGCGTAGGTACCAGCACCGCGTTGTGTATTGAAAAATACATTTTCACAAATGTGATACTACCTCTGCATGTGTATCTACTATACAGACCTGCGAGAATACTATTTGTTGTCTGATATTTCCTTAAGTGGTCAGCTCATTGTTATCATTAAATCTAGCACTGCCGCATCAGTAGGTGATACATTGAAGTTTAAAATTAAATATTTATAATGCTAGTCATTATCAGCAACACACAGCCAGGTGGTAGGGCATTTGCCCGACTGGATGGCTACCACCCCTGGGCTAAAGTGTGTCACCATAACAACCTTGAGTTGTGTTCCGGCATTAGTGACCAGGTTCCAGTCTCCCTTAAGAGAGCAGCAGCGCATTTGTAGTATCTTTGGTGTTGCAAATGTCGTCTGTCTGCCTGCTGATCTCCTGCAATTAATTTGTTTAATTTGTTTGGGAAATATACAATAATTAATATTTTTAAATATAAAACACAAAATTAATACATATATCAATCAAGTTTCCACTAATAAATTATTTATATAATAAAAAATAAAAATTGGCTGAAATAGTTAATTACAAAAAAAATATACAATTATACGAAAAATTACATAAATAAAATGTCAATTTAATTTAGATTAGGTCAATATTGAATAAAATTTGAAAAAAAATGTCTCAATAATTACTAACAAAATAGAGATTTAAAAAAAATAAGTATTTAAAAAAAAAGTTTATGTCATTATTCTAAAAGTCATTGGGTCATTCTAAATTACAACATTTTTTAATTTGGGTCTTAAATTGACGTAAGTTACCTATGAAAGGATCAATAAAAGTAAATAGTGCATTGTACTGCTGACAAGTCCGGTATAAAAACGTGTTTTTAGTATAGCTAATTTTTAAAAGTGGTACTAAGAATAAGGATTTATCACGGAGCTCAAACGGGGACACTTCAGGAGTAAATTATTATTAAAAAAAAACCACTTCGTTTGCATTGCTAAGAAAACGTGTAGTATATGTGTTTTGTGTGGGCGGATCCGTAATTAAGAAGGAACCTCGGATATTCCATACACACGAAACCGCTGACGCTAATAATATAGTTTTGTTGCCTTCAGTTGTCTTAATGTTTGGTACATAACAATATATAGTAGAGAAAGTAGGTAGGCTTACCCAAACTTATGTCCAAAAACTATTTCCGCCTTTGGCTGCAGAAGGATATATGTGGAAACTAGCTCAATCAATCACTTTTATTAAATTCACTCATGCCTAGGGCCGTTGCCATTTTTAATAAAAGTTCACAAACTCACTGCACTTGCCAAAAATCCATTAATTTGTACATGTGCATTTATTTAACACCGCAAACGAAACCCGACGACACAATGGCGGCATCTTCGTGAAGTAAACCATAGTTGTGGGGGACAGAAATAGATATACATACATATCAGTATACAAAAGAGAAGGAAATATGCATGCATGAAGAATAGATAGTGTTACCATGACTCAAACGATTGTTCAGCATTAAATAATGAACATGTATCATAATGAATTGCTTTTGTTTATATTCTGAATATACATACATACATACATGTACAAAAAAAGATATGACTCCAGCCGACTTTTCTTCTTCTTAAATTCAAATTACTACTTCGTGGCACCCGTTTTCGTTCGGTAGAAGAAATAAAAGAGAATTCGCGACGAGAACTAAACTCAATTCCGGAAAAAGCATATATACATACATACATACATAACTTCACGCCAGTTCCCTTGCGGGGTAGGCACGAACAACAGAGCGCCATTCAGGCTTATTCTTACACACTTGCTTCTTTGACATTCATAGCTCTTGTCATGCACGCTCGTCTGTTCTTAAGGCTCCTGACATCACCTTCTGTTAGTACACGATAAATTTGATCATGGAATGTGTGTCGTGGCCTTCCACGACTTCTGCATCCATCCCCTTTTGCATTTTATATCTGTTTAGTCATTCTTTCCACATGCCCGAACCACCGGAGCATTCCTTTCCTTACCTTCACCCCGACACTCTCTTTCAGACCAACTGAATATGTCCCTGGTATTCCTCGCACGCAATACTAGTAGTAGTTGATATTGGAATTATATATTTGGGGGTTCCTTATTACATAAAGTATTGGAGATTTGCAAATGAGTCAATGTGACCAAAACACTGTGATTTATTCTCCAGCAAAGCGTTCGCCTGGTGAACGTGTCAAAGTTTGAGATTCGTCTGTCGCTGCGTCCGCCGCGGAGGCGCGAGCTGGACGTGGAGCTGTGCGGCCCTCGGGGGCTCACCGTCACCTCGGGGTCCGCAGCGGACCTGAAGGTCCATTTCAGGTACACCCGGTGCAATTCTAAGTAGGAATATAGAGATACTTCGTCATGGAAAGAGAGACGATGCGAGCCTATAACAGTAAATTAACCGATATGAAAAATAAATTAAACTAAATTTTTAAAATTTAGCCTGATTGAGTCTTTTTCAAAGTTATACTTCTATTTAATTTCATTTCTTTTTGTTCGTGACGTACTTATTATTTTTCAAAATCATTATTTTAACATTTGAATAATCATTTCATAAAAAATTATGTATTTATATTAAACTAGCTGTCCCGGCAGACGTTGTTCTGCCCTGAAGAAATAAAATTTAGAACCCGATTGCAGCGCCACCTAACGGGCCCAATTGTGAATCTAAACCATCCTCGAATCCACTTAAACACACACGAAAAAATTCATCCAAATCGGTGCAGCCGTTTAAGAGTTCACTGTCAACACAAGTATAAAAGAATTATATATATATAAAGATTGTTCAAAATATGTAGCTTTTGTCTATTCTTTGTTGGATGTTGTTCTAATTATAAATAATATTAAATGTTCATTAGTTATTTTTTCTTCTGCGAAGGTGACGTTACTGCCTGGCACTAACGGAAGACCAGCGTTGGTTGTTATCAACCAGTATTGCTCAGTTAGGGCCTGTTTAGAGTTAGTTAACCTTTGGCTTTTTTTATTTTTTTATTGCAGGAGTTCAGCAGACAGGCAGACGGCCCACTTGATGGAAAGCGGTTACCATCGCCTATGGAAATTTGCAATAAAGGTGCTACAAATGCGCTGCTGCTCTCTTAAGGGAGACTGGAACCTGGTCACTAATGCTGGAACACAACTCAAGGTTGTTATGGCGGCATACTTCAACCATCCAGTCGGGCAAATGCCCTACCACCTGGCTGTGGGTTGTTTTGTCACCTCTTACGACAGGCCGCCCCAACGCAGGAAATTGTATTCTTTCTCCGTTCCTGCACGGATATTTTGATATTTAATTGTCATTCGTTCCAGGCCTCGTGACGTGCGTGACTTGAGGGATGTCCTCCACGTGCGCGTGTCCATCGGCAAATCCTTCGCGGTGCCCATCGCGTGTTACATGCAGCCGCCATTGCTTGACAGTGAGTCTCTTAAAGCAATACAAATATTTTAACTGACAACTATATACTATAATACTTGCGGCCGGGCGGCCTGTTGTAAGACTCGACAAAACAATCCACAGCCAGGTGGTAGGGCATTTGCCCGACTGTATAGCTACTACCCCTGGTGTAGAGTATGCCGCCATAACAACTTTGAGTTGTGTTCCGGCATCAGTGGTCAGGTTCCAGTTTCTTCTTCAAGGCTGGCAGCACATTGACAGGACCTCTGGGTTTGCTAATGTCCATAGGCGACGATAACCACTTTCCATCACAGGCCGTCAACTTGTCTGCTGTGCTTCTATAAAAAAAACTATAGCAAATTTGAGACTTGTAGATCATTTGTTTTTTTATTGCCAAACTGGCAAACAGGTCGACGCTCCAACCCAAGGAAAGTGGGTACCGTTGCCTACATATGCCGTATGCAACACCAACCATTAAATTTGGATAATGGGATGAGACGGGACGAATAGAATATTATTTAAATTACGTTTTAAAATACGTTTAGTGTTGTCAATGTACTGCGATTTCGCGATCAATGACTTTAGTCTTGTCAATTCACTAAGAGATGGCGGCACCGTCGTTCTGCATCGCAGTATGGTTGCTTTTATCGTGTAAACATTAGTATGGTGTTTGTCAACTGTTTTTGTACCTGTCTTCTGTGTATAGTGACTTGTTAACAGAGAGTAGTGATGTGTTCCGGTTGCAATTTTAGCCTCCGGAGATTTTTCACCAAAAACCGGTGTTCAAAGGTGTCAAAGACAGGGGGGGGGGGGGTTTCAAATAAAACACCCGGAAGAACGCAGACATTTTTTTTATTGGACTTGACTTTATGTTGTTGGTCCGAAGACCTTACAACTCTACCGGGGTCCAAGACATTTTATTACATATAATATAACCAGTATAATAATGTCCACATCAGCAAACCATACCGCGATGTAATTCGCCTATGGCGCCATCTCATTGTATGAAAATGAAACTGACACTTGTGGTGTCGTTGACACATTAATGCTCTGGAGTATCAAATGTAGATAAAAACTGAACAACCGGTTTTTCACCGCAGAATAACCTACAAGCCTACAATCAAATTTAGTTTATTTTTCATGAAAGTTGGCTTAATTTCTACATAATATTAGTATCTATCTATGTTTTTGGAGGAATACATAAATAAATACAGAAATTTTTTACAAAAGAACATTTGTTTTATTTCGACATTTAAAACTTTATAATAGAAATATGTGTTTTACTCGACCAATAGTCAAGTAAAACACGGTTTCTGTTCAAAAAGCAGAGCATTTCCACTGCATCTGTATGCAACCTCCAGGAACGGAGCAAGAACATTTTAAATGGCCCAGAAAAATTTCTGCTAGATTTCTGGGACAAAAAGTAGTGCAGATTTTAATTCTAAGAATTTGCAGTTCATCAGCGAAAACCGCATCGAAATCGGCTTAGTAATTTTTACATGAACCCCGAACAAACAGACAAGAAATCTAAAAAAACGGCATCGTATTCTCCGTCGTTTATATAGTCTATCGCAGTTATTTTATATTAATTGCTTCAATGTACAGTCACAGCATTTTTAGAATTTTATAATACCACTAGCTGTTCCAGCAGACGTTGTTCTGCCCTGAAGAAATAAAATTTAGAACCCGATTGTAACGCCACCTACCGGGTCCAATTGTGAATCTAAACCATCCTCGAATCCACTTGAACACACACAAAAAAATTCATTAAAATCGGTCCAGCCGTTTCGGAGGAGTTCACTGTCAACACACGTACAGAGGAATTATATATATAAAGATACCATAGATAGACAGACTTTTAGTTCGATCACAGTAATTAAAATTGATACAATATAACTCAATTTACACGACACACCTTCCATGATCAAATTGATCGTGTACTAGCAGAAGGTGATGTCAGGAGCCTTAAGAACAGACGAGCGTGCATGACAAGAGCTATGAATGTCAAAGAAGCAAGTGAGGTGTGTAAGAATAAGCCTGAATGGCGCTCTGTTGCTCGTGCCTACCCTGCAAGGGAACTGGCGTGAAGTTATGTATGTATGTATGTACAATGCAAAAGTGGATGGATGCAGAAGTCGTGGAAGGCCACGACACAACTTCCATGATCAAATTGATCGTGTACTAGCAGAAGGTGATGTCAGGAGCCTTAAGAACAGACGAGCGTGCATGATAAGAACTATGAATGTCAAAGAAGCAAATGAGGTGTGTAAGAGTAAGCCTGAATGGCGTTCTGTTGCTCGTGCCTACCCCGCAAGGGAACTGGCGTGAAGTTATGTATGCATGTAATTAAATTTACAGTATCAGTGCCCAGTGTGAGTGGCGCAGTTCTCTCGTGCAGTCCAGGAGACGGAAGTAGATGTGAGGCCACATCCAGGAGTTCGGATGTGCTGGAGCTCGGAGCCAGGCTGTTGGGAGAAGTGCACAGTGTCAGGCTGCTGCTCCATTGCGACGCTGAACACGCCTCGTTCTTCATCCTGCCTGAGGGGGCCACAATTCTGACCCGAGTTCACACACGTGCAGTGCACGATAGGGCGTCCCCCGCAGGCGACGCTCACCGATGCGCCCCCGTCGGTGTGAACTCTCGCGCATGCGGCGAAGGGGGCCGCCACCCTTCACGCAGCGCCAAACCTGGCGGGTCGAGAGGAGCAGAGTGCCGTATAGGCACGTGGAATGTGAGAGGTGGAATGAAAGATAAGATGGACGAAATGATTGATATAATGAATGAGAGAAGCCTGGATGCCTTATGTCTGACAGAGACAAAGCGGAAGGGGTGCGACATCGATGACCTCCCCGGTGGCATGCTTGCTCTGTGGTCCGGCGTGGACCTGGACGAGCGTGCAAGTGGGGGGGTAGGCGTCGTACTCTCAACCCGCTTTGTGTCTGGAGTAAAAGACTATTGTCTGGTGAACCCGAGACTTCTCTGGGTCCGTCTAAAACTGGGGATTACGCGAGTTTTTCTGGTCGCAGCTTATGCTCCCGTAAGCTCAGCGGATCCCCAAGAACTCGAGAAGTTTTGGGAGTCTGTGAGAGAAATTCTGGATCTGGCTGAAGGGAATGAAAGAATAATTATGTGTGGTGATCTTAATGGCTGGGTGGGCACCAAACGAGACGGCCTTGAGGCTGTCCTTGGACCCTATGGTGACAAGAGAGTGAACGATGCTGGTAGGCCAATCATAGACGTATGCATGGAAAGAAACTTGCTTGTGTCGAACACCTTATTCCATCATAAGGATATTCACACGTATACATGGGGAATGAATGATCAGAAAAGTATGATTGATCTGATTTTAATAGATAGTCGCCTCCGAAACACAATAATGGATACAAGAGCCTACAGAGGCCCCACTCTTGAAACGGACCACTACCTGGTGATAAGCCGGTTTGTGGGCCTTTTCAGGAAGTGGAGACACTGGCGAGTGCGTACCAATTTCGGGGAGCTTGAAAGAATAAAGTGTGAAAAATTGGAAGATGTTAGTGTAAGGAGTATGTATGCGCGCCTAGTCGAAGAAAGGCTTGCAAAAGCGGACTTCTCCGACTTAGATGTGGATAATGACTGGGATAGTATGAAAGAAAGTATAGTGGAAAGCGCAAAAGAAGCATGTGGATGCGCAAAGAGGCACATAACAACGAAAGGTGATGAATGGTGGGACGCGGATGTTAAATCCAGCGTAGAGAGAAAGAGAAAAGCCTGGCTGGATTATGTTGCTTCTTTGCAACAGAATGACAGTATGAAAGAGATGAAGAAAGAAATTTATCGCCTCTGCAAGAACGAAACCAAAGCTTTAGTGAAAGAGAAGCGCGAAAGTATAAAATTGAAAGAAGAAGAGAAGCTGACGGAGAACTTCAAGGCGAATACCAAACTCTTTTGGAGAGAGGTTAAGAAGTCTCGGGGTTGTTCGTCAGCTTCCAGAATGGAAAGAATAAAATCTAAAGCAGGGGACGTTCTTGCTAACCCACAAGAGGTGTTAGCGCGATGGAGTGAATATTTTAGAGAAATGTATGATGATATCCCGGATGCTGGCACCACGACTGAGTCTGTGACTGACTCCGAGGAGTCAGCATCCGAGATCACGTTGGAAGAGATCGAGTGTATACGAAGATTATTGAAAAGAGAATGAGAGTGGTATCCGATGGATTACTGTGGGATGCACAAGGTGGTTTCAGAAATGGAAGGGGATGTATGGATCAAGTTTTCTCTCTCCGCAATATCGTAGAGAAGCAGCTGGCTATGGGCCGGAAGGTTTTCTGCGGTTTTGTGGATCTAGAGAAAGCATTTGACAGGGTTGTGCGGAAGGAGCTCTGGGACATATTGCCCGGATATGGGATTAATGGCCAATTGATGCGTGCTGTGCAGTCCACTTACGAGGACTGTATGGCATGCGTGCGAGTGGATGGCAGCCTGTCGCCCTGGTTTGACGTCAATATTGGCGTCAGGCAGGGCTGCGTGCTGTCGGCTTTGCTGTTCATCCTATACCTGGACGATTGTCTCCAGAGAATAAGATTGATGGATGTTGGGGTGCGAATGAGTGATCTAGTTGTAAGCACCTTGCTTTATGCGGATGATGCCGTGCTTTTAGCCGAATCGCCATCAGAACTGCAAACACTAGTCACAATGATGAAAGATGACTGTCAGGCGAGAGGCTTACATTTGAATGCGAAGAAAACAAAGGTTATGGTGTTTGAAAGAGAAGAAACCAGAACGAATGCAAGGATAATGGTCGATGATGTTATGCTGGAGCAAGTGAATGAGTTTGTATATCTTGGATGTGCTTTTAGCAGGGATGGAAGGTACACCGCTGATATAGAAAGAAGAGTAAATTTGGGGAATAGTTTGAATGGAGCGTTAGGTAAACTTCTAGGCGCTAAGAACCTCAGCCAGAAGGCCCAGCTCGCCATACACAACGCGGTGCTGGTACCTACGCTCACGTATGGAAGCGAGAGTTGGGTATGGACGAGAGAGCATGAAAGTAGAGTAAACGCGGTTGAGATGCGAGCACTGCGCAAAATCTGCGGAGTGACGCTCGCGGACCGCGTTCGTAATACCGAAGTAAGAAAGAGAGTTGGTCTGAAAGAGAGTGTCGGGGTGAAGGTAAGGAAAGGAATGCTCCGGTGGTTCGGGCATGTGGAAAGAATACATGATGAAAGAATGACTAAACAGATATACAATGCAAAAGTGGATGGATGCAGAAGTCGTGGAAGGCCACGACACACCTTCCATGATCAAATTGATCGTGTACTAGCGGAGGGTGATGTCAGGAGCCTTAAGAACAGACGAGTGTGCATGACAAGAGTTATGAATGTCAAAGAAGCAAGTGAGGTGTGTAAGAATGGGCCTAAATGGCGCTCTGTTGTTCGTGCCTACCCCGCAAGGGAACTGGCGTGAAGTTATGTATGTATGTATGTATGTAGTTCAGCAGACAGGCAGACGGCCCACTTGAAGGAAAGCGGTTACTATCACCTATGGACATTTGCAACACCAAAGGTGCTACAAATGCGCTGCTGCTCTCTTAAGGGAGACTGGAACCTGGTCACTAATGCCGGAACACAACTCAAGGTTGTTATGGCGACATACTTTAGATCAGGGGTGGTAGCCATCCAGTCGGGCAAATGCCCTACCACCTGGCTGTGGGTTGTTTTGTCGCCTCTTACGACAGGCCGCCCCAACGCAGGAAATTGTATTCTTTCTCCGTTTCAATTTAAAATATGTAAAAACAAATTTAGGCGGCGGTAGGTACGACATGCGGTCAGAAGGGAAAATGCAAAAATCATCACACAATATAACAAATGTAAATTGTTTTCAAATCCCCCCCCTCGTCACTTTCCACAGGAATACACAAAGCGCTGTATTAACATTTCAACATTATTTATTTAATCGTCATTAAAATTTGCTGTTTGCCGTATTTCATCACTTAAAACAGTTAAATATTTATCTGGAAATGATAGATGAACCTAACGATAAATAGTAGGGCATGGGGGATGAGAAAGAGGGATACGACTAGAGGAGTATCCGTGCGTGAACGGAGAAAGAATACAATTTCCTGCGTTGGGGCGGCCTGTCGTACGAGGCGCCAAAACAACACAGCCAGGTTGTAGGGCACTTGCCCATCTGGATGTCTACCACCCCTGGTCTAGAGTTTCAGTCTCTTTTTAAAGAACAGCACATTGGTATGACCTTTAGTGTAACAAATGTCCATAGGCTATGTTAACTGCTTCCCATCGGGTGGGTCGTCTAACAGCCTGTTAAACTTATGCAATACTAAAAAAGACTAGAAGAGATGCGATAGAAGGGATGTGATAGAAGGGATGCGATAGAAGGGATGAGATAGAAAGAATGCGATAGAAATAATGCGATACATGGGATGCTATAGAAGGAATGCGATAGAAGAAATGCTATAGAAGTAATGCGATAGAAGAAATGCTATAGAATTAATGCGATAGAAGAGATGCGATAGACGGGATGCGATAGAAGGAATGCGATAGAAGAGATGCGATAGAAGGGATGCGATAGGAGGAATGCGATAGAAGGAATGCGATAGAAGTAATGCGATAGAAGAGATGCGATAGAAGGGATGCGATAGAAGGGATGCGATAGAAGGAATGCGATAGAAGGAATGCGATAGAAGGGATGCGATAGGAGGAATGCGATAGAAGTAATGAGATAGAAGAGATGCGGTAGAAGGAATGCGATAGACGTAATGCGATAGAAGGGATGCGATAGAAGGGATGCGATAGAAGGAATGCGATAGACGTAATGCGATACATGGGATGCTATAGAAGGAATGCGATAGAAGGGATGCGATAGAAGGAATGCGATAGAAGGAATGCGATAGAAGAGATGCGATAGAAGCGATGCGATAGAAGGAATGCGATAGAAGTAATGCGATAGAAGAGATGCGATAGAAGGGATGCGATAGAAGGAATGCGATAGAAGGGATGCGATAGGAGGAATGCGATAGAAGTAATGAGATAGAAGGAATGCGATAGAAGTAATGAGATAGAAGGAATGCGATAGACGTAATGCGATACATGGGATGTTATAGAAGGGATGCGATAGAAGGAATGCGATAGAAGGAATGCGATAGAAGGAATGCGATAGACGTAATGCGATACATGGGATGCTATAGAAGGGATGCGATAGAAGGAATGCGATAGACGTAATGCGATACATGGGATGCTATAGAAGGAATGCTATAGAAGTAATGCGATAGAAGAGATGCGATAGAAGGGATGCGATAGAAGGGATGCGATAGAAGGAATGACATAGAAGTAATGCGATAGAAGAGATGGGATATAGAAAATGATACATGGTGGGGCATGTGGGTCATCGGAGCTCTCACACATCGCACTAAACACGATTAAATCAAGATTAACGGTTTCACGTCGATATTCTCAGTATGCGTGTATCATACCGCGGGCTACAAGAGTTGTATTAAGGTGATGCGTAGGAAGTCTTCAATGAAGCACCCTTTGCTTGAAATATGCGTATATTTTGATATTATGTGGTTTTACAATAATTTTTATTGCGCGTACAATTGTTCGTCTTCGTTGGCCGTAGACTAATGAGCGTCGTCATAGGCAATATTATGGTATTGCGTGTACACACCGGCGCGAGCGTGCTGTTTCAGGCCCGGCTGGACCGGTGTGTACCTTTCTTTAGTAAATCGTGCGGTGTCACGTTTTATTATAAAATAAATAAAACGAGATCAAAATAAGAATAAGGAAATGATTTTATTTATAACAATTTTTTTTTTTAAGAAATTAAGAGGGTAACGAGTGGGTTCTTGCCAAACAAAAATCAGTTTCCCTGGCTAGTCTTAGAATAGGTACCGCGCTCCCCTGGGAATCTTTGCAGTATGCTGGATAGCACGGCAGTCCTTATTAGCAGCTCCTAATACACGAGGTTCAGGCACATCGACGGAGTAGATTTTGAAGAGAGTGGGAGGAGTTTACTCCCGACCACATTCCCAGTATGGAAATAATAAGCACTTATTTTAACAAGAATATAAATAATATTTACGAGTTTAGTTTGTATTTAGTAACTAAGATATTAGAATAATAGTTTTCAAAATATGTAAAAGTTAAATACGCAGTCTCATCTAAGAGCCCACCCATTTTTTTTTATTGCAGGAGTTCAGCAAACAGGCAGACGGTCCACTTGATGGAAAGCGGTTACCATCGCCTATGGACATTTGCAACACCAAAGGTGCTACAAATGCGCTGCTGCTCTCTTAAGGGAGACTGGAACCTGGTCACTAATGCCGGAACACAACTCAAGGTTGTTATGGCGACATGCTTTAGACCAGGGGTGGTAGCTATTCAGTCGTGGGCAAATGCCCTACCTGGCTGTGGGTTGTTAAGTCGCTTCTTACGACAGGCCGCCCCAACGCAGGAAATTGTATTCTTTCTCCGTTCCTGCACGGATAAAATGATCTTTTTCTGCCCACCGTCATTCAGTCGTCTTTTTTGTACACCTTGAGACGTTCCTTTACGTATATCAAATTATAGTAAGACGTTATGGTAGGTGACTATTAAATTATATGTTATTTTTAATTGATATTCGTGTAATTTAATTTTAATTATATGTATTATTTTATCTTAAATATTTATACATACATACATACATACGAACAAAAGAGCGCCATTCAGGCTTATTCTTACACACCTCACTTGCTTCTTTGACATTCATAGCTCTTGTCATGCACGCTCGTCTGTTCTTAAGGCACCTTCCCGATCAATTTGATCGTGGAAGGTGTGTCGTGGCCTTCCACGACTTCTGCATCCATCCACTTTTGCACTGCATATCTGTTTAATCATTCTTTCATCATGCATTCTTTCCACATGCCCGAACCACTCCGACACTCTTTCAGACCAACTCTCTCTCTTACTTCGGTATTACGAACGCAGTGCTCGCATCTCGACCGCGTTTACTCTACTTTCATGCTCTCTCTTCCATACGCGAGCGTAGTTACCAACACCGCGTTGTGTATGACAAGCTGGGCCTTCTGGCTGAGGTTCTTGGCGCCTAGAAGTTTACCTAACGATCCATTAAATATTTATAGTTTTAATCATATATAATTAGTAAACGATTGTGAATAGTTGTTACAACAGCGACATAGGTAATGATTCCAACACGGCCCTACGATGTAAGATGTAGAATAGGAGCATAATCTTTCTTGATTAACGAAATTAACTCCCAGAGTAATTTCTTAAACATAATGTGAAAGCTCTGTGAGGTCGTTGATCTGTATCTGAAATTATTCCGTCCTTTTAAACGTGCCTTTCCATTTATTTTCCTTCATATTAAGTATTCAATGTGAGTATGCGAAGTCAAAATGTTTTATATAAATACGGCTCAAGTCCTGGCTGTTGTTTTAGGCCGGAAAGGTGAAGAGCTTTCGAAAGGCAAAAGGCTCGTACACACTGCCATTTTTTATATTATTATACTGTATGTCTTTCAAGACCACGGGCCATAAAAATGGCCCGGACTTTTGGGGCGCTTGCGTGGGGCCATGGGAAAGCCAACACGTAGAGGCCCCTTGACAAATTTAATGTAAATGTGGCGTGACACTGACCGGCGATTATCCCTGTCCACACCATATAGTAATGCACCCAAGGACAAGCCCCGGCCAGTGTAGGACTATTGTGGGAAATGAGGACAAAAAGTACTGGGCTATTGTGGTGAACTGCTAATGGTACTAGGGGTCTGGGAATATGGGGACTATGGCGTCTGCCCGTCGCAATGTTCAGGGAGCATGGAAAAATGGGCAGACGGTGACTCGCCACTTCCTGCATGGGCTCCAAAAAATGCCATAAAGACAGGGGCAACATGGGTATGAGTGGCTAAGGGGTGTCGAGAGGTGGGCTGCAGGTTCACCGAAGCTACTTCCGACGTTAGGCCATTTATCACTTCCACCCCTGGAGCTTGAGTATTAGCTCTAGCGATCTCCACTCCGTGCCGGCCGGTTAAGGCAAGCACGGAGGCGGGGGCCTTGCCTTGGCCCCCGGATATTATTATTATTAACAACTCTACGGACTCGAGTTCCGTACCCTTTTTTACAACTTAATTTCTAGATTTAATTTTCTGAATTGAACACGCTTATTAGTGATTTTGGTTCTTATGTGTGACATTAATTTATTGATTTTTGTGTTGAGGTGTATGTATCTTACGAATCACTTATTATATTAATTTATTCTAGTTTTAATACTAATGTAGAGTGTATCTGTTACATGCTGGTGTTGTGAGGAAGTGCATGTGCAGTGTGGGCCTTACATCTATGCTTATATATAGTCCAATCTAGTGCCATGTGTGTTTTTTTTTTTTTCTGTGCCTGGGTTATTCATTTTTAGGCTCTTTGTGTGCAATGCGATAGTAGTGCGCGTTGGTTTGAGTATGTGTATAAGTTTTATTGTTAGTTATGTGTTTGTGACTTTGTATGGTGTTATAATTTATTGTTTAGTTGTTGCGACATGAAAAATTTCCAGTTGGTGTTGATGATGATGGATGGTTTAGGAGGGGGATTGTTGGCCCTCCATTAGGTGTTGGACCACCGTCTTGTCTCTCATACGTATCGCCATACACACTGCCATTAGAAATTCCGACAACAAAATATCAGAACGATCGCTTAATCAAATTCACACGTGTTTACTTATAACTACTGGTTGTAAATTGATACTTGTCATGTTCATTATATTATGAATCTGCAAAATCGACCTCTTTAGGCCCTCAGTTATCATGTTTATTTTGTTGTACACATAACAGTTGGTCCCTATATTTGCCAGTAATATTAATCCAAGTAATGTCAATTTTCTACTAATTGTAAATAAATTGAGATGTTTAGGTCTAATCTTGCAAGCTAAATTAGAACTAGTTCCTGGATTAGAATTAAACTAAATAAATGCAATTTTGAATCCTTGTTCAGTCCTGATATAGATATATTAAAAAATTTATAATTTAAAACAGCTTTCATAATATTTTACTATATACAAATATAATATCAGCATGAATCTGACAAGAATTGCTATAATATTTCATGTTTTGTTAGATGAATCATCTATACTAATATTATAAAGCTGAAGAGTTTGTTTGTGTTTGTTTAAACGCGCTAATCTCAGGAACCGCTGGTCCGATTTGAAAAATACTTTCAGTGTTGAATAGTACATTTATCGAGGAAGGCTATAGGCTATATTATGTATTCAAAAAAATTAGGGATCCATACTAAAAGTCCAAAAATGTAACCCAAGGTGTAAAAAAATGACCCGAAAAAATCCTTACACGGCGTGCGCTGCGAAAACTATTGATTATAGAACAAAACAATGTACTACCACTTTGCAGAACATATAATTGTCTACAAAAAATATCCCGTAACCATATGTCTAACTATTGTAGTTATTTAACAATAAGAGTCTTAAATGCCGTCGCTTCAAAAACTCTTTATTTTGTACCTTGATATTAATCCTTATCAAAATAAATTACTCCATATTCAAGACGAATTCAATACCTTTCTAGAACTTTTTGAATTATTCAATTCGGACGTTTCATTCAAAAGATATCGTGATATTTAAAATGTAAGTATTAGTGTTGTAGCCAAATATACTAATGTTGTTTGAGTGAACGCGCTAATCTCAGGAACTACTGTGTGATTTAAAAAATTCTTTCAGTGTTGGATAGCCCATTTATCGAGGAATGATATAGGCTATATATCATCACGCTAAGACCAATAAGAGCGGAGAAGCAATGAAATATGTTTCAAAATCGGGGGGGGCTTTGAAAAAAAATTCCACGCTGACGGCGTCGCAGGCATAGCTAGTACTACATAAACATTCTTCACTCCATTTGATGTCTTCACTCACTAGGCTTCCTCTGTACTTTTATTCACTTGTCTGAGCTAATACCTTCAAAAGGGTATTCTTCTTCCATGCTAATGTATTTAGCTTAAGGTACTGTCGATAAGGACTGACCTTTACGGAGTTATGGTAAAAATAGTCAGTCCCGGGAACATGCTCCGTGGTGAACGCACCTTACCTAATAACTCCCGTGATATTGTATGAATATCTCGTGTGGTTCAGCAGAGTTCGGTTTTAATGAACAATTCCCTTACAAAGCTTGTTTGGAATTCTAATACTCAAAGGATAACTTTAAATTAAGTGATATTCCTGATATAGCATGATTTTATCTATATACTAGCTGTGCCCGCGACGTAGTCCGCGTGGAATTTGGTGCTCCGCTCCTATTAGTCTTAGCGTGATGATATACAGCCTTATAACCTTCCTCGATAAATGGGCTATCCAACACTGAAAGAATTTTTCAAATCAGACCAGTAGTTCCTGAGATTAGCGCGTAGTATATTTGGCTACAACACTAATACTTACATTTTAAATATCGCGATATCTTTTGAATGAAACGTCCGAATTGAATAATTCAAAAAGTTCTAGAAAGGTATTGAATTCGTCTTGAATATGGAGTAATTTATTTTGTAAGGATTAATATCAAGGTACAAAATAAAGAGTTTTTGAAGCGACGGCATTTTAATTATTATAAAAAATAAATGAAAACACTTATTGTGAGATAACTACAATAGTTAGACATATGGTTACGCGATATTTTTTGTAGACAATTATATGTTCTGCAAAGTGCTAGTACATTGTTTTGTTCTATAATCAATAGTTTTCTCAGCGCACGCGGTAAAAGGATTTTTTCGGGTCATTTTTTTACACCTTGAGTTACATTATTGGACTTTTAGTAACAATCCCAATTTTTTTGAAAATATAATATAGCCTATAGCCTTCCTCGATAAAGGTACTATTTAATACTGAAAGAATTTTTCAAATCGGACCAGCGGTTCCTGAGATTAGCGCGTTTAAACAAACAAAAAAACTCTTCAGCTTTATAATATTAGTACATACATACATACATACATAACTTCACGCCAGTTCCCTTGCGGGGTAGGCACGAACAACAGAGCGCCATTTAGGCTTATTCTTACACACCTCACTTGCTTCTTTGACATTCATAACTCTTGACATGCACGCTCGTCTGTTCTTAAGGCTCCTAACATCACCTTCTGCTAGTACACGATCAATTTGATCATGGAAAGTGTGTCGTGGCCTTCCACGACCTCTGCATCCATCCACTTTTGCATTGTATATTTGTTTATTCATTCTTTCATCATGCATTCTTTCCACATGCCCGAACCACCGGAGCATTCCTTTCCTTACCTTCACCCCGACACTCTCTTTCAGACCAACTCTCTTTCTTACCTCGGTATTACGAACGCGGTTCGCGAGCGTCACTCCGCAGATTTTGCGCAGTGCTCGCATCTCGACCGCGTTTACTCTACTTTCATGCTCTCTCTTCCATACCCAACTCTCGCTTCCATACGTGAGCGTAGGTACCAGCACCGCGTTGTGTACGGCGAGCTGGGCCTTCTGGCTGAGGTTCTTAGCGCCTAGAAGTTTACCTAACGCTCCATTCACACTATTCCCCAAATTCACTCTTCTTTCTATATCAGCGGTGTACCTTCCATCCCTGCTAAAAAATATAGATGTAAAATTACTTCCATACTGACTAACTGACATACGTGTATCAACGCACAGCCAAAACCACTGGAGCCTAGGACCGTGAAAATTTGCATGCCGGTTATTTCTAAACCAAAAGAGTGCACTATGAAAAGATTGTTGAAATATCGTCATTTTCAATAAGTTCTTCAATGAGCAGTGGACTGTTACAATGTCATTAAATGAGATTTATTTGACGATATTACAAGCACTACTCTGGCAAAAAAGTACCCGGAAAAATCAATAATACACAAAATGTTACTCAGTCAGTCAAATTTATTTTATCACCTTCAAAGTATGCTCCTTCAGAAACGATACTTGAAGCCGACGAATAATCAACCCAATCATCAAAACAATATTTTTTTTAAACGCTTTTTCGGAGAGTAAAGTAGAGTAGAGTAAACGCGGTCGAGATGCGAGCACTGCGCAAAATCTGCGGAATGACGCTCGCGGACCGCGTTCGTAATACCGAAGTAAGAAAGAGAGTTGGTCTGAAAGAGAGTGTCGGGGTGAAGGTAAGGAAAGGAATGCTCCGGTGGTTCGGGCATGTGGGAAGAATGACTAAACAGATATACAATGCAAAAGTGGATGGATGCAGAAGTCGTGGAAGGCCACGACACACCTTCCATGATCAAATTGATCGTGTACTAACAGAAGGTGATGTCAGGAGTCTTAAGAACAGACGAGCGTGCATGACAAGAGTTATGAATATCAAAGAAGCATGTGAGGTGTGTAAGAATAAGCCTAAATGGCGCTCTGTTGTTCGTGCCTACCCCGCAAGGCAACTGGCGTGAAGTTATGTATGTATGTATGCTTTTTCCGGAATTGAGTTTAGTTCTCGTCGCGAATTCTCTTTTATGTCTTCTATCGAACGAAAACGGGTGCCACGAAGTGGTAATTTGAATTTAAGAAGAAGAAAAGTCGGCTGGAGTCATATCTTTCTTTTTTCAGATGGCCCACTCGATGAAAAGTGGTTACCATCGCCTATGGACGTTTTCAACCCCAAAGCTACTACAAATGCGCTGCTGCTCTCTTAAGCGAGACTGGAACCTGGTCACTAGTGCTGGAACACAACTCAAGGCTGTTATGACGACATACTTTAGACCAGGGATGGTAGCCATCCAGTCGGGCAAATGCCCTACCACCTGTACCTGACGTAAGTTAGCATGGTTTTTTTTACATCTTTGATATCTGCTACCTGAAAAACGACCCCGCTTTCAGCTTAGCCAGTATCCATTCCTTTCCAAGTTTATATTAAACTACCGATCCTAAAAAATCATCTTTCCTAAAATCACGTAAGTCTGAGGTAACTGGGGTCTCACTCTAGACTATGTTACACGTATAAACAAGTTTGGGGAACTATAGTAGCACAATACATACATACATACATACATAACTTCACGCCAGTTCCCTTGCGGGGTAGGCACGAACAACAGAGTGCCATTTAGGCTTATTCTTACACACCTCACTTGCCTCTTTGACATTCATAACTCTTGTCATGCAAACTCGTCTGTTCTTAAGGCTCCTGACATCACCTTCTGCTAGTACACGATCAATTTGATCATGGAAGGTGTGTCGTGGCCTTCCACGACTTCTGCATCCATCCACTTTTGCATTGTATATCTGTTTAGTCATTCTTTCATCATGCATTCTTTCCACATGCCCGAACCACCGGAGCATTCCTTTCCTTACCTTCACCCCGACACTCTCTTTGAGTTTAGTAGCACAGTGACGTAATTATATTGGAAACCTGGGTAGGGTTTGACGAGTGATGGCTCCGTGGTGTGCGATGGCTTCGCGCTGTGCCCGGCATGGTGGCGCGGCGGCGGAGCAGTGCGGGGCTGCGCCTGGTGCCTCGCCCCGTGCGCCGGCCTGCATTCCACCACCTTCCGGCTCCTGTGCTCCACCGCTGTCGTCCGACCCTTGAACCTCATCGCCGACTCTCTGCTCTTTAGTCCCGATCATCTTACAATACAAGTGAGTATGTAATGTGAAGTTAAAGCGAACGACGGACCCTGTGGTTAAGTAGGCCAAACCTTTGCCGGTCAAATTCACTGCAAAAAGGCTTCGAGTTTGATTCTTTGCATGTTACATTTCATAAACGAACTTTCTGTTTTATTTACTATGGTCTGGGTGTTTGGTATCGGTCCCAGAGTGGTCCGTTGTTCATTAGCCATAACTCAATCATAACTTGGGGATATACTATGTGTGTTTTTGGCTGCCAATTATTAATATTATTTTCCCTTTTTAATACGCTTTTATTAGCTTCATACGTTAAGTTAGTAACGGAATCTTTCAAGTTAAATTTGATCGACTTCCCGGTTTCCGATTGAGCTGAAATTTTGCACGTATGTGTATATCGCGTGACACTGCAATAATATGGTGCAATGGAGCTGATCTGATGATGGAGTCGGAAGGTGGCCACAGGAACTTCTGTACTAAACAAGATAGACCCATCGTGTTTGGGCTTGTTTTACTTGTCTTGGCTAGCACTTTGCTGCTACATGATATGGAGGCTCTCAAAAGCTTGTATTTAAAAAGCTTTTTAAAAAAGCTTATTTTTACATAACGTTCCATTTTATCATAAGAGTGTATTTAATTCTTTTTTCAAAGTTTCCACGGAGAAGGGAATTAAATCACTAAATAATCACTAAAATATTGAAAAATAAATAATAGTTAAAAAAAAACTAAAAAAATACGCGTTTATAGAAAATCCAACAAAAAAAAAAAGAAAATAAATTTGAATTAATATTGTAAGAAAAAAATGATTTTATTGTAAAAAAAGCGTGGGGTGCATGGTATCAATAGTTATAAATATTTTATGAACAGATATGAGTAGAAGGGTTATTTTGATAATATCCTGAAAAGCACCCCACGCTTTTTTCACAATAAAATCATTTTTTCTTACACTATTTTTAATTCAAGCAAAGAAGCAAGTGAGGTGTGTAAGAATAAGCCTAAATGGCACTCTGTTGTTCGTGCCTACCCCGCAAGGGAACTGGCGTGAAGTTATGTATGTATGTATGTATTTTTAATTCAAATTTATTTTCTATTTTTTAGTTGGATTTTCTATAAAAGCGTATTTTTTTAAACTATTTTTATTATAAATATGCATTACTTTGCTTGGGTTGAATGAATTTTCCATATTTTCTCCACGGGTCATAAGGTGGAAGTTAGGTTACTGAAAATCTGTTCTGGAGATGACTTTGAGAAATCAGAGGTCAAAAAAGACCATTTATAGGATTTTTTAATAGATTGATCCCATATACATATTGTTACGAGTGCGGGACTCGCATTAAAAATGCCGTTGGAATTACCATAGAATTTATTAGAACTATACAAACATGTGTAACACAGGTACAAATATAACTGGACACAACCAGTACAAACTGCACGTTTCAATAACACGTGCAAAGTCCGTCACTATATAGCTTATTCAATATACACACGTCTTGCTCGTATCGTAATCGTCTGAAAACGTCCATAAACGAGTACAATAGGACGATGGACGTATGCCAATAAATAAGTAAACAAAAGAAGTCCAAATGCGGGAAGGTAATAAACTGCAGGTGTGAATCGGTCTTTGTCGGTCGTAACAATATATTCACGGGGTCTGAATTCTGTATAATAATAATAATACGTACCTCTTGTTTAAATAGCAGGCGTTAATACAGGTTGCATTATACTCGTATTATATTTTTATGTTGATGCTATTTGCATATAGAGTATTATTTTTGCGAGGATAATGGTCGATGATGTTATGCTGGAGCAAGTGAATGAGTTTGTATATCATGGATGTGCTTTTAGCAGGGATGGAAGGTACACCGCTGATATAGAAATAAGAGTGAATTTGGGGAATAGTGTGAATGGAGCGTTAGGTAAACTTCTAGGCGCTAAGAACCTCAGCCAGAAGGCCCAGCTCGCCATACACAACGCGGTGCTGGTGTACTTACGCTCACGTATGGAAGCGAGAGTTGGGTATGGAAGAGAGAGCATGAAAGTAGAGTAAACGCGGTCGAGATGCGAGCACTGCGCAAAATCTGCGGAGTGACGCTCGCGGACCGCGTTCGTAATACCGAAGTAAGAGAGAGAGTTGGTCTGAAAGAGAGTGTCGGGGTGAAGGTAAGGAAAGGAATGTTCCGGTGGTTCGGGCATGTGGAAAGAATGCATGAAGGAGGCCGCAGAACGACGCGTGTCGTTCCCCTAGCAACGACCCAGTTTGTGCGTAAATCGGTTAAGCATTTTCCCTCGCCTCAAAACCAAAATAAAATACTACTAGCAGAAGGTGATGTCAGTAGCCTTAAGAACAGACGAGCGTGCACAACAAGAGCTATGAATGTCAAAGAAGCAAGTGAGGTGTGTAAGAATAAGCCTGAATGGCCATTCTCAGTATGCTCACAGCCAGACCGAATTACTAGGGAACTGGCGTGAAGTTATGTATGTATGTATGTAAACTTGAGAAATGATTGGTCTCCCATACAAACTTTCATCCACTAATAGCTGAGCCGGCAGACTTCGTACCGCCTCAGAATCAATAAATAAAAAACGTTGATTTCTGAACGACGGGACGAACATCAAACGTTTGACAGGTAAGAACAGTTTCTAAGGGAAAACTAAATTGTTGTTTTTACAATATTCCAAGCATTTTTATCATGTTTACTCACCTTTTAAACCTTCCCTGGACTTCCACAAATAATTCAAAACCAAAATTAGCCAAATCAGCCCAGCCGTTCTCGAGTTTTAGCGAGACTAACGAACAGCAATTGATTTTTATTTTTATACTAGCGGCCCCGGCAGACGTTGCCCTGCCTTTAAAAAATAAAATTCTAGAACCCGATCCCAGAGCCACCTACCGGTTCTAATTGCGAATCTAAACCATCCGGGTACCCACTCAAACACACAAAAACAAAATCACCAAAAACGCTCCTGGTGGTTAAGAGGATTCCAAAACCCGATCTCAGCGCCACCTACCGGTTCTAATTGTGAATCTAAAAGAGTAATATTTTTTTTTTTATTCGAAGTCATGACAAAATAAGATTTAAAATCTTTCCAAAAATTAGGGGTGATCTACCCTTAACATTTAGGGGGATGAAAAATAGATGTCCAATTCTCAGACCTACCCAATATGTACACAAAATTTCATGAGAATCGGTCAAGACGTTTCGGAGGAGTATGGTAACTAACACTGTGACACGAGAATTTTATATATTAGATTAGATATATAATTCTTCTGTACGTGTGTTGACAGTGAACTCCTCCGAAACGGCTGGACCGATTTGAATGAATTTTTTGTGTGTGTTCAAGTGGATTCGAGGATGGTTTAGATTCACAATTGGACCCGGTAGGTGGCGCTGCGATCGGGTTCTAAATTTTATTTCTTCAGTGCAGAACAATGTCTGCCGGGACAGCTAGTATATATATAGATTTCAACCTCTTCTAGGTTTATTAACCGACTTCAAAAAAAGGAGGAGGTTCTCAATTCGACGGTTTTTTTTAAATATATTCTCCATCTATCTCTCTGTAAACTACATAAACGATCTAAACTAAAAAAACTACCACAACTATCAAACCAACTAAAACTACCAACCTGAGTTACTTTCGCATTTATAATATTAATAGGGGGTTAGATTGCCAGTGCAAAGAAATAAACACCTAAGTTACTTTCCTACATAGAACATATATTGCGTTACGTTTTAACGTTTCAAGTTTGTTAGTAATATAATATTTGTACTATAAGCTGAATTTAAGCAAACAGCGGTACCCGAAGGGGAGCTAGGGCTGGCCTATTCAAATATTCATGCAGGACTCCTTGGGATGCCCAACAGGGCTGCTGCTGTGTTGAGCGCTAGATACTGCTAGAACTTTATACATTATGAGATAAGATGCCATAGCAATAATTTATTTAGCAGTTTTTTTATTGCTAACCTTGAGGCTTATGGGCCTGCTTGAAGAAAAGTGGGGTTATTGAGGACTATGAACACTTAATGGAGTTGTTTAACAAGGTTAGTTTTATCCGGGGCCTGTCGTAAGAGGCGACAAAACAACCCACAGCCAGGTGGTAGGGCATTTGCCCGACTGGATGGCTACCACCCCTGGTCTGAAGTATGTCGCCATAACAACCTTGAGTTGTGTTCCGGCATTAGTGACCAGGTTCCAGTCTCCCTTAAGAGGGCAGCAGCGCATTTGTAGCGCCTTTGGTGTTGCAAATGTCCATAGGCGATGGTAACCGCTTTCCATCAAGTGGGCCGTCTGCCTGTCTGCTGAACTTCTGCAATAAAAAAAGGTGTTGGCAACGCCCGTGGTGTTGCAAACGTTCGTAGGTGACAGTAACCACTTTGCATTGAGTGGACTGTCTATGGTCGCGCGTATTTAATTTAATATTTATATTGAAATTTCTTAAAGTAATGGAACGAATCGTAATACTTCAAATCATGTAAAACCACCTCCTATCTTTTTTTCCTCTCCTGTACATACCCTAGCAAGCAGAAGAAAGGAGACGGCATGAGACTTCAACTGCATCGCTATATTGGTCATCGGATAGAATAATCATCATCGCTTACGAACTGCAACGCATACGCATCGCCTTTGAATATTATAAACAATTTTCGTCCATATACTTTATATATCACTAAACTAGTTGGATTCGTGAAATTGTGCGTGTCGTGCTAACTTTAAGAATCACGGAGAACCATCGCTTCTCTACGCAAAGGTACTGTACCATCCTTCCTTTATATAACTGCCATTATTTCCCTGTGTTCTGTGCAGCTATATTTCCATCATTGTGGTTTTACAACTAAGGGGAATGAATATACTTAACAATTATCAATTCGCGTAACCACCGTTCTGTTTGCCTGATTCAGGCAATAAAATACACAACATTTGGATCATACATTTAATGTATTACTAGCTAACCCGCGACTTCGTCAGTGTGGATATTTTTTTTGCTGAATCCTAATTTTGAAAATAGCCTAAGTTACTCCTTATAAGATCGGCTATCTGCCAGTGAGAGTCCCGTCAAAATCGGTCCAGCCGTTTCGGAGATTAGCCGAAACTTCCAACCTGGCAGACAGACAGAATCTCCTGATCCGAATTATCCACACCGATTTTTTCAAATTTTTATTTTGTCATTACAAACAGACAATTCAATAGATAGAAAACTCTTGATTATTCGCCATTACAGATTACCCGCGATTAATAAATTCAACATTGTGTTTGTAAACATGCAGTTAGTTGCGCATGGCTTTGAGCCTTGCCCAACACTATTTGTAAGACTGTGATTTGAAGCAACTATATATACTGTTATGAGTTGCAGGAATCGAATTAAAATGCCGTTGGAACTATTATAGTGTTTATTAGAACTATACAAACACGTATAACACAGGTACAAATATAACTGAACACAACCAGTATAAACGTAATGCAGAAGATCGTAATTCAATAACACGCGCAAAATCGATTACTGAATATACACAAGTCGTGCTTCGCTCGTGGTTATCGCTCGACTGCCTCGTCCCTCCATCGAGGCATTGCTTTATATTGCACAGATGCAATGTCTGCCCGGCCGCGTGACCGAATTTCCTAGAATCAGTTTGTCCTTTAAATCTGACACACCTGGCTAATGACATATGTCATAAAATATTACAATACACAATGGGCTGTTTTCTAATCACAGAATAAACAAAAGAAGTCCAAATGCCGGAAGGTAATAAAATGTGTTTCTACAGGTATACAGGTGTGAATTTGTCTTTGTTGGCGTGTAGGTCGTAACAATACTAATAGATTCATGTAAAGGCAGGATCGATAGGCAGCCTTATCACTTTAGAGCAATCTCTTCCAGATGACCCGGATAAGGATTGTATCAAAGGAACCGCAACTAATGTATGACGGTGGTGAGCAAGTTAAATATGTGTAAATAGCATAGGATATAGACAGTACATAATCCTAAAATAAATAACAATAGACAATAATTAAATACATAGGCTCATGCCGGCGAATAACACAATAATAATCTGAAATATTAATCAAAGTTTATTACACTAGAATTATCACAATTACGATATTAAATATTGCAGACTAATACGCAGAAATATAAGGACAACTTCGAGAGTTTCATCCACGCCTATCAGATGTAGAGCAGCGACTTGCCCTCAAAGCATACTGCGATTATCAGGCAGTAATTATTGACCACAATATATTATGCGTTCTTTGTCCAAGACTGCTTCAGACTACCCGTGTAGACTGTTGTTGTGGACTACTGGTCGCAGTATTACGTATTTATAAAAACACTTCGTTTAAAAAACTGACTTCAAAAACTAAAAAGTATAAAATAACTTATTTTTAAAGCTATTATTATTAATATATATTATCTAAAACATCTTGAAGTCGGTGCTTAGTAATTTTCAAAAAAATATAGTAATTTTTATGTTTTACTTTTTAGTTTTTGAAGGCGGTTTTTTTAAACGAAGTTTTTTTATATTATTTGTTACTTTTTAGTGTCTAGCTATGTATGGGTAGGACCTACAAAAGGTGCCGCGCTCCTTAAAAAATATAGGTCCCAAAAAACGGGAACAAAAAAATGATCGTAAAATGAAAACTACTGGGCCAAACTACGTTAAATATTTAGGAGACCAAATGGCAACTATTCCGCATCAAACTAAACAAGAATCACGTAAATCGGATCATAAATGTTGAAGTAATCGGTGAACATCCATAAAAAAAAGGTCCCGACGAATTGAGAACCTCCTCCTTTTTTTGAAGTCGGTTAAAAAGGTAGCGCGCCGCAGTGACACCATCCGGCAATGCTTTGGCGCCACTTCAGTTTCATTGCCTTCATGAAACCAACTCCCGCCATCTGTATTAACTTCCAACTCCCGGTTACTCCATTTCAGAGATTGGTTAGCTTGATACTACATGCTTTTTCATAGACGTCCAGTTACATGACTTCCGATTACTACATCAAAGAATACTCTATCCGGTTATTGACTACTTCCGTCATATGGTTACTTTATTTATAATAATGTTACATACCGACAAAGAAACGCTCACCTGGTTTATTGCCCCTACCGCATTCGGAGTTCTTTTGTTTACTTCGTATTTAAAAATTGCAATAAGACAATAGCCTATTGTTATTGTTTTCGACTTTGTCGGCCGTTCGCAGGAATAATTAGCTATGTGTGCAAATTACTGTTCCTCGGAAACCCCAGTGCACGCGGTCGATTTTTTGTACTTGTTTTATGACCGTCATTAGTGTCGAACTAATACTTGTTTTTGTTATTGTATTGCTTCGAAACTTGCCAAGTATGTATCGGTGCATTATAAAGCAATGGCCCAAGCTGGAGAGGGGCAGTCGAGCGAGGATTACAATACGACTAAGACGTACATTCGACAAGCGATATAGTGGCGGACTTTGCGCGTGTTATTAAATCGTGCTGTTATAGTTGTAATGTCTAGTTATATTTGTACCTATGTTATACGTGTTTGTATAGTTCTAATAAATTCTATAGTCATTCCAACGGCATTTTAATTCGAGTCCCACACTCGTAACAATAACAAATACGACTCCTACAGATGTCTAGAAACTCCAGATATAGCACCGATAGCGCTAAGTTGGCAGCCCTGATGCTCATAAAAGCTCTTTAGTCACAGCTGGCACCAGAGCGCATGGGGACTTGGAATTACGGCAGGAACATACTAATCTTAAAACGCCACATTTTGGCTTCTGTTGCCAACTTAGCGCTTTCGGCGCTGGATCTAACGTTTGCCCGTCTTTGATGACGCCAAAAAAAATCAGCAGCCCTTTTCACCAACTTAATATGTGACCGGGAAGTTTGTAAGGTATTTGGCCGACTGGATGGCTACCACCCCTGGTCTAATGTATGCCGCCATAACAACCTTGAGTTGTGTTCCGGCATCAGTGACCAGGTTCCAGTCTCCCTTAAGAGAGCAGCAGCGCATTTGTAGCAACTTTGGTGTTGCAAATGTCCATAGGCGATGGTAATCGCTTTACATCGACTGGGTCGTCTGCCTGTTTGCTGAACTCATGCAATAGAAAAAAATACATTAATAAATACCTTTATTACTGTTGACTAAAGACTAAAATATAAAAATTTATAATAATATATAGTTTTTCTCTTACCGTATTTTATGTATTGTATTTTTCAATACCCTACGTATAACTTGCCTGTTTACAACACCCGGTGCCAAATCATAATACCATATATATAGATAACATACCTAAATTCTATCTGCAATATAATGATATGTAATTTTATATAATTAGTAGATGTTATATTACATACATACATACATAACTTCACGCCAGTTCCCTTGCGGGGTAGGCACGAACAACAGAGCGCCATTCAGGCTTATTCTTACACACCTCACTCGCTTCTTTGACATTCATAGCTCTTGTCATGCACGCTCGTCTGTTCTTAAGGCTCCTGACATCACCTTCTGCTAGTACACGATCAATTCGATCATGGAAGGTGTGTCGTGGCCTTCCACGACTTCTGCATCCATCCACTTTTGCATTGTATATCTGTTTAGTCATTATAGATGTTATATTGCTTATAGTTATATGTTTATTATGTTTAAATAGTTGCATATTATCACCATATCTTGTATATGTATATAACTTATGTGTATATTTGTATATATAGTATAGTTATATACTTATTATTAAAATGTAAGTAATCGTACGATAATTATGTATACCACCGTCGCCACTCCTAATCAGAATATTGCTGCCACGGGTTGTCTGGAAGAGATCGCTTGTTAGCGATAAGACCGCCCTTTCTACCCAACTAGACTAGTACTAGTTCGTAAGTTTTTCTGTAATTGTGTACAATAAAGTGTTATCTATCTATCTAACATACCTAAAAAAGTGGAAATATTTTTTACATACTTATAAGACTCAAGAAAAATAAAATAAGTTTAATTTTTTTTTCTTAGAATATTTTGGTTACAATTCTTAAAATAATTTACATTATGTAATGTCTTAGTCAATTTACGGAATACTTAATATTAGATATTAAAGTAAAAAAGTGTTTTAGGTTATACTCTGATTTTAATTACCTAAACCAAAATGACAGCTGCTTTTGACCTTCTTTTATGATGCAAGCTTGGAGCAATTTACCACTGTGAGTTCTATAGGATTCTTGTATCCAGACTTACTTCAAGATGATGAATCTTATACTAATATATAAAGCCGAAGAGTTTGTTTGTTTGAACGCGCTAATCTCAGGAACTACTGATCCGATTTGAAAAATTATTTCAGTGTAAATAGCCCATTTATCGAGGAAGGCTATAGGCTATATATCATCACGCTAATACTAATAAGAGCGGAGCACCAATGAAGAATGTTTCAAAATCGGGAGGTTTTGAAAACAAATTCCACGCGGACGACGTCGCGGGCACACCTAGTGGTATAATAAACACTTTCGAATGATTAAAATACAACTTGAATAAATAGACAAATTTATTAAAACTTATATCTACATAAAACTTCTAGGCGCTAAGAACCTCAGCCAGAAGGCCCAGCTTGCCATACACAACGCGGTGCTGGTACCTACGCTCACGTATGGAAGCGAGAGTTGGGTATGGAAGAGAGAGCATGGAAGTAGAGTAAACGCGGTCGAGATGCGAGCACTGCGCAAAATCTGCGGAGTGCCGCTCGCGGACCGCGTTCGTAATACCGAAGTAAGAAAGAGAGTTGGTCTGAAAGAGAGTGTCGGGGTGAAGGTAAGGAAAGGAATGCTCCGGTGGTTCGGGCATGTGGAAAGAATGCATGATGAAAGAATGACTAAACAGATATACAATGCAAAAGTGGATGGATGCAGAAGTCGTGGAAGGCCACGACACACCTTCCATGATCAAATTGATCGTGTACTAGCAGAAGGTGATGTCAGGAGCCTTAAGAACAGACGAGCTTGCATGACAAGAGTTATGAATGTCAAAGAGGCAAGTGAGGTGTGTAAGAATAAGCCTAAATGGCACTCTGTTGTTCGTGCCTACCCCGCAAGGGAACTGGCGTGAAGTTATGTATGTATGTATATCTACATACACACACAATGCATATAAATCTATTTTTATAGCGTTATTGCATATTTTGGTACTTTTTCATTGACAGTGCTTATTTCGGTAGACGACACGACGAAAAAATGATTGAACAGAGTAACGCCCTTCCGAGTTCACTATCGCAAAAGATTTGTGGCAAATTAAATGCAGTTTTGTATAAAAACCCCGGTCTTAGAAGAATAAAGAAAATTGACGCATTTATCAACGGCACCGGACAAACTCTACCCGAAGAAGTCTCTGCAGAAATGGTGCCAAATTTCAAGTTCTGTCCGATGACGTCAGTTGACGTTGAAAGGTCATTTTCAGCCTATAAATTAATATTAAGTGACAAACGTCGCAAGTTTGCTGCAGAAAACCTGGAGAAATATGTTATTGTTTACTGTCACAAGAATTATAATAAGTAAATTATTATAATAAAGAGAAAGAGAGTGTCGGGGTGAAGGTAAGGAAAGGAATGCTCCGGTGGTTCGGGCATGTGGAAAGAATGCATGATGAAAGAATGACTAAACAGGTATACGATGCAAAAGTGGATGGATGCAGAAGTCGTGGAAGGCCACGACACACCTTCCATGATCAAATTGATCGTGTACTAGCGGAAGGTGATGTCAGGAGCCTTAAGAACAGACGAGCGTGCATGACTAGAGCTATGAATGTCAAAGAAGCAAGTGAGGTGTGTAAGAATGGGCCTAAATGGCGCTCTGTTGTTCGTGCCTACCCCGCAAGGGAACTGGCGTGAAGCTATGTATGTATGTTTAATATATAAATATAATGTGAAAATAAACTTAAATTCTAATTAATTTAATAATAAATGGTTTATTGATTGTGCATATTTCGCCCCTTTTAGTGCATATTTTGCCATTTTGATAGTGCATATAATCTGATGTCTACTACATGACCTTCAATAAGATCTATAAGATCCCATTCTGATATGCATTAATTTTCATTACTTTCCACTTGCGTCCCTGGGATTTGCTAGTTGGCACCGAGTTAAACAATCAGGGTTTCCTTGTTGGAGTGTCCAACTCGTTTAAGGAATATTTAGAAATCTTTTACGAATTCCACCTTGCCTTCTCTTAATATTTTCATTTCAGCATCATATATAAGCTTATGTATTTGAAATTTAATTTCAGCTTGGTCAATTTTGGGTAACTTTTTTAAATCTCTACTCATAGATAAAAAGAAATAGTCTGTTTCATCTATATCTCTTGCTCTCTTGCGTCTGTTCGCTTCTTTTAATAAATTATTATCATCATTATTATTGCACCTATATCTAGTGGTGACGCTTGAAGAAGAAGATGGAGTGGAAGTCCTAACTACGGAAGCAATAGAAGTAGAGGGCTTAATGTTAATAGATGTTGGTGTCGGTGTACGTTTATCAAAGACAGGTGTGGTGGATGATTCTTCTAGAAATTGTAGCTCATAGTCAGAACCGTCGTTATTTATGTCGACTTCATTGAAAGGTATGTTCGTAGTGGTCCGTTTTCCTACCTCTACGAACGGCAATAGGTACTCCATCTGTTTTTCATATTTCCACGGATTGAGCGCTGTTGCTGCGTCTCTATTTTTCCTACGTCTCCTTTTCAAAGCATTGGTGAAGCAGTTTCTGATTTTACCCCATTTATGTTTGAGTTCATCGACTGAAAAAAAAAGGAAAGATGTTGTCGGTTTTTTTTTATAAATCGGCAGACAAACACACACTGTATATCCCCAAATTAAGCAAGTTACGCTTGTGTTATGGGTAATATACAACGGACTACTCTGGGGCCGATCCCAGACACCCAGACCATAGTAAATAACGGAGAAAATTCGTTTCCGAAATTTACCATACCAGGAGTCGAACCCAGAGCCTCTGCGTTCCAGTGAGGTAAGCCGGCAAAGGCTTAGCCCACTCAACCACAGGGGCCGTCTTTTGGTTTTCTATTGGTAATAATATTTAATTTACCAAGCCAAAACTAGATGGCACTGTACCGTTTTGGACCGCACTATATTTTAAAGAACTGTGCAGTTCAAGTGTTATGTAATTTGGACTAGTAAGGTTGAATTCGATTCCAGTACTGTAGGGATTTACATAAAATTTTGAGCAGTTGTCACGTTGTTTAATTTCGTTTCACTGGCAGTCTTAATTCGAAGACAGAATTCAATGGTGTAGTCATGGGAAAAATCACTCACCAAGAAGAAAAGACTGATATATATCACTCTTTTATATCTTTAACTCTTTATCTTTACAGTGAATAGTGTCAGCGTTGATTGCAGACAAGATGAGTTATTATCTGTGAGTGATATACTAGCAGAGCCGACACGCGTATCTGTGGCAACGCAGTGTCTGACATTTAAATAACATACACGCCATTTAGATGGCCTTCGACTTTTAGTGAACATTTTTGTAATTATTATTTTTTATTGCAGGAGTTCAGCAGACAGGCAGACGGCCCACTTTATGGAAAGCGGTTACCATCGCCTATGGACATTTGCAACAGCAAAGTTGCTACAAATGCGCTGCTGCTCTCTTAAGGGAAACTGGAACCTGGTCACTAATGCCGGAACACAACTCAAGGTTGTTATGGCGACATACTTTAGACCAGGGGTGGTAGCCATCCAGTCGGGCAAATGCCCTACCACCTGGCAAATTTAATAATATTTAGTTTAATTAAAATTAAAAATTTATTTAATTTAAATTAAAAATATTTAGTCCATAATTGAAAGAAAGAAAACAAGTTTATTTTTAGGACATATACAACAAACACATTAAAAGTAAAAATTAAATACAATAAAAAAAGAGAAAACAACCACACAGTCCTAAAAATGGGATCAAGCTCAGCAAAAATGTCGATCTGTTAGACCAACGCTGATCTTCCGCTTGACCCTAGAGCGACGTCACGGCAAACTATATATTATATTATTAATAAATAATTATTTTATAGTTGTAATAAAGATAAATATTAATATTGAGTAATAACTGTGTGTGTGAACTCATATCTAATATATATAATAATGTATAATAATTATACTGATATCAATAAATTTACAAATATTTATAAGATAAAATCAATCATATACAACACATAAACATATAATAAATTTAATGATATTATACACAACATATTATTCGATAGACAAAGTAAATAAATAAAAAAACAGCCTTAAAGCAATACCAGAATTATAAAATGCTGGTGTCGTGTCTTTGGCCCGCCTGTGATTTTTGGTGGTCAACAAGAAACTTCTTGAGTGTGACCCTAAACCCTTGAACTGACTGCAGGTTCCTTATTGGTGGGGGAATGTTGTTCCAACATTTTGAAGCAGCATATTTAAAACTACCTTCTACTACTACTACTACTTATTTAAATTCGAAATAAAAACTATCCTATGGCTCAATTTGGACTAAATTACACAGTATAGAAGATTCTTATAATCTATCTATATTTTCACGCCTTCATTACCCGAAGGTGTAGGCAGCGGCAATAATACTACGCGTGCGCAGTGCACGGGCTAATCATTCTTTCTCTTTTCTTTCTAGTCTAGCTTCTTCTCATTCGGATCTATAGTCGTCGCGTGGAACAGGAGTGAACTGAAGAGTTAAAGATATAAAGACACATTTTGAACGCAAGTGATATACAGATCTAGTCACTCTTCGCGTCGGATATATATCTTTTCAGTTAATCACTCAGTGGTTCGGGCATGTGGAAAGAATGCATGATGGAAGAATGACTAAACAGATATACAATGCAACAGTGGATGGATGCAGAAGTCGTGGAAGGCCACGACACACCTTCCATGATCAAATTGATCGTGTACTAGCAGAAGGTGGTGTCAGGAGCCTTAAGAACAGACGAGCTTGCATGACAAGAGTTATGAATGTCAAAGAGGCAAGTGAGGTGTGTAAGAATAAGCCTAAATGGCACTCTGTTGTTCGTGCCTACCCCGCAAGGGAACTGGCGTGAAGTTATGTATGTATGTATGTATGTAATCACTCAGGAGTTACACACCGCTAAGCTGTAAGGTTTGTTTAATTTCGCATCACTGGGAGTTTTGGGACTTTTGTGCACAACTAATTTCCGGCCTTTTTAACCGACTTCAAAAAAAGGAGGAGGTTCTCATTTCGTCGGAATCTTTTTTTGTTTTGTTTCGTTTTTTTCATGTATGTTCACCGATTACTCCGAGATTTATGATCCGATTTACGTGATTCTTTTTTTGTTCGACGCGGAATAGCTGCCATTTGGTCCCCTAAAAATTTGACATAGTTTGGCCCAGCAGTTTTCATTTTACGAACATTTTTTTGTTCCCGTTTCTTGGGACCTAAATTTTTTAAGGAGCGCGGCACCTTTCGTAGCTCTACCCATACATAGCTAGACATTAAAAAGTAACAAATAAAATAAAAAAAACTTCGTTTAAAAAAACCGACTTCAAAAACTAAAAAACTAAAAAGTATAAAATAACTTATTTCTAAAACTATTATTATTAATATATATTATCTAAAACATCTTGAAGTCGGTGCAAAGTAAAACATAAAAATTACTATATTTTGAAAATTACTAAGCACCGACTTCAAGATGTTTTAGATAATATATATTAATAATAATTGGTCTGAAAGAGAGTGTCGGGGTGAAGGTAAGGAAAGGAATGCTCCGGTGGTTCGGGCATGTGGAAAGAATGCATGATGAAAGAATGACTAAACAGATATACAATGCAAAAGTGGATGGATGCAGAAGCCGTGGAAGGCCACGACACACCTTCCATGATCAAATTGATCGTGTACTAGCAGAAGGTGATGTCAGGAGCCTTAAGAACAGACGAGCTTGCATGACAAGAGTTATGAATGTCAAAGAGGCAAGTGAGGTGTGTAAGAATAAGCCTAAATGGCACTCTGTTGTTCGTGCCTACCCCGCGAGGGAACTGGCGTGAAGTTATGTATGTATGTATGTAATAATAATAGCTTTAAAAATAAGTTATTTTTGTCTGTGCAAAGTCTGCGATCAGTGAGCACACGCTGGACAAACCACAAATCCTCGCAAAAGAGAATCGTTTCATACCCAGAATGATGCGTGAGGCTATTGATATTAAAGAACACCCAAATTTCAATAGAGAAGATGGTTGCCAAGTACCACATGTTTGGGATCCGATCATCAAAACTATTAAGACCCAAACCCAGCAAAAACCAACTGCCAGACCTTAAGACACTGTGAGCTGTTTCTGCGTACAATGGAACACAAAACAACTTGACTGATAATTTATTTTATTTTTCCTTCCACCCATTTTAATATTATATAAAACTAGCTGACCCGGCAAACTTCGTACCGCCATATTTTCTGAATTCCTAAAAGACTTTGTTCATCACACAAAAACTAAATCACCATAATCGGTCCAGGTGATTAGGAAGATTCTAGGACCCCGATCTCAGCGCCACCTGCCGGTTCTAATTGCGAATGTAAATCATCCGGGAACCCACTCAAACACACAAAAACAAAATCACCAAAATCGCTCCAGGTGATAAGGAGAATTGTAGAACCCGATCTGAGCGCCACCTACCAGTTCCAATTGTATATCTAAACCATCCCGGGACACTCAAAGACACACACAAAATTTCATCAAAATCGGTAAAATCTGATCTCGCTCATGATACCAGTGCTATATAATGGCGCCCATTTGGAGGATGTGCCTGACCTATCCTGTATGTGTTGAGTCGTGTATGTATTTCTTACTATTGCTACTTTTAAACTCTTACTGTTATAACTATCTCAAACTGTATAAATAATATGTATTTCATTTTTTTACAATTGTTGTGCACATTTTTCTTTTTCTTTTTTTTTCTCTTTTATACTTACTTTATTTTCATTTTGTTTTTTATTTGCTTCAGTGTCTGTCTGTGTATGTCACTGGAATGGCCCTAGCGGAAGATCAGCGCTGGTTAACTTAACTAGCAACATGCTGAGCTAGGACCAATTTAGAGCTACACTTGCTTGGTTTTTTTTAATGCATGTTCCATTGTACATTTATTTATTTATTTTGTGTATTCTATATTGTATTCTCATTTGTGCTGTAGTTCTAAATAAATGTCTTTTCTTTCTTTTTCTTTCTTTCTTCTAAAGTCGTTCTCAAGTTATAAAATTACAACGAAAAGTGGCATTGATTTTTATATATATAGTTTTTTTTATTATTATTTTATTATTATATATATCTCTACGGACTCTAGTTCCGTACCCTTTTTTAATACTTAATTTCGATGAAAAATTTGAGACTCCTTACACGCTTATTGTTTATTTTTGTTACTGTATGTGACATTATATGTAGTCATATTTATGTTTTGGTGTACCTTAAGAATAACTGATTATATTAATTTATTCTAATTTTAATACTAAACTTATACTAATATATAGATTATTAGGGCTAGGCATGTTTGCTGAAGGTCTTCTTGCGCCGCTTCTTCTCTTTAAGCCACAACATGTTGCGAAGCGGTGGTAAACTAGATTAGGCTCCCATAGAGTAAGTAATAACCATAAACAAAAATTAAAACTATTTAGTTTAGTTATTTAACTAAAATTAACAAGTTGGCGGTAGGCTAAATAAAACTTTAACAATACTCGTTGACACTTGACATCTTTGTCTTCCGTGATCACGGCCACTGAAAAGTGGCCGAAACGTCGGAATAATAAAAATCAAATAAATTACCGCGCTTAAAATCATTAAAACGTAGTTTTATTACCAAAAAGAATTATCAGAATCGATTCTGAAACAAAAAAGTTATCGCCGATTATACTTAAAAAATATTTACACGACTAATTGAGAACCCCCCTTTTTTTAAGTCGGTTAAAAACCAATAAAATGTCATTGATATAAAAAAAAACTTCGTTTAAAAAAACCGACTTCAAAAACTAAAAAGTATAAAATAACTTATTTCTAAAGCTATTTTTAATCATAATATCTTATTTTTTATATATTGTATCTAAAACATCTTGAAGTCGGTGCGAAGTAAAACATAAAAATTACTATATTTTGAAAATTACTAAAGGTGCCGCGCGCCTTAAAAAATATAGGTCCTAAGAACGGAACGGAACGGAAAAATTTGTCACAAAAAAATGTTCATAAATGAAAACTGCTGGGCCAAACTAAGTTAAATTTTTAGGAGATCAAACGGCAACTATTCCGCATCAAACTAAAGAAGAATCACGTAAATCGGATCATAAATCTCAGAGTAATCGGTGAACATACATTAAAAAAAATCCGACGAATTGAGAACCTCCTCTTTTTTTTGAAGTCGGTTAATAAAAAACAACACGACTTTTCTGTACATGCTTTAATACAATAAGATTTCGTGCGTAGAATATTAAAAACTATTAATTACTTGATTAAATATAAAACACTTAAACAGCTGGAAAGATGTACATTTCTACCACTAGATGGCGTGACAGAGCACACGCCGGCCTAGTGTGGTAATAGTACATTATGGTACTAGTGTGTAACATTGGTGATTACCGCCGAGGCGCCATTGACACTCGAGCCGTAGGCGAGGGTCTTAAGAGAGCCGAGGAGGGTAATCATCAATACACACGTGTATCATACGACGTTTTTCAACACACTTGTGAATAAAATAACAACAAAAACTCATTTTATTTAGTAGATAAAAAAAAGTTATATATGAGTGAAAGTTTTATTTATTAAACACGTACGAGTTAAAATTATCTATTTAAATAAGAAGTTGCATGAAATGAGCAAGCAATAGGAACATTAATTTATTTCTTCTATAGAACACGATCTTTTTTTTTTGAATAAAAACTTTTTTAAGAACAAAGCAACTCAACCAATAAAATTTTAAAAAAAAATCTATAACTCACTAGTGAGTTATAATGTTTTTTAGTCACAGTTTGATTATGGGTGTCATTCTGTGCCTAATTGCGGTGACTTTATGAGCAAGTGTGTTGAAAAATAATATGAAATACTTACTAGGTATACGCATTTCCTTGGCGATTTCCTTCCACGCTACGTTCCTTATGCTATGGTCTCTATAGTCAGGTAACCCGGTGTTATACAACACAGGATGCCGCTTCACCAGCTCAATCAATTGTTCGGCTGCCATTGTGAAATCTAAAATGCAATAATTTACGGACAAGCGACGCGTGGAGTCGGGTGTTGTCTCGAAGCACACTGCGCATGACGCGTCGGGACCGTCGGGTGACGTGTCTATCCCCACTCCCCCCTACCGTCGCGCGTCGAGTTCTTAGCGACCGGGGAGGGGGGGGGGGGGGGATAGACACGTCACCTTGTTGATAACGTTTATCATGAGTCTTGTTCACAGGAATTCAACCAAATTGAATAACGTCGTCTGTAATTGAATTACAGACATGTCCAGTGAATTACGTCGTATGATTCAGTTTTATGTTCAAATATGCTCGAGTAGTCTGTTGTAACACTAGCTGCGACCCGCGGTCTCACCCCGCACTATATCTTTATAAATTATAGCCTATGTGTTATTTTGTTGTGTAAGCTAAATTATTGTAAAGTTTTGCGTGAAAGACTAACATTTTTTTTTATTTTTTTTTATTGCAGGAGTTCAGCAGACAGGCAGACGACCCACTGGTTGGAAAGCGGTTACCATCGCCTATGGACATTTGCAACACCAAAGGTGCTATAAATGCGCTGCTGCTCTCTTAAGGGAGACTGGAACCTGGTCAGTAATGCCGGAACACAACTCAAGGTTGTTATGGCGATATACTTTAGACCAAGGGTGGTAGCCATCCAGTCGGGCAAATGCCATACCACCTGGCAAATGCCATACCACCTGGCTGTGGGTTGTTGAGTCGCCTCTTACGACAGGCCTCCCCATACATACATCCATACATACATTCTTACAAACTTTCGCGTGTATAATATTAGTAGGATTAGTCTTATATAATACATATATTTTATATGTAATGAATAGAAAAGCTAGATATGATTTGAAATGTTTTCCTAGGCCCAGGAGAAGGATTACGACATCTGCAGCGAGGACGACCCTGGCTGCGAGTACTACGTGAACCTAGGCACTGCCTTCCCGCGGCGGCCTCTTTCTGCCACCGTTCAGCTGCTCAACCGCAGGTGAAACCCAAGCCATATTTGTGAACACTTCATGTTTGAAGTGAAACTTCTATACAGACGGGGGGATCTTAGTTATTATTTTATCCCCAAACTAAGCAAGTTATACTTCTGTTATGGGTCCACGGTTGTTAACAACCAGACTACGGTAAATAATTAAAAGTTCGTTTCACAGAAATAATATCTAGTAGTAATATATTACATACATACATACATAACTTCACGCCAGTTCCCTTGCGGGGTAGGCACGAACAACAGAGTGCCATTTAGGCTTATTCTTACACACCTCACTTGCCTCTTTGACATTCATAACTCTTGTCATGCAAGCTCGTCTGTTCTTAAGGCTCCTGACATCACCTTCTGCTAGTACACGATCAATTTGATCATGGAAGGTGTGTCGTGGCCTTCCACGACTTCTGCATCCATCCACTTTTGCATTGTATATCTGTTTAGTCATTCTTTCATCATGCATTCTTTCCACATGCCCGAACCACCGGAGCATTCCTTTCCTTACCTTCACCCCGACACTCTCTTTCAGACCAACTCTCTTTCTTACTTCGGTATTAGGAACGCGGTCCGCGAGCGTCACTCCGCAGATTTTGCGCAGTGCTCGCATCTCGACCGCGTTTACTCTACTTTCATGCTCTTTCTTCCATACCCAACTCTCGCTTCCATACGTGAGCGTGTGATATATTACATATATTATAGTAATATCTAGTAAAAGTAGAACCATTATTAGGTTTCTCAAAAAAAAAGACTACTGAATTTCAATACTTACTAATGATATGAAATATCTCCTTTCTTCATAATTGCTTCACTACTTTTGTTTTTGCAGTTTGCTACAGCACAATAAGGCATATTTGTATCGATTTGTATATTTTTTTACGTTGCAAACGCAGGAGCGGGACTCACGTTGCGTAATGAGAGCGCGTTTAGAAAACTTCGCAGTTCTATCTAGATATTATTTCTGTGGTTCGTTTAAGAAATAAAAATAACCCTCAAAGTCCCAAGTGATAAAGTAAACTGACCAGCTTTACCGAAGGTTGTTTTTGTCGGCACTTCTATCCCTTTCAGTGAAACAGTTAAAACCTTTGGAGTCGTCATCGATAGTGAACTGTCTTGGAGGCCTCACATATCCGAATTGAGTGGTAGACTTTTTCTATCATGTAGGTCTCTTAGAAGGCTGAGAAACTGTTTGCCTACTGCCACCAAAATTATTCTTGCAGAGTCCTACTTCCCATATTTGATTATGTTGACGCCTGCTGTCTAGACATATACCTCGAAACCGCTAAATAAATCTGACCGACTTCAGAATGTCTGTATCACGTTCATAATAGGTTGGGGAAAAAGTCTTTTCGCATATAGTATGTGTATGAACTTGTAATAAGATCTCTTTGGCTATATCATTTGTATCTGGCTGGTTTTGGTATCATTAAAAAGTTTTAATTTTAAAGAAGACAATTCCAAATTCATGTTAGGAAAATGTGTGATTTTCATTTTGTTTTTCTTATTGTTCAAATGAGTGAATCTAATGAAGAAATTCGCGCCAAAATTTTTATAGCAATGGGATCACGTCCCTACCTACAAGATGGCAAAAAGTTATCCAACAAAATGGCACCTACATACTTTAGTCAAATGTAAATAAACTTTATAAAAAACCTTTTGAATTTTTACATAAAATTCGAAGGAACTTTTTCCCCAACCTAATATTTGGTTTGCGAAAATATGACCATGTTTCTGAATATCGTATCAAGCTCAAGTGACTTTCTATTTGTTATCGCCGGAATAATCACATGCTAACTCTCCTTTATAATATACTAGCGGCCCCGGCAGACGTTGTTCCGCTTTGAAAAAATAAAAATTTAAGACCCGATCCCAGCGCCACATACCGGTTCCAATTGTGGATTTAAACCATCCGGGAACCTACTCAAACACAAAAGCAAAATCACCAAAATCGGTCGAGGTGATTAGGAGGATTCTAGAACCCGATCTCAGCGCCACCTACCGGTTCTAATTGTAAATCTAAACCATCTGGGAACTCACTCATCTACTCCGTGATGTTTGCTGGATGAGAGGTGACAACGGTAGACATCTAGCGGGGTTAACTGATCGATTGATAGTTAATTAAAAAAAAAAATCGCGATGGAAAAATAGGGGTTGATAGTAAAGAGGTGGAAAATTAAGAGTAATATAAAAAAAATATTCTAAGTCATAACAAAATAAGATTAAAAATCTTGCCAAAAAAATTCAAGTTTATAACTAACAAATAAAAAATCGGGGGTTGATCGTAGAGGGTTGAGAATGTAGGGTTATATGTATTTTTTAATGCTGTATCCTAAAAAAATACAAAATTATCTAAAAATTAAAAAAAATAGGGGTGGACTACCTTTAAAATTTAGGGGGATGAAAGATAGATGTTGTCCAATTCTCAGAACTAGCCAATATGCACACAAAATTTCATGAGAATCAAACAAATTGTGTCTAAGGAGTATGGTAACACTGGCTGTGACACGCGACGTCGTCAGCGTGGAAGATTGTCACGTCAAAATCCCCCTGATTTTGAGAGAGACTATGGATCCCCATTTGCTACGATCTTGTCATACATCTTTTGCTTCAGTTACTTTCATTGATTCCTCCATACATACACTCTTATTATGCTCTTACCTTTTTTTATTTTTTATTGCAGGAGTTCAGCAGACAGGCTAAAAGAACATTTTCAAATCTCTACCAGCAACCCCTGAGATTTAGCGCGTTAGTTACAAACTTTAACTCTTTTGGCAAGCTTTATAATCTTATTTTGTTATGACTTAGAATATTACTTTTATATTACTCTTATTGTTCCACCTAAATACTATTTACCCCTATATTATCATCGCGATATATACGTTAGTTTAACTATCAATCGATCAGTTAACCCCGCTAGATGTCTACCGTTGTCACCTCTCATCCAGCAAACATCACGGAGTAGGGATGAGTGGGTTCTCGGATGGTTTCGATTCACAATTAGAACCGGTAGGAGGCTCTGGGATCGGATTCTAGAATGTTATTTTTTAAAGGCAGGACAACGTCTGCCGGAGCCGCTAGTATGTATATATTTTTGTGAAAACTTGATTCTAGCTAATCCATCTATTCTATGGAAACGACTTCATTTATCGGGATAAAAAATATCCTAAGTCACGCACCGGGATATAAGCTTGCTTTGTGTCGAATTTCATTTAAATCCGTTCAGTAGTTTACACGTGATGCTCTGACAGACAGACAAACCAAATTGCATTTTTGGTATCTCCTGGTCCGAACTATCCACCCTGATTTACAAACTAGAACCATTTACAGACTTATTATAGTATATATAGAACAATTATAAAAAATAGCTAATTATACAAATAATGTTAATGGTAACCAGGCCCTGTGAATACTACTTATAGTTTTTATTTTTTTTATTGCAGGAGTTTAGCAGACAGGCAGACGGCCCACTCGATGGAAAGCGGTTACCATCGCCTATGGACATTTGCAACACCAAAGGTGCTACAAATGCGCTGCTGCTATCGTAAGGGTCACTGGAACCTGGTCACTGATGTCGGAACACAACTCAAGGTTGTTATGGCGACATGCTTTAGACCAGGGGTGGTAGGAAACAGTAATCGAGGCGAGAAAAAAGTCTTAACACACGCAAGGTATGGAAGAAAATGTGTTTATTATTAGGAAAATCTTAAAGTAACAATGATTAAATGACGGGTACAAAGTTGATTTTTCTTCCAGTCCAATCACCTATTCGTACTACTGGAGCGTGAGGCCGTGGGGTGTGTGCTCGTGTTGGGCTGAGGAGTGGGATCTGGATGGCGCCTTTGGCCCCGAGGATGACGACGAGCGGCTCTGCGTGGGCGCAATGGCCGCCAAGAAAATGGCCGAAAAGGTACAACTGATGCTTACTTTGGAATGGCGATGTTTCGTACGGATTGCCTCGGCCCAGCCTTCATCCGTGCAGGAACGGAGAAAGAAGACAAAACAACCCACAGCCAGATGGTAGGGCATTTGCCCGACTGGATGGCTACCACCCCTGCTCTAATGTATGTCGCCATAACAACCTTGAGTTGTGTTCCGGCGTTAGTGACCATGTTCCAGTCTCCCTTAAGAGAGCAGCAGCGCATTTGTAGCACCTTTGGTGTTGCAAATGTCCATAGGCGCTGGTAACCGCTTTCCATGAAGTGGGCCGTTTGCCTGTCTGCTGAACTCTTGCAATAAAAAAAAGCCTTGTAATATCATGGCTGGCTTCTGCACCGTCCCGTAGTGGATACACTTACCACGTTCATAGTAGATTTTTTTATAATCTTTACTTGGCTTAATATACCACGATCCTGGTTACCACGCACTCAGATTTCCAACCCAATTATTCGCTTATACATTTCTATTAGAAACTTGACAAACAAAAGTAGGTCAAGTTCAAGGTCAATCTTTTGGCATTTGGCTTTTGACGTTTGACAAGTGCTACCATAATAAACATAGCAACAACAGCTATGTTTATTATTCATGTATAAAATCATAATTTCTAATAATAAAATAAATTATATATAACTATCTACTTCAAATTTCTTATTTATTTAATTTAATTTATCAATTACTTAATGATCTACTTTTGTTATTGTTAATCAATGCCTATATAGCTGTGTTAGCCAGGACGTAAGCATACGACTAACCAATGAGAGTGGAGTTTTTGGCGGGAACTGAAAGGAGATGTTGTGCTGTGCAGTTTTATTTTCTAAAAATGTGTAAAATTACTCTAAAATGAACAACAGTTGTAGAATATTGATAGTTTTTGAGTAGTAATTATGTGTTTTGTGAGAAATGTGAACTGTAAAGTCAAATGTGGCCTTTCGAGTTGTCACAAGAACTCCGTTGAATGGCACAAGCTGATTACCTACAGTTCAGCTGTAAACTAAGATCTGGCTGAAAGGCCTAGCTGCCAAGCCATAAACCGAAATAAATAATAAACCAATGAGAGTTGTGTATAAAACTCGCTCTCATTGGTGGGTTGGAATTCGAAATGTAAAAAAGACACGGGTTTTTTTGAATTCAGTTACTAGAGATACTTTTTGTACTACTGAAAGATAATTGCTAGAGTGAAACAAAAAGCCAGTTTAAGATCGAAGTTATATTTATTCAAGAGCCTTACATCACGTCCATTATCATAGCACTCTCTTCAGTCTTACATAAATCATCCCATAGGTTAACCAGTTTAAATCAGTCCTGGGAAAATAGGATTTCTATTGCGCAGGGCATGTCGGACTCGGCGATGGATGAGGAGGCGCGTGCGGTGCGCGTGGAGGCTGTGCGCGGGCAGCTGGCGCCGCGCTCGTCGCGCGTGACCCACGTGCGCGTGCCGGACGTAGGCCGCGCGCTGGGCGTGCATCGCGCCGTGCTCATGTTAATACCCCCATCAGTATTATTTTAATTTAATTTATTTGGGAAACATGCAATAATTATAATTCTTACAATATAAAACACATAAGTTAATACCCCTGGTCTAAAGTATGTCGCCGTAACAACCTTGAGTTGTGTTCCGGCATTAGTGACCAGGTTCCAGTTTCCCTTAAGAGAGCAGCAGCGCATTTGTAGCAACTTTGGTGTTGCAAATGTCCATAGGCGATGGTAACCGCTTTCCATCAAGTGGGCCGTCTGCCTGTCTGCTGATCTCCTGCAATAAAAAAAAATACATATCAACTAAGTTTCCACAAAAAAAAAAATCTTGTTACACATTTGGCTCATACAACTATAAGAAACTTATAATAAATTTGATGCAATATTGGAAAATTTGATTTAAAATAAAAAAAGGAAAGCTGATAAAAAAACACACGCTGGATAAACCCAACCACTACATCAGATTCGATAAACCACAAATCCTCGCGAAAGAGAATCGTTTCATACCTAGAATGATGCGTGAGGCTATTGAAATCAAAAAACACCCAAATTTCAATAGAGAAGATGGTTGGCAAGTACCACCTGTTTGGGTTCCAATCATCAAAACTATTAAGACCCAAACCCAGCAAAAACCAGCTGCCAGACCTCAAGACACTGTGAGCTCTTTCTGCGTACAACGGAACACAAACCAACTTGACTGATAATTACTTTTATTTTTCCTTCCACCCATTTTAATATTATATAAAATTATTAGAGCTAGGCATGTTTGCTGAAGAGTTTCTTGCGCCGCTTCTTCTCTTCAAGCCATAACATGTTGCGAAGCGGTAGTAAATTAGATTAGGCTCCCATAGAGTAAATAATAACCACAAACAAAATTAAAACTAAATAATTAAAATTAATAAGTTGGCGGTAGGCTAAATAAAACTTTAACAATACTCGTTGACACTTGACATCTTTGTCTTCCGTGATCACGGCCACTGAAAAGTGACCGAAACGTCGAAAAACCAAAATCAAATAAAATTACCGCGCTTAAAACCGTTAAAACGTAGTTTTATTATAAAAAAAAGGAATTAAATAATACAATACTACACAAAACAAAAACAAAAACTACAACTTGTCTATTTATCTATATCATTCTTAAGTTATAATTATCATGTCATAAAAAAATCGTGATACATGTTAAAAATAAGTCATAATTAAAAAAAAAACAAAATAATAATATTAATGAAATCAAAGTCAAAATAATAAAAATAAAGTATACGAGTATATACGAAATTAGTACATACATACATACATAACTTCACGCCAGTTCCCTTGCGGGGTAGGCACGAACTACAGAGCGCCATTTAGGCTTATTCTTACACACCTCACTTGCTTCTTTGACATTCATAACTCTTGTCATGCACGCTCGTCTGTTCTTAAGGCTCCTGACATCACCCTCCGCTAGTACACGATCAATTTGATCATGGAAGGTGTGTCGTGGCCTTCCACGACTTCTGCATCCATCCACTTTTGCATTGTATATCTGTTTAGTCATTCTTTCCACATGCCCGAACCACCGGAGCATTCCTTTCCTTACCTTCACCCCGACACTCGTATTACCCGACCCCGAAATTAGTAGAACGTCATTAATTTTTTTTTCTTTTTAATTTCAGTTTTATATTTAAATAAATTGCCTATAAAAGGATCGACATCATTGAATAAAGCATTGTATTGCTGGCAGGCACGGTATAAAAATGTGTTTTTAGTATAATTGGTTATAATAATGCTATAGCTTCCTCCGTTTAACCCTTGTTTTGGTGGATTTTACACATCGGTTATCTCTATCTGCAGGATTTATCATGACATTTTCATTAACCACCAGAATGTACTAATTGTCTCAATAGGCACATTAGTTGAGAAATATGACCGAATGGTGTGGTGTAGGCTTTGCAGCCTGGATTTCAACCCGCAATGAATCCTGAACAGTTTTTGGACGCGATCTTACCATCGCAACACAGCAATTTGAATAAACTTGACTATACGGAGAAGAAATAGTAATAGTTATGATTGGATTACTTAAAGAGTTGGTCTGAAAGAGAGTGTCGGGGTGAAGGTACGGAAAGGAATCCTCCGGTGGTTCGAGCATGTGGAAAGAATGACTAAACAGATATACAATGCAAAAGTGGATGGATGCAGAAGTCGTGGAAGGCCACTACACACCTTCCATGATCAAATCGACCGTGTACTAACAGAAGGTGATGTCAGGAGCCTTAAGAACAGACGAGCGTGCATGACTAGAGCTATGAATGTTAAAGAAGCAAGTGAGGTGTGTAAGAATAAGCCTAAATGCCGCTCTGTTGCTCGAGCCTACCCCGCAAGGGAACTGACGTGAAGTTATGTATGTATGTATGGATTACTTATAGTAATTCACAAAAATATTAAAATTATTTAACTGGCTAATAGAACTCCCTTACGATGACATCGAGAATTGACTAAACTAACTACCCTAGTATGTCTGTAACCGTAGACTCACGGGTTCACTGTTACACACACACAACACATACATACACAACACGAAGTAATTTCCAAATGTATAAACTTTAAGATAATAATATTATATTTATATAATTTGCTTTCAAAACCCTCCGATTTTGAAACATTCTTCATTGGTGCTCCGCTCCTATTGGTCTTAGCGTGATGATATATAGCCTATAGGCTTCCTCGATAAATGGGCTATCCAACACTGAAGGAATTTTTCAAATCAGGCCAGTAGTTGGCTACAACACTAATACTTACATTATAAATATCGCGATATCTTTAGAATGAAACGTCCGAATTGAATAATTCAAAAAGTTCTAGAAAGGTATTGAATTCGTCTTGAATATGGAGTAATTTATTTTGATAAGGATTAATACCAAGGTACAAAATAAAGAGTTTTTGAAGCGACGGCATTTTAATTATTTAAAAAAATAAAAGAAAATACTTATTGTGAGATAATTACAATAGTTAGATATATGGTTACGCGATATTTTTTGTAGACAATTATATGTTCTGCAAAGTGGTAGTACATTGTTTTGTTCTATAATCAATAGTTTTCGCAGCGCACGCCGTGTAAGGAGTTTTTCGGGTCATTTTTTTACACCTTGGGTTACATTATTGGACCTTTAGTAAGGATCCCTAATTTTTTTGAAAATATAATATAGCCTATAGCCTTCCTCGATAAATGTACTATTCAACACTGAAAGAGTTTTTCAAATCGGACCAGCGGTTCCTGAGATTAGCGCGTTTAAACAAACAAACAAACTCTTCAGCTTTATAATATTAGTATAGATGTATAACATTCGAGTTTGTCTGGAAGTGGCAGTTAATAATTGCAGCACAATATTTATTATACTACAGCAGTTGTTTGGGATACCATATTGTTCGCTGTACACTTATGTTAAAGTCTTTGAATACATTCTTTAATTCTTAAAAAAAAGACGCCATATTTGTTCATTTTATGCATTCATAATTGTGATAAGTAAGTGGGCTGCGTGACACTGGTCAGATGCAGAAACCGTGCTAAGCCAAATTTGAATATAGAAGAAAAATAATTGAGCTTTGATTTCGTTGCCTACCAGGTTGATTTTGAAGGACATTCCGAAAGAGAGCTTCCCCCCGAACTATGATCCCATGGTGGTGAGAACCAAGATTGTTGAAGCTGAAGCTATTCCCGGTATGCAGGTAATAATTTTTTGTTTTTTACATATGTCGTATTTGAACATAATAATCGGCAGACAAACACACACATTGTATATCCCCAAATTAAGCAAGTTACGCTTGTGTTATGGGTAATATACAACGGACTACTCTGGGGCCGGTCCCAGACACCCAGACCATAGTAAATAACGGAGAAAATACGTTTCCGAAATTTACTATACCAGGAATCGAACCCGGAACCTCTGCGTTGCAGTGAGGTACGCCGGCAAAGGCTTAGCCCGCTCAACCACAGAGGCCGTGGTTGAGTGTGGTAAGTTGAACATACCTCATTAATATTACCATCTAATCTAAAGATGCTCTCTACTTTCTTTCACCATGCCCCAATTAATTGGGGTCGGCACAATATGTCTTTTCCTTACACACTCCTCTATTCTGACATACATCTTCTGTCACACCACAAATCATCATATCATCCTTCACACATCCTGCGTGCTGTCGGCTTTGCTGTTCATCTTATACCTGGACGATTGTCTCCAGAGAATAAGATTCATTGATGTTGGGGTGTGGATGAGTGATCTAGTTGTAAGCACCTGGCTTTATGCGGATGATGCCGTGCTTTTAGCCGAATCGCCATCAAAACTGCAAACACTAGTCACAATGATGAAAGATGACTGTCAGGCGAGAGGCTTACATTTGAATGCGACGAAAACAAAGGTTATGGTGTTTGAAACAGAAGAAACCAGAATGAATGCAAGGATAATTAGCAAGTGAGTAAGTTTGTATATCTTGGATGTGCTTTTAGCAGAGATGGAAGGTACACCGCTGACATAGAAAAAGAGTGAATTTAGGGAATAGTGTGAATGGAGCGTTAGGTAAACTTCTAGGCGCTAAGAACCTCAGCCAGAAGGCCCAGCTTGCCGCCATAACAACCTTGTGTTGTGTTCCGCCATTAGTGACCAGGTTCCAGTCGCCCTTAAGAGAGCAGCAGCGCGTTTGTAGCACCTTTGGTGTTGCAAATGTCCATAGGCGATGGTAACCGCTTTCCATCAAGTCGGCCGTCTGCCTGTCTGCTGAACTCCTGCAATAAAAAAAAACCCCGATTTTGAAACATTCTTTAACCTAACACTGAAAGAATTTTTCAAATCAGAGCAGTAGTTCCTGAGATTAGCGCGTTTAAACAAACAAACTCTTCAGCTTTATATATTAATATAACATTAGTATTACGTTAATGACGAGGTCCACTTTTAAGTCTTCATGGAGATCGTCTGATCTTATGTACCAAGCATTGTCAATATAATTGAAGGACTTAAGTTTATAATAGAGAAAGAGCTTCATTATAATTGTTCAGGTTGGTCCCCGTGAGGTATGCGAGGTGGTGTGCTGCCAACTGGAGGTCTGGTGGGAGGTGGCGCCGGTCCGCTTCGCGTTGGACCCATGTGTGATCCCCTTGTTCCACTCGAGGAGGTAATAACTAATCACCGACAACTTAGAACGTTTAAACAAACAAATATCGCCAAGTAATTTGGCATGTTCCTAAACTTTGTTCGTGTGTTTACTTTCCAATAATTAGTTTACAATCTCTTTGATAAGTTCTCCGGGTTAACAGATCCAGAATTCATTCATAGGAGAAATTAATAATTATGCTGTCAGAAGTTTAAAAAGTATTAAAGAAGCCATTTAATGATGTGAGTTAACGCGCAATGAAAGATTTCGTAGATATTTCAAATGTCCTCAGGCTACAAAACCATAAAGGGAATTTTTCCAAAATACCAGATCTCATAAAATTACTAAACGACCTACCTAGTACAAACAAATTTTAGTTAGATCCTGGTTGCGCCTCCAAAGTCAAAGTCAAAGTCAAAGTGAGTCAAAGTAATTTATTTCTTTAAAACATGGACATTTTTGCAGATGTTATGCTAAGTCTCAAGTTAAATGTTTCGCCTTGACAGGCGTACAAAATTTTTTGTAGTGTTGGTTACAAGCCTTTTGTTGTCCTTATGACTACATATAGATTTATGATTATATTATTTGTTATATTATTGATTATATTATTCTTATTTGTATTGTATTCTACTCATAGTCCCTCAAGACTATAAGTAGAATACTGAGCCCAGATCACCGTCTTCTATGGGTAAGGTGCCCAGAAGGCTGGCTACGTTTCCTCGCTGGATCGCCATACTGATCCGTTGGCCGAGTTAAGCACCAGCCTTCTGATCACCTGAAGAGTGAATGAGGTTCATGGCCTCTGGACCCCAGGGTCCAAGCGTCTCGACAGCAAACGGCACAAACATATAACTCTCACAGAGGGTTGCATATTTGCGCCGCTTCAGTGATTCGACTGTTTCCACTCTTATTCTTATGAATAACAATATTTAATATACAATGATGTCTCTTTCAGTTAATATATTATTTATAAAACAATTAAACTAAGATTATGTCATTAACAATAGTCCAACAATTCATTATATTACGTTCTTATTGCTCATCGTATAAAATGCCATGCGTATCAGCCACATTTTTTACTTTTATTTTAAAATATTTTAAGGGGAGTGACTTTAAATTTTCTGGTAAGTGGTTATAAATATGGAGTAAGAGCTTCTTTGGCATATTAGGATTTCTTGAATTAAACGTACTAATACCTTTAAATCTTACGAATTGTTTTGCATAATTTTTAACAAATATGCATGTTTCGTAAACATATAAGCAGGGTAACGTTAGAAGTTTATACTTTTTAAACAGAGGTTTGCAGCTTACAGTAGGTGCAATATCGCCTATTGCACGAACACATTGTTTTTGAGCAATAAATGCCTTGGGTATGTGTACCGACCGAATTTCCCCATAACATACATACGTATATAACTTCACGCCAGTTCCCTTGCGGGGTAGGCATGAACAACAGAGCGCCATTCAGGCTTATTCTTACACACCTCACTTGCTTCTTTGACATTTATAGCTCTTATCATGCACGCTCGTCTGTTCTCTAAGGCTCCTGACATCACCTTCTGCTAGTATACAATCAATTTGATCATGGAAGGTGTGTAGTGGACTTCCACGACTTCTGCGTCCATCCGCTTTTGCATTGTATATCTGTTTAGTCATTCTTTCATCATGCATTCTTTCCACATGCCCGAAGCACCAGAGCATACCTTTCCTTACATTCACCCCAACACTCTCTTCCCCATAACATTACGCCATATCGAAGATTTGAGGCGACGTATAAATTCTTCCTCGCCATCAAGAAAAGAACAAACTTTTAAATGAAGAATGTGCAAAATAAGGGACATTCAGCTAGTGTCAGTGCTGTTACAGCAATACATATAAGGATTGTTGGAACATAATACAGAAATAAAGCATTAAAATAACTTGATTTAAAGAATTCTCTTAGCAAATCCTAGTGAGCGTGTGAACCCCCGGGGGACAATTGCAGTGGCGTTGTACTGGTGGCGGGGTAGCTTACGCTTCCCTTGCTTCTTCTTCCACGTCCCTTTGCCTTCTACCGGCCATCGCATCGTGCCCGCAGATCTAGTGCTTTTTTATGAAAGCATTTGTAGTAGACAGTTAGACGGTCGGATGATTATGATGGTTTCATAAGACTCATGTTTTTTCCAAAATAACTACAGAACCCTAAAAAACTCTACTGCCTATGGAGATTTATGAATATCTTCTAATATCATCATCATCATCATCCGAGCGTTAATTCCAGGTTGCGTTCGGAGCGTTCACTCCGACGCCTAGGGTTCGCTTTCCTACTTTTTCTACTCCATTTCGCGCGGTCTTCAACATCCCCCGTTTTGAGACCATTATTACGCATGTCATCCTTCACAACGTCAAGCCAACATTTCTTGGGCTTTCCCCTTCGACTGGGATCTGGCGAAGGCGGCATGGCTAGACATTTGTTCGTGGCCGTACCAACGTAAGCGACACTCTTGCAGTTTGTCTGCTATGTCACGGACATGAAGACTGCCGCGGATGCGGGAGTTCCTGACCCGGTCTTTCCGCGTCACTCCACACATCCATCGCAGCATAAATGAATGAATATCTTCAAATACATGCATCGTTATTATGTCAGATTCAATACCTCATTCTGAGTAACAAGTTTTTTGCGGTATGCTTTACACCATGAACAACATGGTAATATTAATGATGGCATAAGGTCGTCTAATTTACGAAATCCTTATACTTTTCTAAAATATTCATTTTACTGATTTCACCTTCTGTATTTTTGAAATAATTAGATTATTGTTAAGAACAGTAATTGTTTTATACAATCAGGTTTCCAGTAATAGAACACGAATGGAATTGTTTGTAGGGTCCAGTCAGTGAATGTTGCACTTCGTGCCACACAGTTGTTTGGTTGCGAGCCCATTGACGCCCAGTGGCGCCTGCCCCACAAGATCCCACCAATCGGACCCTCGAGGCTGGCGCCTTCGCACTCGTGTCCCGTCTCGCTGCACATTCCACTACCGAGTTTACCAAATGATTATCCAGCAGCTGACGTTATAACGTAAGTGGACTTTCTTGTTGTCAATTTTGTCTGTGCAGGAACGGAAAAAGAATACTAATTCCTGCGGCCGGACGGTCTGCCGTAAGTGGCGACAAAACAACCCACAGCCAGGTTGTAGGGCATTTACTGGACTGGATGGCTACCACCTCTGTTCTTGAGTATGCCGCCATAACAACTTTGAGTTGTTTAGGCAGCACCTTTGATATTGTTAATGTCCATAGACGACGACCACATTCCATCACAGTTGGACCATCAGCCTGTCTGCTGTGCTTTCAGCAATAATATAAAATATTGCGTCACCTGGTACCTAGGCAGTGGGTCGACGTTTGCAACATTAGAGACAAAGCCAACGCATTGATAGCCTTTGGACTGGGACAGGAGAGAGAGATACGGTAAAGGAGATCGAATAGAGAAGATTGGGGAAAGAAAAGCGGAACTGGGCCATTGGAGCTTTCATTCATCGTATAAAACATGATTATCTCATAGCTAAACGGTTCATGGCGATATACTGTGAGAGCGTGGTATCACACCGATCGATCAGGCCCTAACAGCTGTAGTCGATGTAATGATTCCAGCATAACTGTACGACTTCAAAAATTTAGAAATTTGTACAATGTCCATTTACAAACTAGCCTTCTACATTCCATAAGCGTCCCACAGCAAGGCTCTAGCACTAAGTTCTCCACACTTAGTAAGTTTCTTCGCGAGTTTCATACATCACCAATAGATAGAAATTGTAACAATACGTATATGAGTTCGTCCCGAAAAAATGCCGTGAATTATGCGGCCCTTTGCCAGGATATGAATTAATAATGCATCTCACAGACCTTTCATAAATAAGGGCTTTTTATTGAAGGTCTGTACAGAGCCGACCTCTGGGAGTCCCATATACCCCTCGTAGATCATCCCTGGGGTCCTAGAGGATGCGCAAATGTATTCCCCTAAAAAACTGTGTTACAAAGACTTGCTCCTGTTCTATAACATCGCCCAGCATTGGTATATGCGTCAGTAATTTAAAAACTGAAGCTTATGTTATTATGTACAATAGTTTGTCTGATGTGAATGGTGAATGGGAATCGCGGTGTTTGGTGCGACGTCAGTGTGCAACGCGGTATCCTGCGCTGCGGCCGGCGCGCCTCTGGCTGGGAGTAGTACATCCTGGGGACCACTTACACACAACCATCGATGTCATCAATGACACTCATCAAGAGGTATACAACTTTATAGTTCCTTTTCATGACTAGAGACCACGCGGTCGAAATTGTTTATACTCCTTGCAATTTACGAAAGCGATCAAACTTCTGGTTGAAAGTGTACATGTACATTGAGATAGTGTGCATCTCTGACAGAGCAATCAGTTGCGTATGTTCAGTTCAATCATACCAGCTTTTGGTCTCAGGTAAGCATAGATATTTGTTCACCACAGTGAAGACCGTCCGCCTTCAATTATAAAAACTATATACGTCGCTTATGGAGATTCTGGATTTAATTATCACTCGAGACTTCAAGACACTTGAATTGTAATTTTCGGGAAACATGAACTCTTGGTGGCGAGTTCTCCAGATCTGTCCGATACAAAAAGGTCCTGCAGGCAATGCTTTCGCAAAATTTTCGTTTGGACTGGTAGTGTTTTTACATGTTTTTTTTTATTATTGTAAATAGGTTTGCGTTTGACCACGATCACGTCCAGTGGCGGACGATGATGCCGTCGAAGATGGAGCATGCTTACCTAGATAGTACCTATTCTTACGAGACTTGAAAATTCCCGAATTGTACTTTTCTGGAAACACGGACTCTGGTAGTGCATTCAACAATTCTGCCGTACGCAGTGAAGTAGTGAATAAGAGTCTATTATTTGTCCGTATAGAAATGGATTGGAGTGGGAGGAATTAAATAAAAAAATGTAACTATATACTTTTCGCAGGATGGTTGCTCTGAGCTTTGAAAGTAATTGATTCAAGGCATTATTTGGGGAAGCTCATTCTGAATCCTCAAAAGAGATATTATTAAAAACACTTGTGCACAATACCGTAGCAACATTTTTTGTTACTAATATAATTAGGCAGACTTTCATTTAAAGTAAACGTGGAAAGCATTTCATCTTCATAAAAGGCTCCTAGCATACCTTTTATGTGTCGATGGAATAAACGTAATGTTTTATGCAAATCAGATTAGCCGTTTTACTGCTTTCACATGCGAAACTTTCCTCTTTATAACATTACGCTGATAAAAGCCTAAAACACAAAGGGTTCATACCTAATAAGGTTTCCTGGCTCCGCATACTTTATTTATGTGCTCCAAGAAGTTTTTTTCCACTTTGCGTAATATTTACTACGTTGTATTTGTTTCGAATTACATTTATTGCGGAAGTTAAATTGAATTGTCACTCGGTGTTTTAGTAAACAGACGAATTTGTTTACAGTAGACGATAATAGTAAATAAACGGTAATTGGCTATGGATAGACTTTGCACACAATTTATTATTACTCGTCTAGGAGACTGAGATAGAAGTTAATTAACGTTGTATTGTGAGAGTATCGTATTTTCTTGTCCATTTTTAAAGAAAGAAAAAGATTTATTTAGAACTACAATAAAACTGACTTAAACTATTAAAAATAAAAAACAATAAATAAATGTAGTCCTAAATTGGCCTTAGCTCAGCAAAACTGCCGGTTAATATAACCAGCGCTGATCTTCCGCTAGGGCCATTCGTGACATACACAAACACAGGCATACGAGATAAACATGTGAAGTGAACCAAAAATTAATAATAATAATAATGAAAAAAAAACCATAATAATGTTAACTAAATATTAAATAAAGATTAAATACTTATTACTTACATAAATTGACATTGCTACTTATTATCAATAAAATTTAAAAAGAACAATATCAAACAACTTAAATATACAATACAGCATTTAGCACACGACATAAGTACACACAGTCAGGATATATCAGGCACACCACACACTCTCCACATGCGCACCATCATATAGCACTGGTATCATGAATAAAATCGGCCTGGCGCACTTGATGGTCATATAAGAACTTTTTCAATTTTAGTCTGAATCCATGAATACTTTTTATATTTTTTATTGGCGGTGGGATATTGTTCCAGCATTTGGAGGCAGCATACTTGAAACTACCTCTAAAAGCTACTGTGCCATGCCGTACCGTCACAAGTTGCGTAGCACATTGCCGCAGTGCAACTGATCTCCGAGAACCGAACATATCAGAATAGTTAAGCTGGGACAAGACTAGTGACTCAATTAGTTGGATTCTTAGACTTTCATTTAAATATGGCCGAATCCTATATAATATTTTAAGTTTATAAAAACAAGATCTGACTGATTTGGCTACATGACTTTCGAATCTAAGTTCAATGTCAACGTAAAGACCTAGGTTTCGCGCTTCGTACACTCGTTCAGTAGGTACTTCATCAAGCATGACTGTAACTGTTGGGTTGAGTTTTATTAAATTATTTTTGCTCCCAAAAACGAGGTATTTGGTTTTGGACGGGTTTAACACTAAGCAATTCTTTTTAGACCAAACAGCTATTCTAGACAGATCTTCGCTTAATTTAGATATAGCATAGTCAACATCGGCTGGTTTAAAAGAAATATAGATCTGAGTATCATCAGCATAGAGGTGAAATTTGCAATTATGTATTTGGTTAATAATGTCTGCCGTATATAAAATGAAAAGTAGAGGGCCCAAAATTGATCCTTGAGGTACTCCTCTACTCATCAGCAACTTTTCAGAAGTAGAAGCGGTACCGTTACTATGATCAAGTTTTACGAATTGATAACGGTTACTTAAATAACTCGTGAACCAGCGTAATGCTTTTCCGTCGATACCATAATATTTTAATTTTACATACATACATACATAACTTCACGCCAGTTCCCTTGCGGGGTAGGCACGAACAACAGAGCGCCATTTAGGCCCATTTTTATACATTTAATTTAATTTATTTTAATTTTGATAGTAGTAAGTTAATGTTTATGCAATCGAAGGCGCGGGAGAAATCGAGCAGTACGAGTAAAGTGCACATGCCATCACTTTGTGCACAAAGTATATTATCTGTAACATCAAGTAAAGCAGTAACCGTACCACGACCCTTTCTAAAGCCTGATTGTAATTCCGGTAGAATCCCATTAGACTCAAGGTACTCTGTTAATTGTAAGCAGACTGCCTTCTCTAAGACTTTAGATAAACACGGTAATATACTAATCGGTCTTAAGTCGTTTAGACCAGTTGGGTTTTGAGTCTTAGGTATGGGACGGATAATTGCGTTTTTCCAAGTATCAGGAAATATACAAGTGCATATTGATGTATTTCAGACGTCTGTATGTGAAGAAACCTACACACTGATCAGGTGCATTGTCACAATCCTGGTGTGTATATAAGTAATACAGCATGTTTACATCTCGTTAAAACGGTATATTGTTATTCATAGATTTGTTGGTGGACTGAAGGCTTTAGATGGTGGGGAGAGAATGTGCCAAGTCCAGCTTGCATCGGCAGACCTCCGTGCGAGGCTTGTCAGGAGAGAATCTGCTCTTGCGCTTTGCTGAAGCCTACCAGAGGCACCTTGAAGCATGGAGACGCTACAATTATACACTATGATGTCAACGCGCCAGACGTAAATTCTATTATCTTTCCTATAGATTAAATACTGCTGATTGAATCACCTTATATCATTGACATGTCATAATCATGATGTGATTTGTTTCTAGTCTCGATTTAAACGAAAATATGTGGTTTTGGGAGGAATTGAACCATGGAATAAAGGAGTGTTTCAGAAATATAAATTTAGGTGCTTTGATGAATGTATGCCTTCACCACGGCCTAGACTTCTAGTCTGTTTTGAGAACGAGCAAGTAACACAAGTTACATTGTATTACAGAATCTATTCGTTCTGGAAAATTCTAAACTGTCTCGATTGAACTATTCCGCTTTCTATCGATTTTAGTTAGCTACCGCTGCTAAATTTGTCTTTTTTTAAGTGAAAACTTCTGGTGGGCACGTTTGAGATTGGGAAGAAGCATTGAATTCGCGTAACCGTCACGCTTAGATACTAAGTTTACATTTCTGAGGTGCAGTCTTCCGATTGACACCTTATTTTATGCGCAGCCTTCTGTATTTAATTTAGTTTGGTCTTGACTATAAATAGAAAGAAATAGGATTCCGAAAACATACATACATACATACATAACTTCACGCCAGTTCCCTTACGGGGTAGGCACGAGCAACAGAGCGCCATTTAGGCTTATTCTTACACACCTCACTTGCTTCTTTGACATTCATAACTCTTGTCATGCACGCTCGTCTGTTCTTAAGGCTCCTAACATCACCTTCTGCTAGTACACGATCAATTTGATCATGGAAGGTGTGTCGTGGCCTTCCACGACTTCTGCATCCATCCACTTTTGTATTGTATATCTGTTTAGTCATTCTTCCATCATACGCGCAGTGCTCGCATTTCGACCGCGTTTACTCTACTTTCATGCTTTCTCTTCCATACCCAACTCTCGCTTCCATACGTGAGCGTAGGTACCAGCACCGCGTTGTGTATGCCAAGCTGGGCCTTCTGGCTGAGGTTCTTCCGAAAACAAATAAGGATAATGACATAGCTCGCAAAATTAGCACGCTGAAGTGACAGTGGGCCGGCCACATTTGTCGCAGTACTGATGACCGATAGAGCAGGCGAGTCCTTGAGTGGTGACAGAGTCTCGGCAAACGTAATTTAGGAATCTCTCCAGCCTAATGAACCGATGATCAGTGCAAGATCGGTGGGGGTTGGATGAGGACAGCGGAGGATCACGATAGATTTTTTATTGCGTAAGTTCAGCAGACAGGCCGACGGCCCACCTGATGTAAAGCGGTTACTATCATCTATGAACATTTTTAACACCAAAAGTGCTACCGCTTTCTAAAGGGGGACTGGAACTTGGTCACTAATGCCAGAACAAAACTCAAGGTTGTTATGGCGGCATACTTTAGAGGAGAATGGTTCCATCCAGACAGGCAAATACCCTACCACCGGCTGTGAGTTGTTTTGTCGTCAAATTGTATTCTTTCTTTGTTCCTGCACGCGACTAAACTTGGGGAAGCCTACGTCTCAGTGGACGACGGTTGGCTGACGACTATAATTGTTCATGACGTGTTGTTTTCCCAGAGGGATGGTTGCGTGGCGACTCTGGTCCAGGTGAGGCGAACTGGCGCGGACGTGGCGCGCGTGCCAGCCGGCGCCGGCACGACGACACGCGCCACACTCGTCGCGCACCGCGTGCTCGCCCCCGTACTGGTGATGCGCGTTCTGCCCTGCGGAGGTGGCAGCACTGGTTGCTGCGATGATGGCGGTACTTGTCTCACTTGATGGTTTTCTTCTAACTTTTTTTTTTTTTTTTTTGATTTAGCAGATGGATGACATTTATACGTACAGAAGAATTATATATTATAGGGAGTTTGAATTTAAATTGTCGAACTTGATGTACAAAATTTATTAATTAATAACTTAGGTATGACGCAGTTGATTTAACCGGAGTGCTTTTTTAAGGACAATGCAAAATTTTCATGCATACGTCATAAGTTACTTACCAAACATCTCGTGAAGAATGATAATGATTTAGGAGTCAATATACTTGACAAATAATACCTTTCATTGTTACTTTAGCTTCAGCAGACGGCTGCACATTGGACCAGGGGGCGCTGGGGAGCGAGCGGGGCACGGCCACGCTGAGGCCGCTGGGCGCCCTGGCCTTGGGCAGGAGGACGTGCTACCGGCTGAGGTTCACCAACCTCACGCCGTTGCCAACCAGCGTACATTGGGATACACCGATTGGTTAGTTTTATATATATACTAGCGGCCCCGGCAGACGTTGTCCTTCTCTGAAAAAATAAAAACCTAGGACCCGATCCCAGCGCCACCTACCGGTTCTAATTGCGAATCTAAACCATCCGGGGACCCACTCAAACGCACAAAAACAAAATCACCAAAATCGCTTCGGGTGATTAGGAGGATTCTAGAACCGGATCTCAGCGCCACCTACCGGTTCTAAATGCGAATCTAAATCATCCGGGAACCCACTTAAACACACAGAAACAAAATCACCATAATCGGTCCAGGTGATTAGAAGGATTCTAGAACCGGATCTCAGCGCCACCTACCGGTTCTAAATGCGAATCTAAATCATCCGGGAACCCACTTAAACACACAGAAACAAAATCACCATAATCGGTCCAGGTGATTAGAAGGATTCTAGAACCGGATCTCAGCGCCACCTACCGGTTCTAAATGCGAATCTAAATCATCCGGGAACCCACTTAAACACACAGAAACAAAATCACCATAATCGGTCCAGGTGATTAGAAGGATTCTAGAACCGGATCTCAGCGCCACCTACCGGTTCTAAATGCGAATCTAAATCATCCGGGAACCCACTTAAACACACAGAAACAAAATCACCATAATCGGTCCAGGTGATTAGAAGGATTCTAGAACCGGATCTCAGCGCCACCTACCGGTTCTAAATGCGAATCTAAACCATCCGGGAACCCACTCAAACACACAAAAACAAAATCACCATTATCGGTCCAGGTGATTAGGAGGATTCTAGAACCCGATCTCAGCGCCACCTGCCGGTTCTAATTGCGAATCTAAACCATCCGGGAACCCACTCAAACGCACAAAAACAAAATCACCAAAATCGCTTCAGGTGATAAGGAGAATTGTAAAACCCGATCTCAGTGCCACCTACCGGTTCCAATTGTAGATCTAAACCATCCCGGGACCCACTCAAACACACACACACAATTTCATCAAAATCGGTAAAGTCGTTCTCAAGTTATAAAATTACAACGAAAAGTGGCATTGATTTTTATATACATATAGACAGTGTATTTATCTATGGCTGCTGCTTTGTATCGGCGTAGAGGAGAAATTGCAAAGCGTTGGCATGATGTCTGTTTGTCTGTCGATTACTATGTACACTCGAAGGACTTACTTAGAATTTCTCCAATTCATTATATTTATATGAGGTTTATAGGCCAGTTAAAATAGTGTTAACAGAGTAAAACATATTTAAAGTTTTTTCTAAACAGTGTGTATAAACTTCATTTAACTATTATGACAAGGCGAACTGAATTTCCTTTTCAGACAACAAGGAATTTCTGCTTGTCATGTTTCTACCAAGTCACTTCCAGGTCAAGAGTTATGGCGAAGTCGAAACAAGGGTAAATGATGCTGTAATGTATGTAAGAGTAATTCATGAAGTTGGATTAATATTATAAGCAAGTGAGGTGTGTAAGAATAAGCCTAAATGGCGCTCTGTTGTTTGTGCCTACCCCGCAAGGGAACTGGCGTGAAGTTATGTATGTATGTATGTATGGATTAATATTTGGATAGCAAATGCCATATCACCCATTTATTTAATGAAAAATTCATCAGAAATAATAGTTTAAAAAACTAAAAAATACGATTTTATAGAAAATCCAATTAAAAATAGAAAATAAAATTTAATAAATTTGAATTAAAAATAGTGTAAGAAAAAATGATTTTATTGTAAAAAAAGCGTGGAGTAAATTTATTTTCCATTTTTTAGATGGATTTTCTAAAAAGCGTATTTTTTAGTTTTTTTTAAACTATTATTTTTTATTTTTTTAGTGATTTTATTCCCTTCTCCGTGAAAACTTTGAAAAAAGAATTAAATACACTCTTAAAAATAAGATTTTTTAAAAAGGTTTTTAAATACAAGCTTTTAAGATCCTGCATATCATGTAGCAGCAGAGTGCTAGCCAAGACAAGTAAAACGAGCCCAAACACGACGGGTCTATCTTGTTTAGTACAGGAGTTCCTATGGCCACCTTCCGATTCCATCATCAGATCAGCCCCATGGTACTATATTATTGCATTGTCACGCGATATACACATACGTGCAAAATTTCAGCTCACTCGGAAACCGGGAAGTCGATCAAATTTAACTTGAAAGATTCCGTTACTAACATACGTATGAAGCTAATAAAAGCGTATGAAAAACCATACGTGACATTTTTCAAAAATTTGTTTAACGAGACGTATATTATACGACTAGCACACTAAGAAAGTGTTAATCGTTTAATTATATATGTCTTAGCTACACCTAATTTTTATTTTAAGTGCACTACATACATACATACATAACTTCACGCCAGTTCCCTTACGGGGTAGGCACGAGCAACAGAGCGCCATTCAGGCTTATTCTTACACACCTCACTTGCTTCTTTGACATTCATAACTCTTGTCATGCACGCTCGTCTGTTCTTAAGGCTCCTGACATCACTCTCCGCTAGTACACGATCAATTTGATCATGGAAGGTGTGTCGTGGCCTTCCACGACTTCTGCATCCATCCACTTTTGCATTGTATATCAGTTTAGTCATTCTTTCATCATGCCCGAACCACCGGAGCATTCCTTTCTTTACCTTCACCCCGACACTCTCTTTCAGAGCAACTCTCTTTCTTACTTCGGTATTACGAACGCGGTCCGCGAGCGTCACTCCGCAGATTTTGCGCAGTGCTCGCATTTCGACCGCGTTTACTCTACTTTCATGCTCTCTCTTCCATACCCAACTCTCGCTTCCATAAGTGCACTAATTATATTCTCTATATTAATATTGATAAATAAAACATAACCTTTGATGATTTGGTTTGTAGTTGAGAATTGTTTTGTGGCGTTGCCGACCTGTAAGAAATTTTATAACGCCTGTCGCCGCACGATTAACCAAGGAAAATACACACCGGTCCAGCCAGACTGGAACAGTACGCTCGCGCCGGTGTGTACGCGTATTATCAATATATATATTATGACAAACATTCATAGTCTATGGCCAACCGCTAATATTCGAAAAAAATACTATGAAACAGAAATGATCTTTTGTACGCGCAACTCAATTGTAATATACGCATTTCTTAAGAAAAAGGAACCTCATTTGAATGTATGACAAACAGGTTCTTCTTTATTATTTAACTAGCTGTGCCCGCGACGTCGTCCGCGTGGAATTTGCTTTCAAAACCCTCCGATTTTGAAACATTCTTCATTGGAACTCCGCTCCTATTGGTTTTAGCTAGCTAAATCAGACCAGTAGTTCCTGAGATTAGCGCGTTCAATCAAACAATATTAGTATATTTGGCTACAACACTAATACTTACATTTTAAATATCGCGATATCTTTTGAATGAAACGTCCGAATTGAATAATTCAAAAAGTTCTAGAAAGGTATTGAATTCGTCTTGAAAATTTATTTTGATAAGGATTAATACCAAGGTACAAAATAAAGGGTTTTTGGAGCGACGGCATTTTAATTATTTAAAAAAAATAAAAGAAAACACTTATTGTGAGATAACTACAATAGTTAGACATATGGTTACTTGATATTTGTTGTAGACAATTAGAAGTTCTGCAAAATGGTAGTACATTGTTTTGTTCTATAATCAATAGTTTTCGCAGCGCACGCCGTGTAAGGATTTTTTCCGGACACTTTTTTACACCTTGGGTTACATTATTGGACTTTTGGTAAAGATCCCAAATTTTTTTGAAAATATAATATAGCCTATAAGTCTTCCTCGATAAATGTACTATTCAACACTGAAAGAATTTTTCAAATCGGACCAGCGGTTCCTGAGATTAGCGCCAATATTAGTATAGATAATAATAAAAATTCTAGCTTGAAGTAGAAAAAAGTTAAATGGAACTGACGGCTAATCAAATTAATTTTAAAATTTCCATTGCAGGTTGTACTGGAAGCGCGCAAAGTCTGCGGGCGACGCGCTTTCGTGTACCGCGCGCAGGTGGCGAAGGCGCATCGGCCGCTGTACCTCCTCGTGGACGCCGCTATCGCTGTGAGCATAATAGCCCTTCTCCACCATTATTAGATTCTGCTGATGTGTTTTTTCATAGTAGTCATGGGAAAAATCACTCACCAAGAAGAAAAGAGTGATATATATCACTCTTTTATATCTTTAACTCTTTATCTTTACAGTGAATAGTGTCAGCGTTGATTGCAGACAAGATGAGTTATTATCTGTGAGTGATATACTGAATACTGATAAACTGATATGAAAAAATATAAACGTGACGCTCGCGGGCCGCGTTCATAATACCGAAGTAAGAGAGAGAGTTGGTCTGAAAGAGAGTGTCGGGGTGAAGGTAAGGAAAGGAATGCTCCGCTGGTTCGGGCATGTGGAAGGAATGACTAAACAGATATACAATGCAAAAGTGGATGGATGCAGAAGTCGTGGAAGGCCACGACACACCTTCCATGATCAAATTGGTCGTGTACTAGCAGAAGGTGATGTCAGGAGCCTTGAGAACAGACGAGCGTGCATAACAAGAGTTATGAATGTGAAAGAAGCAAGTGAGGTGTGTAAGAATAAGCCTGAATGGCGCTCTGTTGTTAGTGCCTACCCCGCAAGGGAACTGGCGTGAAGTTATGTATGTATCATATTATTATGCCAGGTGGTAGGGTATTTGCTCGACTGGATGGTTACCACCCCTGGTTTAGAGTATGCCGCCATAACAACCTTGAGTTGTGTTCCGGCATTAGCGACCGGGTTCCAGTCTCCCTTAAGAGAGCAGCAGCGCATTTGTAGCACCTTTAGCGTTGCAAATGTCTTTAGGCGATGGTAACCGCTTTCCATCAAGTGGGCCGTCTGCCTGTCTGCTGAACTCCTGCAATAAAAAAAAATACGTATTTGTCACCTTTACGAAATCATTTTCTATGTAAGGAACCCACGCACTTGGCTGCTTATTATTAAACTCTCATTACCTACTAAAACATGGATCACAAAATACTCACCTTACAAACGATATACTGAAGTGCTGTTCAGTTCTTTTGAGAAATGGACGTAATATTAAGCTTCGGAATAAGTAATGCGGACAATTGAAACTCGATGACATTATTTATGTAGAAAGATACCTTGTTTGCTATTGGCAAGAGCTGTCGATACGATGAGGGGCGGATATAGCTGGTTACAAAGCGCCGTTTTATTTAAATAACGTAAAAGAGAGGAAATCCAGAACTGAGAAGCAGCATACCAATCTATAAATTACTTTAATGTATTGTTACAACTTAGGCCCCGACAAAGACAAATTCCACGCACAGATCTGTAGAAGTACATTTTATTACCTGTCGGCATTTGAACTGATTGTAATCCTTTTATGATCGTCTTCTTTTGGTCACTTATTTATTGGCATACCTTTCTAGTTGTTGTGGAGAACAGCCTATCGTCCCATTGTACTCGCTCGCGAGCATCATTAGCCAGGTGTTGCGGATTACAATTACAAGCTTATTCTAGGAAATTGTGTCGACGTTACCGGGCGGGTACATTTGCATTTGTGAAGTATAAAATGACGGCCTGATTGAAAGGGGAGTCAGTTGAGCTACAACTACGTTACGGGCGTGACGTGTATACATTCGGGAGTCTAATAGTGACGGACTTTGCGCATTTTATTGAATTATGACCTTCTGCATTACGTTTGGATTTGTTGTGTTCGGTTATATTTGTACCTGTGTTATATGTGTATGTATAGTTCTAATAAACTCTATAATAATTCTAACGGCATTTTAATTCGAGTCCCGCTAACTCGTAACAATATTATTCTTCCGATTTACACAGAACATATCGTACTCACTCCTACTCGTTCCAGTGGATCTCCCCTACATAATAGAAAAATTAAAAAAATACGGAAACTAGCACCATCAAGTGGTCCAGGAACATCAAAAATTATAAATACTTTCCAGTCCACTTAACTTCACTTAAGATGGCGCTGTGCAATATCGTTGAATAAATACATCGCACTGACAAGACCCTAAGAGCATATATGAAATCACAAGTTAAGGATGAATTCAGCTAAACTGTAGCGAGCGTGAGCCGTGTCCCGGACGAGGCCCGGACGTGCCCCCATGACGCACGGTTCCGCCTCGCGCCCTTCTCGACTTTTTTTTTATTTTGAAGCGAGGGAAAATGCTTAACCGATTTACGCACAAACTGGGTCGTTGCTAGGAGAACGACACACGTCGGTCGGGGGCGATAACACTGCAGCAATAGTATGCTCTTGGCAGCGCTCCGTCCGCGATCGACGTTACAGAATAGTGTGGAACTCCGAGCGTTGCTACACGAGCGAGCAACCCCAGTACCCACTAAAAACCCCCTCCTCCCTGACGACCCTGCGCTTAGTTTGTGCTGGAAAGGCTGAAATTTAGAACATAGTTACGCCCAGTCGATCCACCGCAATAAAGTGCCTGGAGTGTGCCCTGGGAGAACACACCCCACTTTGTTGTGCGGGGGTAGAAGGTCATTTGCTCTCCTAGCAAGCTAAAGGCCCCGCGCCCTTCTCGACTTGTCGCAACATGAACTATCTTCTGCAGCGTGTCCGAGCAGTCAGAAGTCACAACACTACGTCCGTAACAAAGTATATCTCATAATTTGATTTTATCTACGGAAGTGACAAAGAAACTGGTTGACTGGAAGTATCGCACTCCTCAGTACTTCATTAAGTAAATTATTTACATCTATATACTTATATATCTATCTTCTATCCGTGCAGGAACGGAGAAAGAATAGAATTTCCTGCGTTGGGGCGGCCTGTCGTAAGAGGCGACTTAACAACCCACAGCCAGGTGGTAGGGCATTTGCCCGACTGGATGGCTACCACCCCTGGTCTAGATTATTCTGCCATAACAACCTTGTGTTGTGTTCCGGCATTAGTGACCAGGTTCCAGTCTCCCTTAAGAGAGCAGCAGCGCATTTGTAGCACCTTTGATGTTGCAAATGTCTATAGGCGATGGTAACAGCTTTCCATCAAGTGGGCCGTCTGCCTGTCTGCTGAGCTCCTGCAATAAAAGAAAAATAAAAAAAAACACGCTTGACGTAAAGCTCCCGCGGGATTCCCGGCATAAAAAGTATCGCAGATTTTAAGTTTAAGAATTTACTGTCGATCAGTGAAAACCGCATAGAAATCGGCCCAGGAGTTTTTACGTGAATCCCGAACAAACAGACAAATCGACTAGAAATCTTTAAAAACATTGCATCATGTTCTCCATCGTTTATGTAGTCTATTCCAGTTGTTTTTTTTTTAATAACTTCAATATACAGCCACGGCTTTTGTAATACTATAGATAATCTATACTAATATTTAAAGCGGAAGAGTTTGTTTGTTTAAACGCGCTAATCTCAGGAACCGCGGGTCCGATTTGAAAAATTCTTTCAGTGTTGAATAGTACATTTATCGAGGAAGGCTATAGGCTATATTATATTTAAAAAAATCCTAACTAAAAGTCCAATAATGTAACCCAAGGTGTAAAAATATGACCCGAAAAAATCCTTACACGGCGTGCGCTGCGAAAACTATTGATTATAGAACAAAACAATGTACTACCACTTTGCAGAACATATAGTTGTCTACAAAAAACATCGCGTAACCATATATCTAACTATTGTAGTTATCTCACTTTAAGTGTTTTCTTTTATTTTTTTAAATAATTAAAATGCCGTCGCTCCAAAAACTCTTTATTTTGTACCTTGGTATTAATCCTTATCAAAATAAATGACTTCATATTCAAGACGAATTCAATACCTTTCTAGAACTTTTTGAATTATTCAATTCGGACTTTTCATTCAAAAGATATCGCGATATTTAAAATGCAAGTATTAGTGTTGTAGCCAAATATACTAATATTGTTTGTTGGATAGCCCATTTATCGAGAAAGGCTATATATCATCACGCTAAGACCAATAGGAGCGGAGCACCAATGAAGAATGTTTCAAAATCGGAGGATTTTGAAAACTAATTCCACGCGGACGACGTCGCGGGCACAGCTAGTTCCTCTATACAGATAAAGGTTTGGCAGAGAATCCTCTGTTTCAAACAATACAAAAGCTGTCGCAGTGTTCAGTTGCCAGCGTCTCGAGGCACAACAATGGCAGTTAATTGTTCCAATGGGACTTGAAGTGAATATTACGGCATTGTCCGGGCCCACTCCCGCGGGATACTGTCTTAATTGTTCACGTTTCAGACCAGTATTCTGGGAGATGTTAATACAAAATTAATTCTGGTGGATATTTCGCTTAACAGGAGACTGAATTGCAAACGAGTGTCAATTTCGATTTACATTTGTAACTTTTTCTTTAGTTAATTAAATCCTGTTTATACTTTAGTAATAAGTTTGTTGTTAACCCTATTATAACCCTGTTATAACTTAAGCCCCGACAAAGACAAATTCCACGTACAGATCTGTAAAAGCATATTTTGTTACCTGTCGGCATTTGAGCTGCTTGTAATGCTTTTATGATCGTCTTCTTTTGTTCACTTATTTATTGAGAACAGCCTATTGTCCTATTGTAATAGCTTATGGCCGCTCAGGAGCATCATTAGCTATGTGTTGCGGATTATAAGTAGGTACAAACTAATTCTAGGAAATGATGTCGACGTTGCCGCTCACCCGACATTTGCACTTGTGAAGGAAGTATAAAACGATGGCCCGACTGAGAGAGGGGGTCAGTTGAGCTACAACTACGATCTAGGCGTGACGTGTGTACATTCGGGAATCTAATAGTAACGGACTTTGCGCGTTTTATTGAATTACGACCTTCTGCATTACGCTTGGATTTGTTGCGTTCGGTTATATTTGTACCTGTGTTATACGTGTTTGTATAGTTCTAATAAACTTTATAATAATTCTTTATAAATTTTTTATAAAGCTTTATAATTTTTTATCCGTGCAGGAACGGAGAAAGAATACAATTTCCTGCGTTGGGGCGGCCTGTCGTAAGAGGCGACTTAACAACCCACAGCCAGGTGGTAGGGCATTTGCCCGACTGGATTGCTACCACCCCTCGTCTAAAGTATGTCGCCATAACAACCTTGCGTTGTGTTCCGGCATTAGTGACCAGGTTCCAGTTTCCCTTAAGAGAGCAGCAGCGCATTTGTAGCACTTTTGGTGCTACAAATGTTCATAGGCGATGGTAACCGCTTTCCACCAAGTGGGCCGTCTGCCTGTCTGCTGAACTCCTGCAATAAAAAAAATAAAAAATAAAAAAATAACGGCATTTTAATTTGAGTCCCGCAAACTCGTAACAATACAATGAAGTAAATATAACCAGAGCAATAAAACCAAAATTGCGATTGGGGAACAACAAAATATTAGTTTTTGTAACATTTTTTTATAGCTGGAGTACAGCAGACAGGCTGACGGCCCACCTGATGGAAAGCGGTTAACTTCGCCTATGAATGTTTGCTACACCAGAGATGTTGTCAACGCGCTGCCGGTCTCAAAGAAATTTTATGACACCCTTTTTGAAAAACTCCATATCGTAGCGCTGTGGGAAAACCTCGGCTGGGACCTCATTCCAAATCCCCACAGTACGCGAAAGAAACGTTCTACAGAACCGTTGCGTACATGAACGAAGCAGCTCAATTAAGTGGAGGTGACCTCCCAACCGATGGCGAGCGGTGCGATGGTAGAAAGAGGACGAAGGCACCATTCTAAACAGTTCTTCGGAACACCCCCCGTCATACAGTCGGTAGAACACGCAAAGAGAAGCAAAGTCTCTCCTCCATTAGATGTAAAATATTTTATTTCTCCTTGTTCGCAACGTACCTATTATTATTTTTCAAAATCATTGTGTTGCTGTCAGACAAGCAAAATCCCTAATAACATTTAAGAACTTAGTCAGGAAATTCTATCTGCAATATAATGATATGTAATTTTATATAATTAGTTGATTTTATCCGTGCAGGAACGGAGAAAGAATACAATTTCCTGCGTTGGGGCGGCCTGTCGTAAGAGGCGACTTAACAACCCACAGCCAGGTGGTAGGGAATTTGCCCGACTGGATGGCTACCACCCCTGGTCTAAAGTATGTCGCCATAACAACCTTGAGTTGTGTTCCGGCATTAGTGACCAGGTTCCAATCTCCCTTAAGAGAGCAGCAGCGCATTTGTAGCAACTTTGCTGTTGCAAATGACCATAGGCGATGGTAACCGCTTTCCATCAAGTGGGCCGTCTGCCAGTCTGCTGAACTCCTGCAATAAAAATAAAAAATAACACCATTTCATAATGCTATATTTTTATGTTTAGTTCGTAAAAAAATATTTCAAACCAAATTAAAGTTATAATTGCTGATGTCCCTTATAAGTGCTTTTTTTTTTTATTCAAGATATGCATTAGAATTAAGCAGTTACACTACTTACTGATGTTTGTTAGAGGAATAATAGGTTTATTTTATTTTTGTTTTAATTTGATGTCTATTTAATTAAGAAAACACTCAATTAAGAACTAACTTTATTTAATACTAGTGCCTGCGACGTCGTCCGCGTGGAATTTGCTTTCAAAAACTTTCGATTTTGAAACATTCTTCATTGGTGCTCCGCTCCTATTGGTCTTAGCGTGATGATATATAGCCTATATCCTTCCTCGATAAATGGGCTATCCAATCCTGAAAGAATTTTTCAAATCAGACCAGTAGTTCATGAAATTAGCGCGTTCAATCAAACAATATTTGTATATTTGGCTACAACGCTAATACTTACATTTTAAACATCGCGATATCTTTTGAATGAAACGTCCGAATTGAATAATTCAAAAAGTTCTAGAAAGGTATTGAATTCGTCTTGAATATGGAGTAATTTATTTTGATAAGGATTAATACCAAAGTACAAAATAAAGAGGTTTTGAAGCGACTGCATTTTAATTATTTAAAAAATAAAAGAAAACATTTATTGTGAGATAACTACAATAGTTAGACATATGGTTACATTGTTTTGTTCTATAATCAATAGTTTTCTCAGCGCACGCCGTGTAAGGATTTTTTCGGGTCATTTTTTTTCACTTTGGGTTACATTATTGGACTTTTGGTAAAGATCCCTAATTTTTTTGAAAATATAATATAGCCTATAACCTTCCTCGATAAATGTACTATTCAACACTGAAAGAATTTTTCAAATCGGAATAGCGGTTCCTGAGATTAGAGTGTTTAAACAAACAAACAAACAAACAAACTCTTCAGCTTTATAATATTAGTATAGATATTAGTATAGATATTGTATTATTTAACTCATGTAATTTCCATGTCTTATATGAAAATAGATTCTTAAGGTATGAACTCCTAAAAGGCATGTAAAGACGTGGAAAATATAGAAAGCAAAATGATGACATTATTCATGTTAATTTGTATAAAGAGCCCATCAGCGAGGAGTTCGTTTGTAAGACGTCACGGCACTCGCACGAGTTGGCGGCTGAGGGATGATGATGGATGACAGGGGGTGGAGGGCCGCGACTGAAATGTTAAGTGGGAAACGGCTTTATTTGCGCCACTGTAATCTTTATATATCAACACCAGTTTCCGTATGTTTGCGTTGGCAACACTCGGAAAACAGCAGATTTACATTAGGAGTTCAGCAGACAGGCAGACGGCCCACTTGATGCAAAGCGTTTTCCATTGCCTATGGACATTTGCAACACCAAAGGTGCTACAAATGCGCTGCTGCTCTCTTAAGGGAGACTGGAATCTGGTCACTAATGCCGGAACACAACACAAGGTTGTTATGGCGGCATACTCTAGACCAGGGGTGGTCGCCATCCAGTCGAGTAAATACCCTACCACCTGGCTGGGGGTTGTTTAGTCGCTTCTTACGACAGGCCGCCAGGCCGCAGGAAATTGTATTCTTTCTCCGTTCCTGCACGGATATAAATATCCAAAGATAGATGGACAGACATGACAATTTTAAAAAGGAGCCTTTTTTGACAAAATGATAATAATATCCTTAACATGTTGGTGGCCCACTACTCTTCTATCCTATCTTCATTCTAAACGCTGGCAACGCGTAGGCATCGTTTCTTATGTTGCTAACATCCATCGGAGACGGTAACTACTTCAAATCAGGTAGGCCATCCGTCCGATTACACGCTTACGGCAATTAAAAAGCAATATAAAAAGGCTGTATTGAAGTGTTTACCAGAGATTCGATTGTCCAATAAAAATATCTTACCCTTAAAATTATAGAGACGTAAATCCAAATTTTGAGTCATTGGATTTAAATTCCATCACATAAAAAATAAGGTACAAAATTGAATAACTTCATAATTTTAATTAGGTCGCTATAATTCTAAGAGTGCGATATAACCGGTTGATTATAAAATAATAATGCGTAAACAGGTTCCTCGTACGTTTCTTTTTCTTTTTTATTGTAGGAGTTCAGCAGACAGGCAGACGGCCCACTTGATGGAAAGCGGTTACCATCGCCTATGGACATTTGCAACACCAAAGGTGCTGCTGCTCTCTTAAGGGAGACTGGAACCTGGTCACTAATGCCGGAACACAACACAAGGTTGTTATGGCAGCATCCAGTCGAGCAAATACTCTACCACCTGGCTGTGGGTTGTTAGTCGCCTCTTACGACAGGCCGCCAGGCCGCAGGAAATAGTATTCTTTCTCCGTTCCTGCACGGATAGAAACCTTCTAATATTATCATATCTTTTGTTTCTAGGGCTTGGAGATAACCTGTGAAATGCCAATCGGGGACCATTTGCAGACTGATTCATTTGTCGCCATGCGAAGGACACAAGTGAGTAGCGCTCTTATTCTACTCTATAAAGTATGCAGAGCTATAGCAATGTATATAGGAGACTTTTATCCCGTAAAATGGGCTAATTTCTTAATTAGCATTCACGGAATTTACCTAGGGATAATCGTCGTCAGCCATTTGCAGTCCACTGCTGGACGTAGGCCTCCCCAAGACGGCGCCACTCATCCCTGTCCTCCGATTTCCTCAGCCAGCGCCTACCGGCGACCTTGCATAGGCCGTCGGTCCATCGGGCTGGAGGGCGTCCGACACTACGTTTACCGAGACGCGGTCTCCACTCCAGGACTCGTTTGCTCCATCGGCCATCGGTCCTGCGGCAGATGTGACCGACCCACTGCCACTTCAACTTGCTAATTTTGCGAACTATGTCGGTTACCTTGGTTCTCTCACGGATATCCTCATTTCTAATTTTATCCATAAGAGAAACACCCAACATAGCTCGCTCCATAGCCCGTTGAGCGACTTGGAACTTGTGGACCACTCCTGCCGTAAGTGTCCATGTCTCGGCCCCGTAGGTCAGGACCTAGGGATAATAGCGCCTCGGAAGTCGGAACTATAACTTTCAGAATGGTGGAGATACTTACCCAACATGGTTGTTTCGGTAAGTATCTGCACTAGATTACGGCGTGCCATACGCTGGAAGGTTATCCCGCATGGGGACCCCAGCGATCTGATGTCTATCTTGCTCTGCAACGTAGTCGATCAGATGCTGCACTGCATCGAATTGGCTAGCGGTGATCTCTTTCTGCGAGGACTTTATTTTCCAGAAAGGGGCCGCCAAAAGAATAAGGTAGGAAAAGCAGGCGGATCCCCGCCCGTCTGTCTATCTCCTCCTACTGATGTCCTGATGTTCTTGTCGGTTTGCATCAAGGTGTCGCGGCAGTCATACCTATGATTTCGGTCCCGTAGCGCCTCGCTATGTTGCGGAGGGACGCTTGAGTCAGGTCTGGCGATAGGTGCTTGAAATTTCTTCTAAGGTTCCGAAGATATGCACAAATGCGTTCATCCAGCGAAACAAAAACAGCGGTAATAATGTTTAGTTAAAAATTTAATACAATGCAGTCTATGTGAATACACGTTCTCTAAATAAACCAGGGTGTGCAGCGCGGTGAAGCCTTGCAGAAAATCCTATAGACAAACTTATCCGTGCAGGAACGGAGAAAGAATACAATATCCTGCGGCCAGGCGGCCTGTCGTAAGAGGCGACTTAACAACCCACAGCCAGGTGGTAGGGCATTTGCCCGACTGGATGGCTACCACCCCTGGTCTAAAGCATGTCGCCATAACAACCTTGAGTTGTGTTCCGGCATTAGCGACCAGGTTCCAGTCTCCCTTAAGAGAGCAGCAGCGCTTTTGTAGCAACTTTGCTGTTGCAAATGTCCATAGGCGATGGTAACCGCTTTCCATCAACTGGGCCGTCTGTCCGCTGATCTCCTGCAATAAAAAAAACTACTTATATTTCTAAGGCGAATTTGTTGATCTCACTAACTGTTGTTTTACCTTATCATTCGTAGTAAATTGAAATTATCTGTATTTTTTATTGCCAAAATGCAACGCCAGGATCAAAGTCAACACATTGCTAGCCTTGATGATAGGGCAGAGGTATTTTCATAGGAAAGATTGACTAACAGGATGTAATGAGACATAGTGGGGTGGGTTAGGCGAATGAAAGAAGGGGCTATATAGGCAAGTTGAAATTTGATGGGGAGCAAGCTACCGGTACTCTCAGTCATCGGATTAAACATTTAATACAATAATAATAAATCTTTATAGAGGAAAATCTGATACAATAATTTATAGAAGTCCGTAACTCCCGAGCTAGGCATGAAGCCTGTGTTTCGGGAATCAGTGCCGTCTCACATTAGTATCTAGTTTTCAACATTCATAAAAACAAATGGAGCGTTAGGTAAACTTCTAGGCGCTAAGAACCTCAGCCAGAAGGCCCAGCTTGCCATACACAACGCGGTGCTGGTACCTACGCTCACGTATGGAAGCGAGAGTTGGGTATGGAAGAGAGAGCATGAAAGTAGAGTAAACGCGGTCGAGATGCGAGCACTGCGCAAAATCTGCGGAGTGACGCTCGCGGACTGCGTTCCTAATACCGAACTAAGAAAGAGAGTTGCTCTGAAAGAGAGTGTCGGGGTGAAGTGGATGGATGCAGGAGTCGTGGAAGGCCACGACACACCTTCCATGATCAAATTGATCGTGTACTAGCAGAAGGTGATGTCAGGAGCCTTAAGAACAGACGAGCGTGCATGACAAGAGCTATGAATGTCAAAGAAGCAAGTGAGGTGTGTAAGAATAAGCCTGAATGGCGCTCTGTTGTTCGTGCCTACCCCGCAAGGGAACTGGCGTGAAGTTATGTATGTATGTATGTATGTATGTATGTGTAAATATAAATCGGTAATATAGTGTTTATGTCTAGTGAGTAAGCTTGTGCATGTGTGTGTGTGTAAGTATGTGTGTGTAATTATGTATGTACTGTACGGTTACTATTAAGATAAATATCTATAGACTAGCTGATGCCCGCGACGTCGTCCGCGTGGTGCGGTTTTTTAACTATCCCACGGGAACTCTTTAATTTTTCGGGATCAAAGTATCCTATATGTTGACCAGGTATATAAGCTACCACCATACAAAATTTGATTTAAATCGGTCCAGTCGTTTCGGAGATTAGCCGGTACAAACAGACAGACAAACAGAGAAACAAAAAATTTGAAAAAAATCTAAATTAGTTCTATTTCACTTCTTACATCCCCCTGACTCGGTTTTTAGCATTTTTTTCATTGTACAGAAATTCGACCTCCACAGTTTTTTTATATGTAGTAAGGTAACTGTCTAACGGTTAACACGTTACTTTTCTCGTATAACAATTTTGTGGAGAAGCGATGGAGACTAAATGTTAAAGTTACATTTAGTTAAACATTTCACGCTGATATTCTGTGAGAGCGCTGTATCACACCAGTCGAGCTGGTTCTAAGAGGTGCAATGTATAAAGTTTATGTGAAATTTTAACCAGTAGTAAAACAAATTGTTGCGGACAGAATCACCCCCCTGACCTCTCCCCCGTAAATCCCGTACCCCCACGCCCCGCTTACCGCGGATACGTAGCTCGCTCCGTTAGCTGCTAAGCGTCTGCATTTTTGTAGTACCTTAGTAAGCGCGGGGCGAGCCTACCTAATCCACCTCGGTCGAATATATACACACAAGGAAGACTAAGAAGACCAGGAAGATCGAGGAGCATTTGGAAGACTCTACAGCCAACGGACTCTCAGCGTGTCTACGTGGATCTTGTGAACCACCAGTGATTGTGATTAGTGCCACTCGTACTGATCGGTGTAATCGATATAATTAGTGCTATCTACGTTGAGTGTAACATCCGGGGCTAGTGCTAAGTTGTGTAGTGGAACACTTACAAGCCAATAGATGGCGCTGTGCAATAATTAATGTCACAAACGTTTCCCAAAACATACAAAGAATATATACAAAATTTCAACTATAACAGATGGGCCTAGGCTTGCAAGGAACAACATTAGCCTCGCTGGAAGATCTTCCTTTGAGACGGAGGAGTATTCCATCTCGCTCCTCCACCCTACACGGGTTACCCCCTTCAGTTGTGTCGGTTAAATTCGAACGTGCCGTTTGATACAGTTGTGCCGATCGCACCTGTTGCTGTTGTAGCGCCTATAAAAAATTCTGTCAACTTGCTAAAGAGTGTTTCGTTTAGGGCGATCCCTGCGCCCGCACGCCCAACACAAGTGATAGTAACAATCCTGGCATAAATTCATGAACTTTTACACTTACTAAAGCTACAGAAGCACACGCGTGAGTTATTTGTACAAATGAGGCGAATTTGTCTGAGCATTAGTGTAATTCAATTCGAGCGGGAGAGGTAGTGCGCGCTGAATCAAATTAGTTTCATCCGGATGTGGACATTAAATGAGCCGTTATTTGCTTTATTTTGTTTACGAGGAGCTATACGAATGTTCTTTTATTATTAAATCATCACCATTTATTACGTTCGTCGTCAGGCATTCGCAGTCCACTGCTGTTGTCCTCTAATTTCCTCATCCAGCGCCTACCGCCGACCTTACACAGATCGTCGGTCCATCGGGCTGGAGGGCGTCCGACACTACGTTTACCGAGACTCGGTCTCCACTGCAGGACTCGTCTGCTCTATCGGCTATCGGTCCTGCGGCAGTCGTGACCGGCCCACTGCCACTTCAACTTGCTAATTTTGCGAGCTATGTCGGTGTTGCGGAAGGAGAGCACCCCCCTGACCCGCCCGCCGGAGCACATCTACACTCCGCGCCCCGCATACCGCCGACGCCCATAGCTGGCGCGATTAGCAACTAGGCGTCGGACGGAATGCGGGATATAGGAGGCTGAAAAAACCTGAAAAAACTACTACAATCAGAACAACTATGAATTCAGCCACTCAGCCATTCATATATTGTACTCAACTCTCTTGCATACTTTGTTCTCCTCTTTAAATGTATATTCATAATTTAATAATAATCATACAGTCCGTTATTACGTCGAGTTTTAATTTCCAAACACGAGAAGACACCAATAGTCGGTTACCTTGGTTCTCTTACGGATATCCTCATTTCTAACTCTATCCATAAGAGAAACACCCAGCATAGCTCGCTCCATAGCCCGTTGAGCGACTTGAAACTTGTGGACCAATCCTGCCATCAGTGTCCTTGTCTTGGCCTCGTAGGCCAGGATGGGGAGGACGCACTGCTCGAAGACTTTTGTCTTCAAGCATTGCGGAATTTATTACTTTAGAAGTTATAAAGACGTTCATGAGATTCACAGGCGTTCGTAGAATCAGATAATGTCCTTCATTTTCCATACCTATAGTAAAACAGGAACGCTCATCGTCTCACTGTGATGTTTATCTATTTATATGTGTGTAACAGTTGATTTTATCTTAGAAATTACTAAGGGTAGAGACATTAAAGGCATACTTGACTTATGGCCAGTTCTTATATCTCACTAATCATTTATTTGCCTTATTAGTATGGGTTAAAATTTGACATAAGTAATGTGAAGTTTCTAGCAATGGGAAGGCGAGTGAATGAATAGTAAGACATAGGAACTAGATGGCGTTGTTGCCTAGTTAAACATACTATCGTTTGTACTATATATCTTGTCAACCTCATTTGCATTTTACTCATAGTTCAGTTCAGTTCAATAAACCAGTGTAAACAAGTGAATAAGTGTATTAATTAGTAATGCAACTTAGGTCATCTAGGACATCCTATGTATTTTGCTATACCTCTGATTAAAGTTGGGTAGGACATGATTTTAAAATGAGTTTGTAAGAGTAACATGACATTTTGCACTGAACCAGTATAATGTACTACTTCAAATGAGGCGAGGAGATTTGTATGGTTTGTATCGCCGCAGTACATTTGAAGCGGTGAGGCGGTGAGCGTCATTCCCTCATTTGTCCCGTACAAAACTTCTAGTTCGGAAATGTTCGTTCAGAATCGGATGTGATCGGCCTCAGTCATCTCATTTTACTAGCAGCCGTACATATCATGTTATCCCTCTTTGTCATGTGAATATCCGTAAGCGTTACTGTACCGTTGTCCTTGTTCCGTTCTTCCTCTTACATTTGACGCGTAAGTAGTAGCGGGAGAAAATGCTTAAAGGGGTACAAATTCAAATTTTGAGGCGTATCAGTACAAATGTACTGCCTCACACGTGTACCACTCATCACTACTCTGATAATATGTACGCAAAATTTCGTCTGTCTTTGAAATTGCAAAACACATATTCAAATTAGCATTGACGTCTCGCCGCAATCGGTTGTACGTGACTTGGGTTTGTTATTATGAGATGAGATGTCTCATCAAACTTCGCTAACATGATTCCAGTATATTGTATCTGTGTGGCGGTAAGAGCCACACCCCGTTGGCTGGCAGAGAGCGGGGTCGGAAATGAACACCCAAACTTCATACGCGATGACAGCTCTAACTTACTTCGACAGTATTCCCTTATTGCCTTTACTTTGAAATAACTTACACCTAGGGTTGCCAACATTTTCTCGTGCGTACACGTCCGCGCGATTGAGGTTTGGGGTAATATAAAAAGCCGATTGTTAGAATTTAAATTTATTACCGCAAAAGCGACAACCTTACTCACGCACGGCTCGCAGTGGCCGCCCGCCATTCATACTTCTCGCACGATGCATTCTGATTACCTAGCATTCCGCCTTACACGCTTACATGTTCCCTACATACAGTATTTTTCAAAATAAGTTATAATTCTTTTTTGGATTTTCTCTCTCTTTTCTTTCACCATATCCCAATTACTTGGGGTCGGCACAATATGTCTTTTCCTTCCACACTCTTCTATTCTGACATACCTCTTCTTTCACACCGCATATCATCATGTCATCCTTCACACAATCCATCCATCTTTTTTTTGGTCTACCTTTAAATTTGTACCCATCGATCTTGTAGTATAACATTCTTTTTGTCACGTGACTTTCATCCCTCCTCATTATATGCCCATACCAACTTAATCTTCTTCCTCTCAATTTTTCTGTCACAGGTGCAACTTTCAAAGATCCCCTTATGTACTCATTTCTCACCTTATCCATTCTTGTAACACCACACATCCATCTCAACATTCTCATCTCAGCTGAGTGGAGACGTTTGTAGTTTATCACTTTAGTGGCCCAACATTCCGACCCGTATAGCATGACTGGTCGTATGATAGATTTATACATTTGACCTTTTAGTTTCAGTGGCATTAGTTTGTCGCACGTCACACCGGTTACCTGTCTCCACTTCAGCAATGCTACATTTATTCTTCTCCTTACATCCCTCTCTATATCACAATTATTCTGCAGTAGTGAACCAAGGTATTTGAATTCGGGGTTACATGTTAGTGTGGCTGATTGTAGTTTAAGAGGCACAGCACTAGAGGTCCCGCCGAAATCACAAAACAGGTATTCGGTTTTGGTTCTGCTGATTTTTAATCCAACGCCCTCTAGCGCTTGCCGCCACCTGTTTAGTTTGTTTTGAAGTGCTACCCCATCTTCATCCACCACGACAATGTCATCTGCGAAGAGCATGCACCAGGGGGCCTCATCCTGTACCTCTGCGGTCAGTGCATCCATGACCAGCAGAAACAGGTAAGGACTTAAAGCGGATCCCTGGTGCAGATTTTATGGAAAAAAATTAACAATAGACAAAGATATATTTGTTACTTATTTATTTTTATAAAAACTATCATCGCACATCTTGCATTTTTTAACAATTTAACAATGCTTTGTCTGAAATAAAAGTGTCATATGCTTTATTACATTCAATTATTCAATGAAATCAAATTATTTCGATGTTGTCAATGTGATATTGACAACTTTGACGTGCTGCCAGCGCCTCCAGTTAGTATAGAGAACAGAGATCAGTGGGAGCCAAAGACAGAAGATTGTAAATGCTCTCGGCGTCCGAAATTCGGTTATACGAACTCGCCTCACTCAAAATTTAATGAAAATGCGCGTTAATTATTTTTTTTTAAAATTAATATTTGTTTGTTAGATTTCGCTCGGTGTTGAGAATACAGTATTTTTGCGTACTATATATATCTTTCTTCAACAGTATATAGTACGCTAACCCGAAATATAGTCCAATACTATATATTATGTGGAAAGAATGCATGATGAAAGAATGACTAAACCGATATACAATGCAAAAGTGGATGGATGCAGAAGTCGTGGAAGGCCACGACACACCTTCCATGATCAAATTGATCGTGTACTAGCAGAAGGTGATGTCAGGAGCCTTAAGAACAGACGAGCTGCATGACAAGAGGTGTGTAAGAATAAGCCTAAATGGCGCTCTGTGGTTCGTGCCTACCCCGCAAGGGAACTGGCGTGAAGTTATGTATGTACTATATATTATAGTACGGTTGGCAACCCTACTTACACCTGCCAAATTTATGGGAAATGTTATTTCATTATTAACAGTTCTTTGTTCTATGAGCGTACTTAGTTTGATTTTTTTCAAAACTAGTCGATTCTATTCCTGACCAGAATAATTGATTTTTTAACCGATTTGAAAAAAAGGAGCAGGTTCTCAATTCGTCGGAATCTTTGTTTTTTTTTTATGTTCACCGATTACTCCGAGATTTATGATCGGATTTACGTGATTATTTTTTTGTTCGACGCGGAATAGCTGCCATTTGGTCCTCTAAACATTTGACATACTTTGGCCCAGTAGTTTTCATTTTCTGAACATTTTTTATGAAAAAAATTCCATTCCGTTCCATATGTACACCGATTACTCTGAGAGTTATGATCCGATTTACGTGATTCTTATTTAGTTTGATGCGGAATAGTTGCCATTTGGTCCCTTAAAAATTTGACATAGTTTGGCCTCGTAGTTTTCATTTTACGAACATTTTTTTGTTCCCGTTTCTTGGGACCTATATTTTTTAAGGAGCGCGGCACCTTTCGTAGGTCTACTCATACATAACTAGACACTAAAAAGTAACAAAAAAATAAAAAACCGTTTAAAAAAACCGACTTCAAAGACTAAAAAGTATAAAATAACTTATTTCTAAAGCTATTATTCTTAATATATATATTTATACTTTTTAGTTTCTTAGTTTTTTAGTTTTTCTATAATCAATATCGCTTAGTTTGTTATATCTTATAGTTTCGGATTTATCAATCGAGGCGTGTTTAAAAAAAACACCTGTTTAATATAATATGTATATTGTTTAAATTGCTACTTACTGACGGTGAAAAAACACATCGCGATGAAACCTTTACATCGAGTTGTTGTTACCTCCAGCAAAATAAAACAGGAGAATAATATTTAAGCAAAACAGCATGAGCACGAATGTAGGCAACAGAAACACATACATCGCGGCGCGACGCGGACCGAAGTCTGTTTTGTAGGCTTGTCTAGTTTTAGTACATGTACTATGTACTAAAGGGAATAAAGTCCCGACACTGAATTGAACGGACTATTTCTTCTCCGTTCTAAAACATCGTTCATAGTACTTCGTCGTTCGTGATCGTATAGAATAGTCTGAATTCGCGATGTATTCCTTGTCATTGGTACTATACTACGAACTGTCGCCCGACAAACACGGAACGCAGCTGATTTTAACTGAACGAGAGGCAACGATATGGTTACATTCTGGTTTCAAAATAACCCGACAAATACCTACAAAATTTTGATATCTTATATAATGCATTAAGAAAAAAATATCTCAGATATTTTAATATCTAAATACATACATACATAACTTCACGCCAGTTCCCTTGCGGGGTAGGCACGAACAAACTGAGCAGCACACTCGTCTGTTCTTAAGGCTCCTGACATCACCCTCCGCTAGTACACGATCAATTTGATCATGGAAGGTGTGTCGTGGTCTTCCACGACTTCTGCATCCATCCACTTTTGCACTGTATATCTGTTTAGTCATTCTTTCATCATGCATTCCTTTCCTTACCTTCACCCCGACACTCTCCTTCTTACTTCGGTATTACGAAGGCGGTGCGCGAGAGTCACTCCGCAGATTTTGCGCAGTGCTCGCATCTCAACCGCGTTTACTCTGCTTTCATGCTCTCTCTTCCATACCCAACTCTCGCTTCCATACGTGAGCGTTGTGTATGGCGAGCTGGTCCTTCTGGCTGAGGTTCTTAGCGCCTAGAAGTTTACATAACGCTCCATTCACACTATTCCCCAAATTCACTCTTCTTTCTATATCAGCGGTCTACCTTCCATCCCTGCTAAAAGCACATCCAAGATATACAAACTCATTCACTTGCTCCAGCATAACATCATCGACCATTATCCTTGCATTCGTTCTGGTTTCTTCTCTTTCAAACACCATAACCTTTGTTTACTTCGCATTCAAATGTAAGCCTCTCGCCTGACAGTCATCTTTCATCATTGTGACTAGTGTTTGCATATCTAAATAACTATAGCAAAAAGTGTCGTTACAGCTTTTGCTCTTAATTTTTTCCGTCTAGCCCCCGTTCGCAACGCGCGATAAGGAACTTCGTTCCAACAAATGCGATGATTAATTACCAGCCGTTTCTGCAAAGAATGAAAAATTCAAAAATTTCGATTACCGCAAATGTCGGGGGACATAAAAAGATGTATTAATAAATAATGATTCCAATGGGGTGTTAAGCCATGAATACACAAGCGAAGGGTACAGCCAGCGAATCAAGTATTCACCTTCCGCCAGCAAAAGTGCTTCGAAACCGTAAAGCGGATCCAAACCCATTTAATATTGACAAGGAAACGCCGCTTTGTTTTATGGCTTTATTTCCGACACGTGGTTCCGTCGTAAAATACAAATTTAAGCCTTAAATGTTGTTTCCAAACAGTTTGGTGACGTGTCCTGTAACTTTGTAATACGGCATTATCATATTCTGTCCTGGTAATTCCCGGGAAAGGTCTACCGACTGTACAATGGGGAGTGTTCCGAGGAACTGTTCAGAATGGTGCCTTCGTCTTCTTTGTACCACCGCACCACACGCCATCGGCTGGGCGTTCATCCCCACTTCCTAGATCGCTTAGCTCTTGTTCGCAATGGTTCTCTTGCGCACCGTGAGGACTTGGAATGAGCTCCCAGCCGTGGTTTTCCCACAGCGCTACGATATGGGTTTTTTTAAAAAGGGCGTCGTAAAATTTCTTCGAGTGACACCTCTGTTGTTGCAAACGTCCATAGGCGACGGTAACCGCTTTCCATCAGGTGGGCTGTCTGCCTGTCTGCTGTACCACAGCTATAAAAAAAAGCAATTAAATATAGCAATGTAGAAGAGTTGACGTCTAAAAATAACGTAGTAGACTTCATAAACTTTTGCCTAAATATTGTTAGAAAAGTAAATGCTCATAACAAAACAAGTCAGTTATTACTTACATACTAATAACATACGTATGAAGCTAATAAAAGCGTATTGATAATGGTTATAATTAAAAATATGTTTCAACGGTTTTGAGCGCTACATTTTATTTGACTTTTATTCCGACGTTTCGGCCACTTTTCAGTAGTCATGATCACGGAAGACAAAAACTTTCGGTCTTATTCATATCGAGGTAGAGTAAATTTGTAGATTTCTTTAAGGTTCTATTCTAACTCAATATGAATAATGTTAAAATTGTTGTTTAATTATATTTTATTTTTAATGGTAGTTGATGATTATGGCTAATATTTCTTTTATTGAGTTTAGTACACCACCAAATATCGTATTTGCTTTAAAATCTCCTTAGACACCGGGGGCCTTACTTATAATCGTTTCTTAAATTTAAAGAAACTGCTCAGCAACTGATTAGTAAAAATACATACATACATACATCCATAACTTCACGCCAGTTCCCTTGCGGGGTAGGCACGAACAACAGAGCGCCATTCAGGCTTATTCTTACACACCTCACTCGCTTCTTTGACATTCATAGCTCTTGTCATGCATGCTCGTCTGTTCTTAAGGCTCCTGACATCACCTTCTGCTAGTACACGATCGATTTGATCATGGAAGGTGTGTCGTGGCCTTCCACGACTTCTGCATCCATCCACTTTTGCATTGTATATCTGTTTAGTCATTCTTTCCACATGCCCGAAGCACCGGAGCATTCCTTTCCTTACCTTCACCCCGACACTCTCTTTCAGAGCAACTCTCTTTCTTACTTCGGTATTACGAACGCAGTGCTCGCATCTCGACCGCGTTTACTCTACTTTCATGCTCTCTCTTCCATACCCAACTTTCGCTTCCATACGTGAAAATTCCATTAGTAAAAAATCTTACCCATAAACTCCTCTTTAGTCGAATATTTTGGGTACAACTCACTTTAATCATTCAAATTTCATTTATCTGTACTCGTCTTAGGTAAACAACAGGTAATTAATACACGTTTATAAGTGATAAAAAAGATATTCATTGATTAGGGTCTGATTCTAATTCCCTTACTTAAGAGATGGCTAATCGTTTCTTAACGAGATGATTATTAGTAAGGCCGTTAGTTGACAGGAAGAGATCGCTATAAGCGATAAGGCCGCCCAGTCCTAGAAAGCATCCTTTCCTGGCAACATTTCCTCATTCACACCCTTATTCGGCCGGTCACCAGTAGAGGGCGCTGCGCATAAGCATGCGTCTCATTGGCCAAGCAAAATTTCTCATTGGCTGCCTAACGATCATAACGACGCCACGCTCGTCAATTAACATTAACAAAACGTTGGAAAACCGCTGAATTGTACCGCAAAACCGTTTCTCAAAGTGCCATCGTCTCCCGCAAACCAGTGTAGTGTATGTGCAACGCAAGAAAGCTAATCCGGCTCGAAGGACCAAGAAAGCTAATCCGGCCAAAATCCTGCATATCTCCTTACACAGCTCCAGTGACGGTAAGAGTTCAAATTTCTTTATGCTTGTTTCGCTAGGGTTTGCGAGGCGGCATCAGGTGTACAAAGAGTTCAGGGTTTGCTCCGGCTGAGTAGCCATTCACATTCACGCTGCACATGCACTTCCTCACAACACTAGCATGTAATAGATACACTCTACATTAGTATAAGTTTAGTAATAAAACTAGAATAAATTAATATAATAAGTTATTCGTAAGACACATACACCTCAACACAAAAATCAATAAATTAATGTCACACACAAGAACCAAAACAACTAATAAACGTGTTAAATTAAAAAAAAAAAATCTAGAAATTAAGTTGTAAAAAAGAGTACGGAACTCGAATCCGTAGAGCTGTTAATAATATATATATATATATAAAAACCCTCTGCCGGACACCCCTAAACTATTATAATTTATAATTATACTTACGTTATATTATAAAACCTAAATTTTATATATAATTCTTTGGGGGCCTATTAAACTATGTTTACATAGTAGCCGGACAGTTTCGATGGTTCTATCATCTTGCCAGACGCATTCAAAGTGAGCAGTAGTTGGGAGTGCAAGGAGTGTATTCAGTAACGAGTGCGAGTGAAATAGAGCGCTTGGTCTATTGCGGCCCTTCACTCTTTGTTACTTGTTACCTGCCAAAGCCACCGCTGTCTCAGCTTCGTGGTTTTTTTATTATTTTTTTATTGTAGGAGTTCAGCAGACAGGCAGACGGCCCACTTGATGGAAAGCGGTTACCATCGCCTATGGACATTTGCACCACCAAAGGTGTTACAAATGCGCTGCTGCTCTCTTAAAGGAGACTGGAACCTGGTCACTAATGCCGGAACACAACACAAGGTTGTTATGGCGGCATACTCTAGACCAGGGGTGGTCGCCATCCAGTCGAGCAAATACCCTACCACCTGGCTGTGGGTTGTTTAGTCGCCTCTTACGACAGGCCGCCGGGCCGCAGGAAATTGTATTCTTTCTCCGTTCCTGCACGGATAAAAACGGGTGGGGATCATTCTTACCTGTATTAGGGACACACATAGAAGAATTTTCAGCTTTTATTAAATTACGAAGGTGTGGCACCCACGGGCTCTTGGACCATTTTTGGATTGGATCATTTAGTTGCATCTATATTCGAATGTAAGGTAGTAAATGTAAGTTATGTATGTGTTTACTGAAGAACCCAGCATCTGTAGTTTCCATGGAGAGAACAAATTACTCCGTGCGCTAGGGTTATTAATTATACTGTCTTGCGTCGCGTGGTTATTACAAACAAATTGTTTTGGGTCATATAATTGTTTTGATATCGAATTGGCTGCCAGTATGGTGGAGTTATCTAAGACTTTGCCCATCTGGCTCCACTAGAAGACGGTTAGTTCTTGTAGTTCACGAAGGCAAGGCTTTACTTGTGGTAAATACGTATGCATCTGTGCACGCGCGTTTGGGTGCGTGAAGAGGTTGGAGCCTCGAGAAAAACCTCTTCGCCCCGGCCCTAGTAGGGTTCGGAGCCGTTGGAACCTTCCCTCATAACGGTGGTCACACAATGGCTCCTGTTAGCCAGTCTGCGGCGTCTTCACGGCCTTCAGGTTGGCTTCGTCTGTGACTTAGTTGGCCATTTGTTGGCGTAGTCTTCGCGACTGGGGAGGGGGGGGGGGGGGGGGGGGTCGAGACCAAAAACTTCATACACATATTAGTAAAATTTATAGCTGTTTCTAAAACAAAACGATTTAAATTACAGTAACTTATTATATAAAACGGGACAGTAATATGATATTACTTGGTAAAATATGGCATAATTTTCTCAACTATATTTTATGATACTGTATTAAGTTACTTTTGTGTCGCACTATGTTCAAACAGTTACAAAGTGAAACAAATCTCTGCACGAGTGTTTTCGGCCCGAATAAGGGTGATTTGTGTGACGCCGTGCGGGGGTGAGGTCCTGGCGGGGCAGGATTTAATGCTGCAAGAATCTATAGTAATATTATAAAGCTGAAGAGTTTGTTGGTTTAAACGCACTAATCTCAGAAACCGCTGGTCCGATTTGAAAAATTCTTTCAGTGTTGAATAGTACATTTATCGAGGAAGGCTATAGGCTATATTATATTTTCAAAAAAATTAAGGATCCTTACTAAAAGTCCAATAATGTAATCCAAGGTGTAAAAAAATGAGCCGAATAAATCCTTACACGGCGTGCGCTGCAAAAACTATTGATTATAGAACAAAAAAATGTACTACCACTTTGCAGAACATATAATTGTCTACAAAAAATATCGCGTAACCATATGTATTAACTATTGTAGTTATCTCACAATAAGTGTTTTTTTGTTGCCGTCGCCTCAAAAACTCTTTATTTTGTACCTTGGTATTAATCCTTATCAAAATAAATTACTCCATATTCAAGACGAATTCAACACCTTTCTAGAACTTTTTGAATTATTCAATTCGGACATTTCATTCAAAAGATATCGCGATATTTAAAATGTAAGTATTAGTGTTGTATATCATCACGCTAAGACCAATAGGAGCGGAGCACCAATGAAGAATGTTTCAAAATCGGAGGGTTTTGAAAGCAAATTCCATGCGGACGACGTCGCGGGCACAGATAGTATTTTATAAAGTAATTCATGCTACACAATGCAGTGCACGCGTCCAGGTCGGCACTGAGTTGTGTCAGGCGTCAGGGTCTCGAGATTGAGTTGGTGGTGCGTGTATTGGAGACTCCGAGAAGCTGCACGGGCAACAACCACTACCCACTAAAACAACCCTCCTCCCATGTGCCCCGCGCCTTTTATGTACGAAAGGCTGAGACTTAGAACGTAGTTACGCCCAGTCCGATCCAGCGCAAAAAGTGCCTGGATGTGCCCCGAGAATCAAAACACATTCACTTCGTCAGCGGGGGTGATGAATCCTTTGCTCCCTTGATAGCTAAAGGCCCCCCGAAGCGGTCTTATTCAGGGTGGGAAGTCATGCGCATACCTGCGTCTCCGGATGCCAGCCAACCGACGGCGTCCGCGTGGAGTCGCATTAGCACGCGCAATAATACTCCTCTCTCTATCTCGTTCGGCGGCCTCTTTGAGAGACATTACCGTCTCACAAAAAGTAACCGCAGCCCCCCAGGTATCGCTGCTATGCAGCATGGCTTTCACCAGACTGCAGAGCGAGTCGATCGCTCCTACTTGTGTCTCGAGTTCGAAACGCTGCGGCGCCCATGCCGCGCACTCGACTAGCGTGTGAAACGCCGTGTCGGGTGCGCCGCACTGGCGGCATTCCGGGGAAGGCAAGCAGCCCACAATGCGACACAGATACTTATCGAAACACCCGTGTCCGGTAAGTATCTGTGTCATCCTGAGGTGCGTGTATTACTACAGTTCGATTCAACTCGATTGTGTCTTAACATGCGAACACAGACTATTGGCATTAACCGGTTTATCTTGGGCTAATCATGTTTTGTGCGATGCGCTTTCCTTACCCCAACCCCATGATTATTCCACTCCACGATTCCTTCCCCTCTATCCCGTTTCTTCTGTCTGATCTCTCTATCACATCGTATCACATTTTATCCGTGCAGGAACGGGGGAAGAATATAATTTTCTGCGTTGGGGCGGCCTGTCGTAAGAGGCGACAAAACTACCCACAGGTGGTAAGGCATTTTCTCGACTGGATGGCTACCGCCCCTGGTCTGGACTATGCCGCCATAACAAGCTTGAGTTGTGTTCCGGCATTAGTGGTCAGGTTCCAGTCTTCATTTAGAGAGCGGCAGCGCCTTTGGTGTTGCAAGCGCTTTTCATCAGGTGGGCCGACTGCCTGTCTGCTAAATTCATGCAATAAAAAAGTGCCCTCGTAATGCCACCCCTTCTAATCCACCCTAAAGACGGTGCAGACGTCTGTCAACGAAGGTATATACTTTCCATTAGATGAGTCGTTTGCCTGTTTGCAAGCTTCGCTATAAAAGAAGATAATGTTGGTGGTGGTGGAAAGACAGATAAACCACAGCAAGTCAAAAGTAAGCGGCGACTCTTTTGCAGTCCTCCAATTTTGGAACTTTCAGACTCAGAAAGTCCGCCTTCGTGAGAATGTCTGATCACTGCTACTTAATTACAAATCCAGCACTAACAAATATACAAGCGGGATACTGGTTTTTACCTTAAAGGTATTTAAAAATTCCCTAAAACAAGATATACACCCCAAAATTGCAATAAAATGTGCCTACATATCGATCTACAGGACGTGCAAACCTTAAATGCGTCTGAGAGAAATTACTTCCGTAACCTTGCGTACGTGTAACCAAGTGTCAATGTTGACAGTATGTAGCGCGACATAGATGCTATACAAGCCTGGATACCGGCCGAGTGAGACGCAACATTCTCCTCGTTCAGCTCTAAACGTATCATCTTGTGAACCCTATAATTGTATTTTGCGCAATGATTTGTACGAACTTCAAGGACGCATTTAAATTTTGCACGTACTACATACAATCGCACAGCTCGTATCCGCTACGGTATAGCATAAATCGTCCGCGGCTCCACGTGGGCCGAGTCGGGCCTATATTTCTTCATTAGCCGAGGAGATGCTGAGGAGATGGGAGGTGTGGCGGCGGGGGAGGTGCTATGAATTATTTACCATCCGCATACATATGCGATGTGGCCTGATGGCCGTTGTCCGGGGACACGAATGGATGCCCACTACTATTTGCTTAGCACAGTCACGGCCCGGATTTGAAACGTCTTTTTGCTAAGTCATAATATACCTGTCATGTGCGTGGCATTCCAGCAGTTGCGAAGGGTTCTGCGGAAGTGATTTTCATCAATTGGCGGACCACAACAAATTGATCAGATATATTCCGTATTTTTTAATTATACGATATATGTATGAACGGATATTGTAGAAAATAGTGATCGTTGAAAGTATTTCACTAAGCTCTAAAGCTATAGAACTTAAACAAATACTATTATTTAATAAACATTTTTCATACTCATGCCACTTAAAAAAAATGTTTATTTATTTATTTAATTTGTTGCGACGTCGTCCGCGTGGAATTAGTTTTCAAAACCCTCCGATTTTGAAACATTCTTCATTGGTGCTCCGCTCCAATTGGTCTTAGTGTGATGATTTATAGCCTATAGCCTTCCTCGAAAAATGGGCTATCTAAAACTGAAAGAATTTTTCAAATCAGACCAGTAGTTCTTGAGATTAGCGCGTAGTATATTTGGCTACAACACTAATACTTACAATTTAAATATCGCGATATCTTTTGAATGAAACGTCCGAATTGAATAATTAAAAAAGTTCTAGAAAGGTATTGAATTCGTCTTGAATATGGAGTAGTTTATTTTGATAAGGATTAATACCAAGGTACAAAATAAAGAGTTTTTGAAGCGACGGCATTTTAATTATTTAAAAAAATAAAAGAAAACACTTATTGTGAGATAACTACAATAGTTAGATATATGGTTACGCGATATTTTTTGTAGACATTTATATGTTCTGCAAAGTGGTAGTACATTGTTTTGTTCTATAATCAATAGTTTTCGCAGCGCACGCCGTGTAAGGATTTTTTCGGTCCATTTTTTTACACCTTGGAATACATTATTGGACTTTTAGTAAGGATCCCTAATTTTTTTTTAATATATAATATAGCCTATAGCCTTCCTCGATAAATTTACTATTCAACACTGAAAGAATTTTTCAAATCGGACCAGCGGTTTCTGAGATTAGCGCGTTTAAACAAACAAACAAACAAACTCTTCAGCTTTATAATATTAGTATAGATTATTTAAGAAACAGTAGTTTTCTGAGTGCGTTCTTAAATGTAGGCGATGTGTTGGCCTCTCTGACAGTAAGACGCAGCGCATTCCAAAGTTTGACAGCCTGCACTGTAAAAGAGTTATCATAAAAGGATGAAGTGTGTGAAGGTGTAGTGAGTTTACGATACGTATGAGTGCGCAAATTGTGGGAAGTAGAAAGGCGAAGGAATTCAAAACGTTCCTGAAGGTAAGGATAACTACTAGGAATAAATAATATTGTTACGAGCTACAGGACTCGAATTAAAATAAATACCTTTGGAATTACTATAGAGTTTATTAGAACTGTAAAAACACGTATAAAACAGGTACAAAATAAAACTGGAAGCAACCAGTTCACACTACACGATTCAATGCAATTCAACACGCGCAATTTCCGTCACTATGTCGCTAATCAAAAGTACTACACACGTCTTAATCGTATCGTAGTCGTCGCTTTACTGCCTCACCCCTCCGTTTGGTCATTGTTTTATACTCAAGTGTATAATAGAACAAAGGATCGCGTTCGCCGAGTTAATCTCGCACACCTGGCAAGCTTCGACGGTCATATAAAAAAAGGATTAGTTCGACTCTAATTACAGCCATAAAATAAGTATAAGAAGTAAACAAAAGAACTCCTTTTTTTTGGAATGTAACAATAGGTTTGCAGGTGGCCCAGCTTGTAATAATATGTTATAAAATAGTGTGAGTATTCCGCCGAAGGCAAATAGGGTTAATAATTGTTTAAAGTTAAAAAGAAATATGTTTAAATAACTAGACGTTGATTGAATTTTTTAGTTGAGGAAATGCTTAAAAGCAAGAAAGGACCGTTGACTCCGACGCACATTGCAGAGTGTCGGACCAATTACGTTGTTCTCTGAGCAATTTTTTTTTTTAATTGTAAATAGGTTTGCGTTTGACCACGATCACGTCCAGTACCGGACGGTGATGCGGTCGAAGATGGAGCACGCATACCTAGATAGTACCTATCACACGAGACTTGAAGATTCCTGGATTGTTCATTTCTGGAAACACGGACTCTGGTAGTGCATTCCACAATTCTGCCGTACGCAGAATGAACGTGGAGGCGAAACGTTTAGTACGCACTGGTAGCGTTTCCACTGTGAAACGATGGCGTAAACCAGAGCGTCTTGTGGTCCGAAGATGGAATAGTGTAGGGGGAATCAGGTCAAACAGTTCAACTGAACGAATTGAATTCTTTAAAAAACCGACAGACTAGCAACTCTAAGCTTTGAAGTCTTGTATTGACAAACTGGTTGCTACCGATCAACCTCTTGGCTCTTCTCTCAATTGACTCTAGCGCTTCAAGCTGGTATTTAGGTGAGAGCAGTACTCCATGCAAGATCTTACTTGAGCACAGTAGAGTTTAAGCTGTTGCTCTGCAGTGAAGTAGCGTCTCACCTTTGTAAGTATACTCAGCTTTTTAGCAGCCAGCTGAGCTACACTTGAATACATACACTTAATTTTCATTTCTTAGAGTGTACCTACTCAGGTTCAATGGTAATGCCAATCCATTTTTACATTATTGTCCGTAATATAAAAAATACACACGCATAAATAAGTAAATCCAAGGGATATCTGTCTGGTGACCGACTTGTTTTCTACGAACGGCATTGGAGTTAGGTCTTGGGGTATAATATGGGGTGGGATTACGTATTGTATTATACAGAATGAGAAGCTTTAGATAGTTGACTTAGGACTTATTTTTGTTAGGTTTTTGTTGTGTTGTTTATTTATAAAAAAGTATTTTGAGACCATTGTTTAAGGATTTAGCAATGCTATTCTTATAATAAAGATGTTTATAGACATTCGTTGATACAATTCGTCTACTCAACTTTACTTGGGATATTATAAGCTTTATAATGGGATTGAATAAGGCTTTGTATTTTGGAGTACGTATCACGGAGATGAGTACGGATCACGCTGCGGTGGATGTGTGCAGTTGTGCAGCCTTCATATCTGTGACATAGTCTCTAGTTCGGCCACGTTTTACGGAAACTGCTTAGTAGTCATTCCGCCATGATGTTGATGATTGTAAGTTTTATTATCCTTGAAACTTGAATAATATTTGACTTCATTTACATATTTTGTCTGTTTAGTTTACGGCAACGGTAGGCAATGGAACTAGAATCATAAAGCCTAATCAAATGTGATTTTATTATCAGGATCAGCTCAACCAAATTGTAGGCCTTTATAAAGGTATGATTGACATGGCTACTTTGATTACTCAAAATACTGATTAAGGTCTAAATTTAGCATTCAAAGTCATGAAATCAAAATGTGATTGAATCGTCGATCAAATATAATTTTGAAAATAAAAGTTGGCTTGTTATTTATTCCAAATTGTGATTGATGGTTCATTAGGCTCCGTTCACTCGAGACCTTGTAACCAAACTTTATGACAGCGAAATTGTATACATCTCCCCAATAAAATTTATGTAGAGGGGTATGACTTCTGAGGAATAACGTAAACCTTACGGTTTCTTGTGAAATTGGATAGCTGATGTGTTTTTCCACAGTTAGAACAATATTATTCCTTCATATTTAACCTTACTATAGTGCGCGCGGAAGCGCTAGTCACCTTCTGAGGTATAGAGGGGGGGTCAAGCTTACTCAGTCTGCCGTCGACCACCGCGACGGTTACACGATTCAGTTGTTCTCGCCCCGCGACTTCTTTGAGTTTCAGCGCGCTATCGCATGGTAGTTAATTTAATAGGTTGGGGAAAATGTCTTTTCGCATATAGTATGTATGAACTTGTAATAAGATCTCTTTGGCTATACCATTTGTATCTGGCTGGTTTTGGTATCATTAAAAAGTTTTAATTTTAAAGAAGACAATTCCAAATTCAAATTAGGAAAATGTGTGATTTTCATTTGTTTTTCTTATTGTTAAAATGAGTGAATCTAATGAAGAAATTCGATACAATTTAAAATTTTACTATAAAAAAGGTAAAAATGCAACCCAAGCCGCCAAAAAAATGTGTGATGTTTATGAACCTAATGCAGTATCTGTGAGAGTAGCGCAAATTTGGTTTAAGCGTTTTCAATCCGGAAATTTTGATATCAAAGATGCACGTCGCCCTGGTCGCCCTGTTACGGACAAAATTGATGCCATTTTTGAAAAAGTGGAGCAAGATCGGCATATTAGTAGTTACGATGTAGCTGGAGAACTGGGAATTGACCACAAAACGGTTTTGGCGCATTTGAAAAAAGCTGGGTACACAAAAAAGCTCGATATTTGGGTGCCTCATGAGCTCACTGAAAGAAACCTAATGAACCGTGTACTCATTTGTGATTCTTTATTACGACGTAATGAAACCGAACCATTTTTGAAGAAGCTGATAACTGGTGGTGAAAAGTGGATCACGTACGACAAGAACGTGCAAAAAAGGTCGTGGTCAAAGGCCGGTCAGGCTTCACAGAGTGTGGCGAAACCCGGGTTAACCAGCAACAAGGTGATGCTGAGTGTATGGTGGGAATGGAAGGGCATTATTCATTATGAGCTGTTACCGCCAGGCAGGACCATCGATTCTGAACTGTACTGCGAACAACTGATGAGATTAAAGCAAAAAGTTGAGAGAAAGCTGCCGGAATTAATCAACAGAAGGGGTGTGGTTTTTCACCATGATAACGCTAGACCTCACACATCTTTAGCCACTCAGCAAAAATTACGAGAGTTTGGCTAGGAGGTGTTAATGCATCCGCCGTATAGTCCTGACCTTGCACCTTCAGATTTTCACCTGTTTCAGTCTCTGCAGAATTCCTTAGGCAGTGTCAGGTTAACATCACGAGAGGACTGCAAAAACCACTTGTCGCAGTTTTTTGATCAGAAGCTCTAAAATTTTTATAGCAGTGGGATCACGTCCCTACCTACAAGATGGCAAAAAGTTATCCAACAAAATGGCACCTACATACTTTAGTCAAATGTAAATAAACTTTATAAAAAAACCTTTTGAGTTTTTATATAAAATGCGAAGAAACTTTTTCCCCAACCTAATATATATTATCTACAACATCTTAAAGTCGGTGCTTAGTAATTTTCAAAATATAGTAATTTTTATGTTTTACTTTGCACCGACTTCAAGATGTTTTAGATGATATATATTAATAATAATAGCTTTAGAAATAAGTTATTTTATACTTTTTAGTTTTTTAGTTTTTGAAGTCGGTTTTTTTAAACGAAGTTTTTTTTATTTTATTTGTTACTTTTTAGTGTCTAGCTATGTATGGGTAGACCTACGAAAGGTGCCGCGCTCCTTATAAAATATAGGTCCCAAGAAACGGGAACAAAAAAATGTTCGTAAAATGAAAACTACTGGGCCAAACTATGTCAAATTTTTAGGGGACCAAATGGCAACTATTCCGCATCAAACTAAACAAGAATCACGTAAATCGGACCATAAATCTCGGAGTAATCGCTGAACATACATAAAAAAAAGATTCCGACGAATTGAGAACCTCCTCCTTTTTTTGAAGTCGGTTAAAAATATGATATTCATTAATAAAAAAAAACACATCAGTCACACCATCATTCTAGCCATTAATTTGCTATGATCTCTCCCTGCCGATTTCGGCAATGGTGGCTGCATTTAAACTCATTTTCATTTGTCTATAATAATAAATAATAATATCAGCCCATAAATGTCCCAGTGCTGGGCTAGGGCCTTGTCCAAGGCGGCCTGGCAGGTTTGAGTGCAGGTTGCATCACGATGTTTTCCTTCGTCATTCTTAGCACGTGATAATTGTAACAATATGCACATTAGGTCAGGAAACTGCCTAAGCGGTGCATGCGTTCCGGTCAGGATCGAACCCGCGCCCTTCGAGTCTGGGACGCGTGCGCTAGCCATTACGCTACCAGGACTAGCATTCATTCATTCATTTGTCTGATTTAGGTGAATTATTTTTGTGTGTGTTCAAATGGATCCCGGGATGGTTTAGATTCACAACTGGACCTTGTAGGTGGCTCCGCTGAAAACCTCGTCAACGGTGAGACCGATTTTGATGATTTTTTTGTGTTTTGTCAAGTAGGTTCGAGGATGGTTTAGATTAACAATTGGTGGTTTCTAGATTTTTATTATTTAAGGACAAGACAACGTCTGCCGGTTACAGCTAGTATGAAATATGTGTATGTAAATATAAACAATGTTAAAAATTATCGTAAAATGTGTTTTTATATACACTGTTACGAGTTAGTGGGACTCGAATCAAAATGCCGTTAGAATTATTATAGAGTTTATTAGAACTATACAAACACGTATAAAACAGGTACAAATATAACCGAACACAACAAATCCAAATTTAATGCAGAAGGTCGTAATTCAATAAAACGCGCAAAGTCCGTCGCTATTCGATTCCCGTATGTACACACGTCACGCCCGTATCGTAGTTGTAGCTCAACTGCCACTCTCTCAATCAGGCCGTCGTTGTATACTTCACAAATGCAAATGTGCCCGCCCGGCAACGTAGACACAATTTCCTGGAATTAGCTTGTACTTGTAATCCGTAACACCTGGCTAATGATGCTCCTGAGCGAGTACAATAGGACGATAGGCTGTTCTCCACAACAACTAGAAACGTATGCAATTAAATAAGTGAACAAAAGAAGACGATCATAAAAGGATTACAATTAGTTCAAATACCGACAGGTAATAAAATGTGAAATTTGTCTTTGTCGGGGCCTAAGTTGTAACAATACTTTATTGGGCCCCATAAATGTGACATTATATGAAATATTAAATTTAATTGACCATTATGCGACTCTGAGTAGTGCAGTTAGACGTCTCACGGAATAAATCCAGTCTTTATTCGTAATTTAATTACACAAGGATACTTGGGGCAATATCGGCATATTGCCTCCACAAAGCAAATGATCCCCTTTGACAAATCTGAAGCTATTTCATAATGCCTTTGTTCCCCCTGAAGTATATTCGCATTAATAAACAAGTATTTTCTCTCAACAAAGGATTAACTCAAAGAAAGACAAAATTTAATTAAATAAAACGGAGTCCTGTTGAGCATTACTTTGGGTAATAATTGCATTGTTTTAGGTAGGTATGTCTAATAACCCAAGAAGGAATGGCAACAAACATTCTGACCACCAACAAATGCTTTTAGAACGGGAAAGACAGGATTAAAATTAGTTTAAAAACTTATATAATATACATACATACATAACTTCACGCCAGTTCCCTTGCGGGCTAGGCACGAACAACAGAGCGCCATTCAGGCTTATTCTTACACACCTCACTCGCTTCTTTGACATTCATAGCTCTTGTCATGCACGCTCGTCTGTTCCTAAGGCTCCTGACATCACCTTCTGCTAGTACACGATCGATTAGATCATGGAAGGTGTACTTATGCATCCATCCACTTTTGCATTGTATATCTGTTTAGTCATTCTTTCCACATGCCCGAAGCACCGGAGCATTCCTTTCCTTACCTTCACCCCGACACTCTCTTTCAGACCAACTCTCTTTCTTACTTCGGTATTACGAACGCGGTCCGCGAGCGTCACTCCGCAGATTTTGCGCAGTGCTCGCATATAATATAACTCTATCAATTATGACAAAAGTAACAATGGTTCACATAAAACTTGATGTAAAAGTGCGCGAGGCGAGATTCACGAAATGTGATTTAACACAAGTATTAATAAATGATGGACTTCTCGCTATCGGAGATGGCAGCTATTGCCATTGGACATTGATGAAGAAGAAGAATCAATAGCAAGAAGAAATTTAAGAAAATGGGGCGTTCACCCTATTCAGAGAAAGCGCTTTTATGAAGGAGAAATTTTTACCTTATATATAGATACCAGATGATGAAGACAAATTCTTTGGATATAATGTCTAAGGATAACTTTCAAATTTTACTACATAAGTTAACGCCTGCTCTTAAAAGACAGAAGACCAAATTTCAGTCACCAATAACTCCCGAAGAAAGATTAGTAAGTAGTATGTAAGAAAAGAATTTTTCATCGTTCGTCATGACTCAAAAATACGTGGTTCCTCCCTAAACTTTTGTCGCTCGCTGCTCGGACACGCTGCAGAAGATAGTTCATGTTGCGACCCGTGCGTCGTCGGGGGCACGTCCGGGCCTCGTCCGGGACACGGACGCCGCACGGTATAGCATGAACTGCATCATATATAATCTTCGAGTAGTTTTGAATCAGTGTCTCGTACGAGGCACGGCTCGCGCTCGATACGGTTTAGCTAAATTCATCCTTAACTTGTGATTTCATATATGCTCTTATGATCTTGTCAGTGCGATGTATTTATTCAACGATATTGGACAGTGCCATCTTGAGCGAAGTTAAGTGGATTAAATGGAAATTAATTATAATGTTTGATGTTCCTGAACCACTTAATGGCGCTTGATTCCGTACATTTTTTTGATTATGTAAGTGTAATTCAGACTATACTTTGTAAGTGTGAGGATGATACGTTCTGTGCAAGTGTTCTGTGTAAATCGGAAGAATTCTAAATTAAAGTGATTTATGGGGTGAAATGCTCTCATTTCTGGACCTTTTACTAGTGTTTTTAAAATGTAAAAGTTTACAAAGTCCTTTTATCCATCCCTCTCTCTGTGTTTTTTTGACCTTATCCCAATTATTTGGGGTCTGCACAATATGTCTTTTTCTCACAATCTTCTCTTCTCTTTTTTTTATTGCAGGAGTTCAGCAGACAGGCAGACGGCCCACTGGATGGAAAGCGGTTACCATCGCCTATGGACATTTGCAACACCAAAGGTGCTACAAATGCGCTGCTGCTCTCTTAAGGGTCACTGGAACCTGGTCACTAATGCCGGAACACAACTCGGGGTTGTTATGGCGGCATGCTCCAGACCAGGGGTGGTAGCCATCCAGTCGGGCAAATGCCCTACCACCTGGCTGTGGGTTGTTTTGTGGGCTCTTAAGACAGGCCGCCCGGCCGCAGGAAATTGTATTATTTCTCCGTTCCTGCAGGGTATCTCTATTCTGCATACGTCCTCTGTCACACCACAAATCATCATATCATCCTTCGCTCAATGTATCCATCTTATTTTGGTCTACCTTTACATTTGTACCCAATCTTCATGTAGTTTTTGTCACGTGACTTTCATCCCTCCTCATCATTCAAAGTCTTTGTTCATCCCAACGAATACTATAAATGCGAATGTGTGTTTGCATGGTTGTTACGCTCTCACGCCTTAACTATTCAACCGATCCTCACGATATTTTGCACATACGTTGTCAGGAGTATGGAGAAGGACATAGGGTACCTTTTATCCAGAAAAAAGTACTATCCCCGAGGGTAGACCCATATAGCCGAAAGGATCTATCCGTGCAGGAACGGAGAAAGAATACAATTTCCTGCGTTGGGGCGGCCTGTCGTAAGAGGCGACTTAACAACCCACAGCCAGGTGGTAGGGCATTTGCCCGACTGGAGGGCTACCACCCCTGGTCTAAAGTATGTCGCCATAACAACCTTGAGTTGTATTCCGGCATTAGTGACCAGGTTCCAGTTTCCCTTAAGAGAGCAGCAGCGCATTTGTAGCAACTTTGCTGTTGCAAATGTCCATAGGCGATGGTAACCGCTTTCCATCAAGTGGGCCGTCTGCCTGTCTGCTGATCTTCTGCAATAAAAAACAAAGGATGGCGCTCTGGTCGCGTTTTAGGAGCGTCATCTCTGCAATTCATTAACAAATATATCGTCATGGTAACAACACGCAAATTTAATGTGTGGCACTTATAATTAGGTCCAACTTCGCTAGATGGCGTTACGGGTATTTTGAATTAAAATTTCAGTTTGACATTTGTAAGGCAGTTTGGGACTCCAATAGCCTACAAAATTTATGTTAGCGCGACCGAAGCCGCGGGCAAAAGCTAATGCAAAATAAAATTCTATTGAAAGTAGACAAAGTGGTGGGCGTAAACTGATAAACAGAATAATTTGAACTTCATCATCTATATATATAAAAACTAGCTGTCCCGGCAGACGTTGTTCTGCCCTGAAGAAATAAAATTTAGAACCCGATTCCAGCGCCACCTACCGGATCCAAATGTAAGCTATCCTATCTTTCAAGTCGGATCAAACTGCACACGGTGTGCAAATTTGATTAAAATCGGTCAAGTAGTTTAGGAGTCCATTGAGGACAAACATTGTGACACGAGATTTATATATATTAAGATGAATGCCACTTTTCGTTGTAATTTTATAACTTGAGAACGACTTTATCGATTTTGATGAAATTTTGTGTGTGTGTTTGAGTAGGTCCCGGGCTGGTTTAGATTCGCAATTAGAACCGGTAGGTGGCGCTGAGATCGGGTTCTAGAATCCTCCTAATCACCGGGAGCGATTTTGGTGATTTTGTTTTTGTGTGTTTGAGTGGGTCCCGGGATGGTTTAGATCCACAATTGGAACAGGTAGGTGGCGCTGAGATTGGGTTCTAGAATCCTCCTAATCACCTGGAGCTATTTTGGTGATTTTGTTTTTGTGTATTTGATTGGGTACCCGGATGGTTTGGATTCGCAATTAGAACCGGTACGTGGCTCTGGGATCGTGGGTTCTAGAATTTTATTTTTTAAAGGCAGGACAACGTCTGTCGGAGCCGCTAGTATAATCATAAATCACTTTTGCAAGCCAGTGCTTCATTATTTGAATAATATTGTTTACTTTTTTGAAAAATCCAATGTTATCACATTTCTCTCAGAGAGAAGATCACCCCTGGGAGACTGGGCTGGTGAGGTCTTCGTCTCCTGACGAGATATTCGCCCAAGAGGACAGAAAACGGGCTACTATTAAAGGTAAAACTATTTAACTCTTTGATAAAATAATACATACATATATAACTTCACGCCAGTTCCCTTGCGGGGTAGGCACGAACAACAGAGCGCCATTCAGGCTTATTCTTACACACCTCACTCGCTTCTTTGACATTCATAGCTCTTGTCATGCACGCTCGTCTGTTCTTAAGGCTCCTGACATCACCTTCTGCTAGTACACGATCGATTTGATCATGGAAGGTGTACTTCTGCATCCATCCACTTTTGCATTGTATATCTGTTTAGTCATTCTTTCCACATACCCGAACCACCGGATCATTCCTTTCCTTACCTTCACCCCGACACTCTCTTTCAGAGCAACTCTCTTTCTTACTTCGGTATTACGAACGCGGTCCACGAGCGTCACTCCGCAGATTTTGCGCAGTGCTCGCATCTCGAGCTCATTTTGTATTCTTTGCTTAATATACCATATGATCCTGGTTACCACGCACACGGGTTTCCAACTCACTTATTCGCTTATACATGCCTATTAGAAATTTGAAAACGGCAGACGTGGTCAAATGGATTTGAGATTCGTCAGAAATCGATACCCGTCCACCACTTAGAGCTTAGTGAGTCTTCACCTCATACATGGTAGCTGTTAGCGCTACTTACAAATCATTGACAAAAACATAATATTATCTTTAATTTCGTAAGAACACGTCCACGCCATGTAGGATTTGCTCGGTTTTGAACAGCGCCATCTAGTTTAGCCTTGTGCAACCAAGTGATAATATATCAATACTTTACCTCTGTATTAGAAGACGATGTTAGCATTATATAATCTATTTTGACGTAAACAGTAGCTATAGGGGCTTCAATGTACAAAAACTCAATGTCTGGTCAAATACATACGGATAGCCGTTCACTGGCTCTTAAACTATTACTGTTTCACTAAAACCCAATAACAATATATCATTGTTTTTATTTTGTAGCAAATATTAGTAAATGGCGTATTGAGCCGGACTTAGGATATGGAACATTTAATAGAAGAGAGTATATGGAGCGGAGTTTATGGGCTCAATTTGCTTGTTGGAAAGAAACATAAAAACGATGTAGGTTTTAATTTAATAATACATCAATGAATTTTGTTTTTATTTTGGGTTTGAACCTAGAATTTACAGTAAGCTGGTTGAAGCGTACGAAGTCTTCGATAACAGCAATTTTTCTCGAAATATTGCGTATATTTAATAATTTACGACTTAGTCCCCGATAAAGACAAACTCCACGTACAGATCTGTAAAAGTACATTTAATTACCTGTCGGCATTTTAACTAATTGTAATCCTTTTATGATCGTCTTCTTTTGTGCACTTATTTATTGGCATGCGTTTCTAGTTATTGTGGAGAACAGCCTATTGTATTAGCCAGGTGTTGCGGATTAAAATTACAAGCTAATTTTAGGAAATTGTGTCGACGTTGCCGGGCGGGCACATTTGCATTTGTGAAGTATAAAACGACGGCCTGATTGAGAGAGAGAGTTCAGTTGAGCTACAACTACGATACAGGCGTGACGTGTGTACATTCGGGAATCTAATATTGACGGACTTTGCGCGTTTTATTGAATTACGACCTTCTGCATTACGTTTGGATTTGTTGTGTTCGGTTATTCCTGTGTTATATGTGTTTGTATAGTTCTAATAAACTCTATAATAATTCTAACGGCATTTTAATTCGAGTCCCGCTAACTCGTAACAATAATAAAAACATGGTTGCACGTACAAAGGTTCAGTAATAGATTTCGAATATTGGCCCTTGGCCGTAGACTACGAGTGTTTCTCATAGACAAATGTTGATATTGCGCGTACACACCGGCGCGAGCGTAATGATTTCATCCCGGCTGGACCAGTGTGTACCTCTCCAGGATAATCGTACGTCGACACTGGCTTTGTTTATTCAAAATGCCTTCAGTTTCACATGATGCTCTGATAGACAGACACCAAATCAAAAAGGTGTATTTTCTGAATCCGCTGGCCCGATTTTGATTTTTAACGGTAGATAGTATTCGCCACGCTTGTTCAGTGCGGATTGACTGATTTCACATATCGTTTATCTCTTGGATGTGCTTTTAGCAGGGATGGAAGGTACACCGCTGATATAGGAAGAAGAGTGAATTTGGGGAATAGTGTGAATGGAGCGTTAGGTAAACTTCTAGGCGCTAAGAACCTCAGCCAGAAGGCCCAGCTCGCCGTACACAACGCGGTGCTGGCGCTCACGTATGGAAGCGAGAGTTGGGTATGGAAGAGAGAGCATGAAAGTAGAGTAAACGCGGTCGAGATGCGAGCACTGCGCAAAATCTGCGGAGTGACGCTCGCGGACCGCGTTCGTAATACTGAAGTAAGAAAGAGAGTGTCGGAGTGAAGGTAAGGAAAGGAATGTATGATGAAAGAATGACTAAACAGATATACAATGCAAAAGTGGATGGATGCAGAAGTCGTGGAAGGCCACGACACACCTTCCATGATCAAATTGATCGTGTACTAGCAGAAGGTGATGTCAGGAGCCTTAAGAACAGACGAGCTTGCATGTCAAGATTTATGAATGTCAAAGAGGCAAGTGACGTGTGTAAGAATAAGCCTAAATGGCACTCTGTCGTTCGTGCCTACCCCGCAAGGGAACTGGCGTGAAGTTATGTATGTATGTATGTTTATCTCTAAGTTCTGATTACATCACGATGTTGTACTCCGCCGTCAGCATGGTGTGCATATATTGGTTCAGAACTAATTGATGCATGCGTCCCGAACAGGATTCGAACCTACATGCAATGCGTTAACCGGTAAGCTCACACGATCAAACATACAAAGTCAGATATGAAGGCCATAAATTTAATTTTAAAAAAGTATATCGTGAATTCGTGACATTATCCATGCGGAACGGAGAAAGAATACAATTTCCTGCGGCCGGGCGGCCTGTCGTAAGAGGCGACAAAATAACCCACAGCCAGGTGGTAGGGCATTTGCCCGACTGGATGGCTACCACCCCTGGTCTAAAGTATGTCGCCATAACAACCTTGAGTTGTGTTCCGGCATTAGTGACCAGGTTCCAGTCTCCCTTAAGAGAGCAGCAGCGCATTTGTAGCCTTTGGTGTTGAAAATGTCCGTAGGCGATGGTAACCGCTTTCCATCGAGTGGGCCGTCTGCCTGTCTGCTGAACTCATGCAATAAAAAAAAATACATTACAACTATGGCTTAAAACATTGTAAAATGTGTTTTATATGTCATTTTTCAAATCGGAAATAACTTAAAAAAACTTGTTGGTAAAAGGTTTCTGCTTAAATTCAAAATTATCACAAGCAGAATCAGCGAAACACAGATTTATATCGATATATTAAGATTAGAAACTTTACTTCGTAACCGGAAAAACTTTTGCAATTTTGGAAATACAAATATCTGCGGAGTGACGCTCGCGGACCGCGTTCGTAATACCGAAGTAAGAAAGAGAGTCGCTCTGAAAGAAAGTGTCGTGGTGAAGTTAAGGAAAGGAATGCTCCGGTGGCTCGGGCATGTGGAAAGAATGTATGACAATACAGATATACAATGCAAAAATGGATGGATGCAGAAGTCGTGGAAGGCCACGACACACCTTTCATGATCAAATCGATCGTGTACTAGCAGAAGGTGATGTCAGGAGCCTTAAGAACAGACGAGCGTGCATGACAAGAGCTATGAATGTCAAAGAAGCAAGTGAGGTGTGTAAGAATAAGCCTGAATGGCGCTCTGTTGTTCGTGACTACCCCGCAAGGGAACTGGCGTGAAGTTATGTATGTATGTACAAATATAAAATGTTTATCCTTATGTTCAAAAGTACTCACGTACCAAAAGCCAGTATTCATGAATAAGTTTGTAATCAAGGCCGGGAACAGTAAACCAATTAACTCGAAATAGCTTTAGTCGAAATGTGTGTAATTTTGTAGAATGAACCGTTGTAAGGCCCCAATTACACTATTATACAAATATGATTTCATATCTGTCAAATTCTATGATCAAATTGAAATGATGCTTTTTTCTTTTTTACATATTACACTTACGATCATATGAAGGTCAGCCTTAATCAAGATGAATAACGATTTGGACGTGTTTTCCAGTTTTCCAGCAATTTTATTAATTACATTAAACAAAGAAGATAAAAACGGTCAAGAAAAGAACAAAACTAAAAGACGTATTTGGGTTTGATCATGGGTAGCAAGGCGATCAGAGAGGGTCCACAACACCTTACTCGAAGAACTTCTTAGATTGGAAGATAAAGTCTTACAAAATATACAAGACATTTGTTTGTTATTTAATGCTGAAGCTGGGACTACACCCGCAGAATAAGAAAGCGAGAATAGGCGAGTCAGTACTGAAACCAAGTCGGGAGCACACGTCTTAAGCAGGATCGCGGGAATACCATCAGGTCCACTGGACTTCTTGATGTCGAGGGATTGGAGAGCCCGACGCACCGCGGAATAGTCGGTGGTGCCGTTCCCCCGTCATCAAGAGAACAGTTCGACGCGAAAAGAGAGCACAAGAGATCGGCCTTCTCGTTTGCGGAAGTAGCCAGTGAACCGTCATGTCCGTGTAGAGCTGGCAGGGAAGACCTAAAGAAATTGCCTTCTACAGCCTTGGCGAGTGACCAAAAAGTGCGACTCCCAGAAGGGAAGCTAATTAATTTGTTACCGATTTTTTTATGTGCCGCATATTAGCCTCGGCTATATACTTCTTGCTGTCGAATCAGGTGTAGCTGGATCCCCACATTACGCGCTACAACCCAGGCTCGATAAGTATATTGCTTGCGCTTCAAAGCATCAGCGCAAGATGCATCAAGCCAGGGTCGCGAATGGCCACCTGTACAGACAAGACTTGAGAATTAAACAGTACATTCCCGACAGAATTGTGTCCGCTATGGCATCTGCGCAACTGGAGGGATCATCTGATGAGAAGCAGATTTGGAGCCATGGGAAAGAAGCGTAAAATTCTTACAAACCGTCCAAATCCGCCGACTTGTAGTGCCATATGGCGTGTCTCAGATGGACGATGGACCACAGAGCGTACCAGACAGTGGTTGGAGGAGCCTAAATAGGCTTCGACGGCCACCTGGTAACCCTCCGGGTGGATAGCCAGCAAGAGATCCAGCAGAGAAGGTGTATGGGCCTCAATATGTGGTATTCTGGTAGGATGTGATACCATCTGGGTGAGAGCTAGGGCAAGGATTGCGGCACCTTTCCCCGCGTGGTCGGTTGTACGCGACCCCAGCCACTCCTTGTGATGGGCATTAAAATCGCCAAGGACTACAACCTCTGCGGAGGGGTATTGCTGTAGACGGCTATCTGTAGTTTCTTGAACGTGTCGGAATAATCTCTCGTCTTCAGAGTCACCACTATAAGACTGAGAGAGAGATCACTGCTATATACACGTGTCCAGAGAATTGACAAGTCCTTGTCTTCAAGGCTGCCAAATCGGTGACAACAGATATCGCTTCTGACGTACATGCATACCCCGGCTTTGGACACGAATGTTCCAATCTGTAGCTGGGATATTTAAGGTAAGATGTGTTATCAGGTGGCGATATCCCAGTTTCCGATAGGAAGAGGAGGGCCATCTTTACCGTCTCGAAGTGGTGGTGGAAGGCATTTAAGTTGGAATGATAGTTTGTGTTACGGTATTCGGTTGGTTAAATAGTGATCTAGCATAAACATTGAACCTTCCATAAAAAAAAACCATTATATTTTAGTAGTTAACTTTTCTATTTACTGAATGATCGTAAACATTTTGATTGTCAAAATAATACGTTTCTGATTGTAGCATTTTATGTGATTTTTATATATACAGTGGATTTCACTCATAACGACTTTGGTTGTAATGAATTTTTGGTTACAGCGACGTAAAATTTCAGTCCCCTGAATTTAAAGTTTACTTCTAGAGGAAAATGACTTTTTTTTATTTTTTTTTTATTGCAGGAGTTCAGTAGACAGGGAGACGGCCCACTTGATGGAAAGCGGTTACCATCGCCTATGGACGTTTGCAACACCAAAGGTGCTACAAATGCGCTGCTGCTCTCTTAAGGGAGACTGAAACCTGGTCACTAATGCCGGCACACAAGTCAAGGTTGTTATGGCGACATACTTTAGACCAGGGGTGGTAGCCATCCAGTCGGGCAAATGCCCTACTACCTGGCTGTGGGTTGTTAAGTCGCCTCTTACGACAGGCCGCCCGGCCGCAGGAAATTGTATTATTTCTCCGTTCCTGCACGGATAAAGATAAATGATTTGGCTATAGCAACTTCGTCAAGTCGTGGTAGCGTAATGGCTAGCTTACGCGTCCGGAACTCAAAGGGCTCGGGTTCGAAGCATGCACCACTTAGATATATGCACATCGAGATGTTAAAATGAGGTCTTCTAATTGCCACTAGCACCTCAGATGTCAAGATATATTTAAGTATTTTTTACCGATTTCAAAAAAGGAGGAGGTTCTTAATTCGTCGTCATCTTCTTTTTTTGTTGTTTGTTTTTTTTTATGTATGTTCACCGATTACTCCGAGATTTATGATCCGATTTACGTGACTCTTTTTTCGTTCGACGCGGAATAGCTGCCATTTGGTCCCCTAAAAATTTGACATACTTTGGCCCAGTAGTTTTCATTTTATGAAATTTTTTTATGAAAAAATTTCCATTCCGTTCCATATGTACACCGATTACGCTGAGATTTACGTAATTCCTATTTAGTTTGATGCGGAATAGTTGCCATTTGGTCCCTTAAAAATTTAACATAGTTTGGCCTCGTAGTTTTCATTTTACAATCATTTTTTTGTTCCCGATTCTTGGGACCTATATTTTTTAAGGAGCGCGGCACCTTTCGTAGGTCTAACCATACATAGCTAGACACTAAAAAGTAGCCAAAAAATAAAAAAACTTCCTTTAAAAAACCGACTTCAAAACTAAAAAGTATAAAATAACTTATTTCTAAAGCTATTATTATTAATATATATTATCTAATTAGTCTCTTTGTTCTTCCTTGGCGGCTCTGCATCTAAACTAAGTCTTACAAGAAGTCCACCACAGCAGTCATGATAACCATAGTGCATATTAATATCACATAGACAATAGTCATTGATAATATTTTTAGTCGATTTATAATTAAATTACCATTTTCTACCGATTAGTTTATTAGTTTATCCGTGCAGGAACGGAGAAAGAATACAATTTCCTGCGTTGGGGCGGCCTGTCGTAAGAGGCGACTTAACAACCCACAGCCAGGTGGTAGGGCATTTGCCCGACTGGATGGCTACCACCCCTGGTCTAGAATATATCGTTATAACAACCTTGAGTTGTGACCAGGTTCCAGTTTCCCTTAAGAGAGCAGCAGCGCATTTGTAGCACCTTTGGTGTTGCAAATTTCCATAGGCGATGGTAACCGCTTCCCATCAAGTGGGCCGTCTGCCTGTCTGCTGATCTCCTGCAATAAAAAAAAAAGTTAATTTTATAAGCCCACCAAATTATCGTCTAGATAATTTAGTGCATCAGGACCTAATTATTATAATTGTTTATGTGATACTGGCAACACTATGATGTAATGATACAATGTTATTGTTTTGTAGGGTAGTATTTTCGTATAAAAGGCGTAGCGGCATGTAGACGGTGTTCATTGCTTACTGTGCTCTGTGAATAGTAACATCAAAGGCTGAACAACAAGAGGAAACCCTGCCCAAATAGTTAATACTTGGTAATTTCTTACCCAAATCTCTGCAAGGCTATTACGTGTATAAGTGTTGCTGAATATATAATTCTACATGCCACATTGAAACGGGTGAAGTCACGAGCAAACCTTAGTAATACGTATTAGCAAGATTATTTGCGGTAACTGATCTCATCAAAATTAGGGTAATGTCTTTGAATCAGGCTGTTGACTCAGAGCTTCAGGACCACTCTGAATATTAATCCGCTTTGTTTGTAATCGAAGTATCACATAGATTAAGAAATCACAGAGAAGCCTTTTATTATTTACTAGCTGTGCCCGCGACGTCGTCCGCGTGGAATTTGCTTTTAAAACCCTCCGATTTTGAAACATTCTTCATTGGTGCTCCGCTCCTATTGGTCTTAGCGTGATGATATATAGCCAATAGCCTTCCTCGGTAAATGGGCTATCCAACACTGAAAGAATTTTTCAAATCAGACCAGTAGTTCCTGAGATTAGCGCGTAGTATATTTGGCTACAACACTAATACTTACATTTTAAATATCGCGATATCTTTTGAATGAAACGTCCGAATTGAATAATTCAAAAAGTTCTAGAAACGTATTGAATTCGTCTTGAATATGGAGTAATTTATTTTGATAAAGATTAATACCAAGGTACAAGATAAAGAGTTTTTAACACTTATTGTGAGATAACTACATTAGTTAAACATATGGTTACGCTATATTTTTTGTAGACAATTATATGTTCTGCAAAGTGGTAGTACATTGTTTTGTTCTATAATCAATAGTTTTCGCAGCGCACGCCGTGTAAGGATTTTTTCGGGTCATTTTTTTACACCTTGGGTTACATTATTGGACTTTCGTTCGGGAATTGTTTTATACTAACTCGACCGCCTGGACTGGATTTTTCCAAGGAAACGTAATCTGCGCGAATGCGGCCATAAACGAGTACAATAACAATAGGCTATTGTCTAATTGTAAATTTTAAACACAATGTAAACAAAAGAAGTCCAAATGCGGGAAGGTAATAAACCAGGTTTATGGCAGGCAGATGTGCATTCACTTTTTGTCGGCATGTAACAGTATTAAAACGACATATGTACACCAAAATGACCACACCGACCACATCGACCAAATCGACCAAAATGACCAAATTAACCAAAATGACAAAAATGGCAAATTACAAAATAAAAACCTACCCCACTTTCTAGGATGATCTTTACATAAATCTATCAATATTGCCATATCCCTATTGTCCATAATAATATTATGAATGCGAAAATAACTCTGTCCGCTAGCTACGCTTTCACAGAAAATCTATTAGACCGATTTGACTGAAGCTCGATATACAGGCGAATTTTTCAAACGGGCCTTCAAGGCCAAATCTTTTACTATGCTAAATAGCGAAAATCACTCAAAGTGAGAAATAATTAAAGTGGCATTATCATTAGATTTTTGAAAAATTAATTACTCTTGTCAGGAATCGAATCGGCTGATTTCGAAAAATAAACACACCCTGTATTATTATATCAAATCATAGTGTAGCTTATAAGGATCAATTTCTGTGAAGGAATGTCAAACGGCAAAGCAAGGGAGAGGCTTGTTTTTGAATTAAATTTTCTATTTTCTATACATTAATTAAACAGAAGGCCCAGCTCGCCATACACAACGCGGTGCTGGTACCTAGTCTCACGTATGGAAGCGAGAGTTGGGTATGGAAGAGAGAGCATGATAGTAGAGTAAACTCGGTCGAGATGCGAGCACTGCGCAACATCTGCGGAGTGACGCTCGCGGACCGCGTTCGTAATACCGAAGTAAGAAAGAGAGTTGGTCTGAAAGAGAGTGTCGGGGTAAAGGTAAGGAAAGGAATGCTCCGGTGGTTCGGGCATGTGGGAAGAAGGACTAAACAGATATACAATGCAAAAGTGCCACGACACACCTTCCATGGTCAAATTGATCGTGTACTAGCAGAAGGTGATGTCAGGAGCCTTAAGAACAGACGAGCGTGCATGACAAGAGTTATGAATGTCAATGAAGCAAGCGAGGTGTGTAAAAATTCTTTCCAAAAAATTCTTGAGCCAGTATTCGCTTGACCGAATTTATGCTAGTGCAGTAAAAGTCTAGGTTCAATTTTACTACAATTTTGTTGAAATACTTTGAGCTTCTTAAGATAAAGTTGTTCTGTGTGTAGTTGAATGGTCACTTAAGCTGTGTGAAGCAATCTCACTAAGACTAAGCTGATTAACCGGCAAATATATTTTTGAAATTAAGTCTGGTCAATCATTATCGCCTCTAGTCAACTTCATCAGATATATATCATTTATATTGCGTGTAATAATTAAAGGCAAAAATGATATTTTATATATTAGGAACTATTTGAATTTAAGAGAGTATCGGGGTGAAGGTAAGGAAAGGAATGCTCCGGTGGTTCGGGCATGTGGAAAGAATGACTAAACAGATATACAATGCAAAAGTGGATGGATGCAGAAGTCGTGGAAGGCCACGACAAACCTTCCATGATCAAATTGATCGTGTACTAGCAGAAGGTGATGTCAGGAGCCTTAAGAACAGACGAGCGTGCATGACAAGAGTTATGAATGTCAAAGAAGCAAGTGAGGTGTGTAAGAATAAGCCTGAATGGCGCTCTGTTGTTCGTCCGCACCTACCCTACCCCGCAAGGGAACTGGCGTGAAGTTATGTATGTATGTATGTATGTATTTATTAAACATCAAATAGCGCCGGCCATTTGGCCTTACCTCATTTGACAACCGACACTTAACACAGTATTTATGATTATGAATGGAATTACCAGAAAGACAGTTACTGTGGGAATATAAAATTGGTTATACATCTCCGGGCTGCTGTTAAAAGTTTACGACGGGTGATAAGTGCTCACCACTCATGCGATGTAAAATGAATAGGTATTTTTTATATTGCATCATAACCTCGCCATTTCCGTGATCATAATTTTCGATATAAAATATCTAATAGTGAGTGGCCGTAAAATTTCTTAGAGCATGGCCTCTCACATATGCTGCATAAAAATAGTATTAATATTCGTTACATAGAATAGAAAGAATTAGAAATAGATGTGTAGTACCTAGATAATAGTAAAAGTTTGCATAACAACGAGGAGAAATTAATATATATATATATATATATATATATATATATATATATATATGTCAGGAGCCTTAAGAACAGACGAGCTTGCATGACAAGAGTTATGAATGTCAAAGAGGCAAGTGAGGTGTGTAAGAATAAGCCTAAATGGCACTCTGTTGTTCGTGCCTACCCCGCAAGGAAACTGGCGTGAAGTTATGTATGTATGTATGTATGTATATATATATAATTCTTCTGTACGTGTGTTGACAGTGAACTCCTCCTAAACGGCTGGACCGATTTGAATGATTTTTTTTATGTCAGAAGAAGAAGAAAGAAAATAATGTTTATTTAGAGTTATTTAAAATTATTAAAGTATACATAAGCAGTTTAATAAAAGCCAAAACTTAACTAACTCTAAACAGGCCCTAACTCAGCAAATGCTGGTTGATCACAACCAACGCTGGTCTTCCGTTAGTGCCAGGCAGTAACGTCACCTTCGCAGAAGAAAAAATAATAAAATAACTAATGAACATTTAATATTATTTATAATTAGAACACCATGAAACAAAGAATAGACATATTTTGAATAATTTAATATAAGTGCATAATATGTTATGTAATAATTATTTAAATTTGAAAATATTGATTTTGAAAAATAATAATAGGTATTACGAACAAAAAGAAATTAAATTAAATAGAACTATAACTATAAAAAAGACTCAATGTGTGTTCAAGTGGTTTCGAGGATGGTTCAAATTCACAATTGGACCCGGTAGGTGGCGCTGCAATCGGGTTCTAAATTTTATTTCTTCAGGGCAGAACAACGTCTGCGGGGACAGCTACTATATATATAGTAATTTTCAAAATATAGTAATTTTTATGTTTTACTAAATACATATACATACATACACATACATGCATACATAACTTCACGCCAGTTCCCTTGCGGGGTAGGCACGAACAACAGAGCGCCATTTAGGCCCATTCTTACACACCTCACTTGCTTCTTTGACTTACTAAATAAGTTATTTTATACTTTTTAGTTTTTGAAGTCGGTTTTTTTTAACGAAGTTTTTTTATTTTTTTGTTACTAGACCTACGAAAGGTGCCGCGCTCCTTATAAAATATAGGTCCCAAGAAACGGGAACAAAAAAATGTTTGTAAAATGAAAACTACTGGGCCAAACTATGTTAAATTTTTAGGGGACCAAATGGCAACTATTCTGCATCAAACTAAATAAGAATCACGTAAATCGGATCATAATATAAAAAATGTTCATAAAATAAAAACTACTGGGCCAAACTATATCAAATTTTTCGGGGACCAAATGGCAGTTATTTCGCGTCGAACAAAAAATAATCACGTAAATCGGATCATAAATCTCGGAGTAATCGGTGAACATACATAAAAAAAAGATCCCGACGAATTGAGAAACTCCTCCTTTTTTTAAAGTCGGTTAAAAAGAGAAGAAATAAGCGGCATCTAGCGTCGATTGACGTAGCACGTCACTCGATGCAGAATGTCTGTAATTGGACAGATTTATTTGAAAGATTAATTGACGTCAAAAACCCGACGTCTTTATGCTATTAAAGGTTAATAGAAACGAGGAATTGTTAACTTAAAAAAAGTAAGAAAACTTATGGTTTTCATATGGGGAGGGACTTTTTAACTGCTTAACTTATCCGTGCACGGATGGAGAAAGAATACAATTTCCTGCGTTGGGCCGGCCTGTCGTAAGAGGCGACTTAACAACCCACAGCCAGGTGGTAAGGCATTTGCCCGACTGGATGGCTACCACCCCTGGTCTAAAGTACGTCGCCATAACAACCTTGAGTTGTGTTCCGGCATTAGTGACCAGGTTCCAGTCTCCCTTAAGAGAGCAGCAGCGCATTTGTAGCAACTTTGCTGTTGCAAATGTCCATAGGCGATGGTAACCGCTTTCCATCAAGTGGGCCGTCTGCTGACCTCCTGCAATAAAAAAAAAGGTCGGTAGTACTTCGGTCCTGACGAGGCCAAGCTATGGTTCAGGCCCGATAAGCCTGTTGCTTTAGCTTTACAGCCTCAGCGCTAGGCTTGTCGAACCACGGTTTGCTCGTACCACCGATGGGTACTGTTGACTTTGGAATGATACATTCCATTCCCTGCAGCACCACATTGGCGATAGACTCTGCGCATGCATCAGGATCTTCCGATGAATTAAGTAGTATTAAGTATTTGGCTGTCATTATTTTTGTAAATTTTTATCCGTGCAGGAACGGAGAAAGAATACAATTTCCTGCATTGGGGCGGCCTGTCGTAAGAGGCGACTTAACAACCCACAGCCAGGTGGTAAGGCATTTGCCCGACTGGATGGCTACCACCCCTGGTCTAAAGTACGTCGCTATAACAACCTTGAGTTGTGTTCCGGCATTAGTGACCAGGTTCCAGTCTCCCTTAAGAGAGCAGCAGCGCATTTGTAGCAACTTTGTTGTTACAAATGTCTATAGGCGATGGTAACCGCTTTCCATCAAGTGGGCCGTCTGCCTGTCTGCTGATCTCCTGCAATAAGAAAGATGGAAATCCTTGGACGATTCTGTTAGTCACTTGATCTATGTTACTCTGCGGGATGAGTTATATCAATGGTTCCGAGCTATTTATTTAATCGCTTAGTTTTCAATTTTGGGTGGATGTTATGGAATCGACTCTGCTAAATATAACTTTAACTTGAAATATGTATTTAACTTGTCCGATATTCGATGGTTCATTGCCGTCTTTCAATGTGAATGAATGAACTAAAATGCCTCGCATAAACTTAAATTTGAATCATTCAATGTTATTGAATACCGACCTCTCCTTGATTTTGGATCAAGTCGATTTAATTTGATTGACCTGTCGTATATGACCAACAATGTTGTATTTATAAGATGTTGTATTAAAACCTATTTATTATTTGAGATAATTTTTGTTAACGTAGAACACATTAGAACTTGAACTTGTACTAATTAATAAAACTACGTCTTAACGGTTTTAAGCGCGGTCATTTTATTTGATTTTGGTTTTTCCGACGACGTTTCGGCCACTTTTCAGTGGCCGTGATCACGGGAGACAAAGATGTCAAGTGTCAACGAGTATTGTTAAAGTTTTATTTACCGCCAACTTGTTAATTTTAATTTTGTTTATGGTTATTATTTACTCTATGGGAGCCTAATCTAATTTACTACTGCTTCGCAACATGTTATGGCTTGAAGAGAAGAAGCGGCGCAAGAAACTCTTCAGCAAACATGCCTAGCTCTAATAATTTTATATAATATTAAAATGGGTGGAAGGAAAATAAAAGTAATTATCAGTCAAGTTGGTTTGTGTTCCGTTGTACGCAGAAAGAGCTCACAGTGTCTTGAGGTCTGGCAGCTGGTTTTTGCTGGGTTTGGGTCTTAATAGTTTTGATGATTGGATCCCAAACAGGTGGTACTTGCCAACCATCTTCTCTATTGAAATTTGGGTGTTTTTTGATTTCAATAGCCTCACGCATCATTCTAGGTATGAAACGATTCTCTTTCGCGAGGATTTGTGGGTTATCGGATCTGATGTAGTGGTTGGGTTTATCCAGCGTGTTTCCGCCATTATAATATATTGCTTTGGTAAATGGCTGAGACTTTTTTAATTAATAATCTCTTAATTATATTTTTGGACGTTGTTTTTTATTTAAGAAAACAATCAAAAATATTTACAAGTGATCGATTTATACATAACATATAAAATATAACAATTATGGTTACATATTTGAGCCGTTTGGGGTGGAGACTTTGGGCCCATGGGGGCCAAGTGCCCACAAATTATTTAAAAATATTAAAAAACGTCTGGTCGATACAACAAGAGACCGGAAGGCTGGAGCTTACCTCGCTCAAAGGATTAGCCTCTGTATCCAGCGAGGCAATGCTGCCAGCCTTCTAGGTACAATGCCCAGCGACAGTGGTCTGGTGGGGCTGGACGGGCCTTGATACAGGTTTTTTTTTTAATTTTATTTTTAAGCTAGGTTTATTTATATTATGGATTATGCCCTCCTTTTTTATTTAGTTCTAGTTTTTAATTTTAGGTTTATTTTTCATACTGTAGTTTAGTTTTAGTATTTAATTGTATTTTTTTATTCGTGTGATTGTTATTTAGGTAGTTTATTTGTTGATATGTCACGGTCATTGCTATAATAATGTCTATATATTATATATAGATTTAGACAATTTTGATATATATATATATATATATATATATATATATATATATATATATATATATATATATCTACATATATACATATATATATATATATATATATATATATATATATATATATATATATATATATTATTATTATATATACATGTAAGGTCGATCCTAATACTCACTGTATAAAATAAAACTTACAGTTTTGGCATGTCGGTCGTAGCATCAGATGTTGTAGTGGCGTAGTATGTAGCAAGCTTTCGTAGCAAACGGCCCGGCGTAGCAAATGTGTCTAACATAAAACACACGACATAAAAGTTGTCACTATGGCTACGTTCCACTTGTGGCTCACAACGCCTAAGATGCTCCTTCAGCCGTTCCAGATACCGACTATGGTCGTTATGGTCATGGCGAAAACGTCACTAATGACGTTATATTTTTTTTAATAAAACATTTTTTCAGCTAGTCGTCTTGCTGGGGAGTTTCTTGCCGCTTCTTCTCCTTTGACTGAGAACAGCGATAACATATTAGGAAGCGGTGTACATAGAATAGTAGATTTAAATTTTGACTTACATGTACATACATACATACATAACTTCACGCCAGTTCCCTTGCGGGGTAAGCACGAACAACAGAGCGCCATTTAGGCTTATTCTTACACACCTCACTTGCTTCTCTGACATTCATAGCTCTTGTCATGCACGCTCGTCTGTTCTGACTTCTGACTTACATGTATGACTTTAAAAAGGATTTCTCCAGTGGAATTTATTTTGCAGATTTTTTTTTGAATTTGTAATTGAATAGGCGTGTAGTGCTCACAACGATCCATATCAATAGGTGGGTCGACGTAGGCATTGACTACAGAGCATTAATTCTCTTTATCTATACGTTGACAATAGTGTGATTTCCAAATCAACCATACATCAATCAACGACATTTGTATATTTCGTCGTTAATGACATCAACGCTCCATAATCCATTCCACTTGAGTTTATGATTATAAATATCGCGAGCAAGTGGAACGGGAAAAAGGGCGGTCTTGAGCGTGGTCGTTCTGAGCCTCATGTGGAACGTGGCCTTAATGAAACATTTGTAATTTTATTGTTTGGATGAACCTTTATTTATAGAGATACAGGTTGTAAGCATGTCGACAATAGTTTGTTAACAATGTTACTAAAAACAGACGAAACACTGTGGGTATTTACTCTAAATAGCATTTGTTACTACATACATACATAACTTCACGCCAGTTCCCTTGCGGGGTAGGCACGAACAACAGAGCGCCATTTAGGCTTATTCTTAGACACCTCACTTGCTTCTTTGACATTCATAACTCTTGTCATGCACGCTCGTCTGTTCTTAAGGCTCCTGACATCACCTTCTGCTAGTACACGATCAATTTGATCATGGAAGGTGTGTCGTGGCCTTCCACGACTTCTGCATCCATCCACTTTGTTACTAGTAGTGACATTTACTCGGTTTAATATTAGTGGTTTCATCTAATATTAAAGATTTAGACCAGGGTTTGCTTTACGAATATTTGACAATAACTACATACATAACTTCACGCCAGTTCCCTTGCGGGGTAGGCACGAACAACAGACCGCCATTCAGGCTTATTCTTACACACCTCACTCGCTTCTTTGACGTTCATAACTCTTGTGATGCACGCTCGTCTGTTCCTAAGGCTCCTGACATCACCTTCTGCTAGTACACGATCCATTTGATCATGGAAGGTGTGTCGTGGCCTTCCACGACTTCTGCATCCATCCACTTTTGCATTGTATATCTGTTTAGTCATTCTTTCATCATGCATTCTTTCCACATGCCCGAACCACCGGAGCATTCCTTTCCTTACCTTCACCCCGACACTCTCTTTCAGATCAACTCTCTTTCTTACTTCGGTACTACGAACGCGGTCTACGAGCGTCACTCCGCAGATTTTGCGCAGTGCTCGCATCTCGACCGCGTTTGCTCTACTTTCATGCTCTCTCTTCGATACCCAACTCTCGCTTCCATACGTGAGCGTAGGTACCAGCACCGCGTTGTGTATGGCGAGCTGGGCCTTCTGGCTGAGGTTCTTAGCGCCTAGAAGTTCGTAATTCAATAAAATTCGCAAAGTCCGTGACTATAGATCCCGATTGTAGTGCACACGTCTCGTTTCGTTCGTAGTTCTCGCTCGACTCACTCCTCCCTCAATCGGGCCATTGCTTTATACTGCACAAATGCAATATGTCCGTCCGGCAGCGTGCACCGAACTTCCTAGAATCAGTACTTTAAAATCCGTAACACCTGGCTAACGAGACCACAGCCACAAGTGGCTGTAAACGATTACAGTAGAACAATAGGCCGCTCTCTAGAAACGTGTGCTAATAAATAAGTAAACAAAATAAGACGATCATAAAATAATTACAATAGTTTCAATGTTATTAGTTCAAATGCCGACGGGTAATAAATGTGCTTCTACAAATCTGTACGTGGAACCTGTCTTTGTCGGCGCCTAGGTTGTAACAATATCTAAGAATATTGTTTAGACAAGTAAAACGTTTAATTAATTTTTAACCGACTTCAAAAAAAGCAGGAGGTTCTCAATTCGTCGGGATCTTTTTTTATGTATGTTCACCAATTACTCCGAGATTTATGTTTCGATTTACGTGATTCTTCAAACTAAACAGTTTGATGCGGAATAGTTGCCATTTAGTCCCCTAGAAATTTAATATAGTTTGGCCCAGTAGATTTCACTTTACGAACATTTTTTTGTTCCCGTTTCTTGGGACCTATATTTGCTTAGCCATTTTCAAAATATAGTAACTTTTATGTTTTACTTTGCACCGACTTCAAGATATTTTAGATAATATATATTCATAATAATAGCTTTAGAAATAAGGTATTTTATACTTTTTAGTTTTTGAAGTCGGTTTTTTTAAACGATGTTTTTTTTATTTTATTTGTTACTTTTTAGTGTCTAGCTATGTATGGGTAGACCTACGAAAGGTGCCGCGCTCCTTAAAAAATATAGGTGCCAAGAAACGGGAACAAAAAAATGTTCGTAAAATGAAAACTACTGGGCCAAACTATGTTAAATTTTTAGGGGACCCAATGGCTGCTATTTCGTGTCAAACAAAAAAAGAATCACGTAAATCGGATCATAACTCAGAGTAATCGGTGTACATATGGAACGGAATGGATTTTTTCTCATAAAAAATGTTCATAAAATGAAAACTACTGGGCCAAACTATGACAAATTTTCAGAGGACCAAATGGACGCTATTCCGCGTCGAACAAAAAAAGGATCACGTAAATCGGATCATAAATCTCGGAGTAATCGGTGAACATACATATAAAAAAAGATTCCGACGAGTTGAGAACCTTTTTTTGAAGTTGGTTAAAAACTTTAAATCAGTCTTATTTTAGTATTTAAAACATTATTCAGACACAATACGCAATTCCGGATCTGGCCTTTTGGATAGTTGCCTTCGACAACAACAACGACACAATATACGTAAACGTCACACGTCACATTAGCAGTGACAAATAAAACGTCACTTACGAACTTCATACTTGATTACTTCATTAATATACGTTTAAATTTGACAGCGTAACGAATATTGTAAAAAACGAATTATACGAAATATATACGAGAAAAAAACGTTTCATCATTTTGGATATCCTCCGTTCCTGTGTCTACAAACATTTTTCTTGATGTGTCATGAATAGTGATGATTTAGTGAGTTTTAATGACTTTGGTTTCAGAAAACATTTGCCGTTGCAAACATGAGATGGTATACATACCTCCGAAGAAACCCTTACGACCTCCGCCTGCAAGGCCAGAGGATTACCCCCCTATTGAAATTGGTAACTTAGTATACGTTAATCTATTATGATTTTTTTATTTTATTGCAGGAGTTCAGCAGACAGGCAGACGGCCCACTTGATGGAAAGCGGTTACCATCGCCTATGGACACTTGCAACACCAAAGGTGCTACAAATGCGCTGCTGCTCTCTTAAAGGAGACTGGAACCTGGTCACTAATGCCGGAACACAACACAAGGTTGTTATGGCGGCATACTCTAGACCAGGTGTGGTCGCCATCCAGTCGAGCAAAAACCCTACCACCTGGCTGTGGGTTGTTTAGTCGCCTCTTACGATTTTTCACGCTATTCCGCTTACATTACCTTCAGTTATGTATTCCGCCATGGATAGTTTGGATTATCGTAGCCAGTATCGTAGTCATCGCAGCGGACAACGAACTTCTGACTAGCGCTTTTTTGATTGGACTTGAGTTTGTTGTTGGTCCGAAGACCTCACAACTTTACTGGGGCTTTCGGGGGACTTGCTCGAGGGGGCTTCCTAGGGAGCTTTACCTCGGCTGGACTGTTACCATGAGAGGAGGATGATCCTAACGATGCCGACTAGAGGGCGACGATGTACTAATTAAGAACGGGCGACAGGTAATATAATATAATTGTTGTGGACAGAGAGCACCCCCCTGACCCGCCCGCCGGAGCACATCTACACTCCGCGCCCCGCATACCGCCAACGCCCATAGCTGGCGCGATTAGCAACTAGGCGTCGGACGGAATGCGGGATATAGAAGGCTGAAAAAGTCTGAAAAAACTACTACATTCAGAACTACTATGAATTCAGCCACTCAGCTATTCATATATTGTACTCAACTCTCTTGCATACTTTGTTCTACTCTTTAAATGTATATTTATAATTTAATAATAATCATACAGTCCATTATTGCATCGAGTATTAATTTCCAAACACGAGAAGCAACTGCCACCAATAATAATAAAGTTGCTTCAATATAAAAAAACTGCATCCAGTCCGACTCACAGGACTGCCAAGTGACAAGTGAATTGCCATACTACGAGAAGCACTGATAGCTGTGAACATCTCTCGACTTTCAGTCTCAGCAAGGTTTTGTGTAGTGGAACACTTGACAAGTCAATAGATGGCGCTGTGCAATAATTAAAGTCGCAAACCATTCCGAGCGTCGCTCCGCAGATTTTGCGCAGTGCTCGCATCTCAACCGCGTTTACTCTACTTTCATGCTCTCTCTTTCATACCCAACTCTCGCTTCCATACGTGAGCGTAGGTACCAGCACCGCGTTGTGTATGGCGAGCTGGGCCTTCTGGCTGAGGTTCTTAGCGCCTAGAAGTTCGTAATTCAATAAAATTCGCAAAGTCCGTGACTATAGATCCCGATTGTAGTGCACACGTCTCGTTTCGTTCGTAGTTCTCGCTCGACTCACTCCTCCTTCAATCGGCCCATTGCTTTATACTGCACAAATGCAATATGTCCGTCCGGCAGCGTGGACCGAACTTCCTAGAATCAGTACTTTAAAATCCGTAACACCTGGCTAACGAGACCACAGCCACAAGTGGCTGTAAACGATTACAGTAGAACAATAGGCCGCTCTCTAGAAACGTGTGCTAATAAATAAGTAAACAAAATAATACGATCATAAAATAATTACAATAGTTTCAATGTTATTAGTTCAAATGCCGACGGGTAATAAATGTGCTTCTACAAATCTGTACGTGGAACCTGTCTTTGTCGGCGCCTAGGTTGTAACAATATCTAAGAATATTGTTTAGACAAGTAAAACGTTTAATTAATTTTTAACCGACTTCAAAAAAAGCAGGAGGTTCTCAATTCGTCGGGATCTTTTTTTTATGTATGTTCACCAATTACTCCGAGATTTATGTTCCGATTTACGTGATTCTTCAAACTAAACAGTTTGATGCGGAATAGTTGCCATTTAGTCCCCTAGAAATTTAATATAGTTTGGCCCAGTAGATTTCACTTTACGAACATTTTTTTGTTCCCGTTTCTTGGGACCTATATTTTATAGTAATCGGTGTACATATGGAACGGAATGGAATTTTTCTCATAAAAAATGTTCAGAAAATGAAAACTACTGAGTCAAACTATGTCAAATTGTTAGGGAGTCAAATGGCAGCTATTCCGCGTCAAACAAAAAAAGAATCACGTAAATCGGATCATAAATCTCGGAGTGATCGGTGAGCATAAATAAAAAAAAAGATTCCGACGAATTGAGAACCTTTTTTTGAAGTTGGTTAAAAACTTTAAATCAGTCTTATTTTAGTATTTAAAACATTTCTTTTGATGTGTCATGAATAGTGATGATTTAGTGAGTTTTAATGACTTTGGTTTCAGAAAACATTTGCCGTTGCAAACATGAGATGGTATACATACCTCCGAAGAAACCCTTACGACCTCCACCTACAGGGCCAGAGGATTACCCCCCTATTGAAATTGGTAACTTAGTATACGTTAAACTATTATAATTTTTTTATTTTATTGCAGGAGTTCATCAGACAGGCAGACGGCCCACTTGATGGAAAGCTGTTACCATCGCCTATGGACATTTGCAACGCTAAAGGTGCCACAAATGCGCTGCTGCTCTCTTAAAGGAGACTGGAATCTGGTCACTAATGCCAGAACACAACACAAGGTTGTTATGGCGGCATACTCTAAACCAGGGGTGGTCGTCATCCAGTCGAGCAAATACCCTACCACCTGGCTGTGGGTTGTTTAGTCGCCATAACAACCTTGAGTTATGTTCCGGCATTAGTGACCAGTTTCCAGTCTCCCTTAAGAGAACTGCCGCGCATTTGTAGCAACTTTGCTGTTGCAAATGTCCACAGGCGATGGTAACCGCTTCCCTTCAAGTGAGCCGTCTGCCTGTCTGCTGATCTCCTGCAATAAAATTTTTTTATCAACCACCCTTCTGTTTGTTCAAGTCTGCGAACCGCCACCACTGACCCGCGTTTGTCCTTGCACCGCCTGCCAGAAGCCCACCCTCCCCGAAGAGACCTCACCGTGCTGCCTCCAGTTCCGAAACCTACCCATGAGGACCGGTAAGGCCATCCTCATAAACTTTCACTAGAAAGAAAATACGATCACAGCGTCATCTATTTGCTATATTCCTCTATAACGTTGAAATGATGTCATGTCTGGAGATTAAAAGTATTGTATGAATTGGTAGTGTATGTTAGTTTCTAATTAAGTTATTTTAGTCTAGATTATACTGTTGTGCAACTCAGACGTGCATTCTCAATTAACCCCTCGAACCCCACACACTGCATGGCGACTCTCTCTTTTCTTTCACCAAATCCCAATTACTTGGGGTCGGCACAATATGTCTTTTCCTTCCACACTCTTCTATTCTGACATACCTATTCTGTCACACCGCATATCATCATGTCATCCTTCACACAATCCATCCATCTTTTTTTTGGTCTACCTTTAAATTTGTACCCATCGATCTTGTAGTATAACATTCTTTTTGTCACGTGACTCATCCCTCCTCATTATATGCCCATACCAACTTAATCTTCTTCCTCTCAATATTTCAGTCACAGGTGCAACTTTCAAAGATCCCCTTATGTACTCATTTCTCACCTTATCCATTCTTGTAACACCACACATCCATCTCAACATTCTCATCTCAGCTGAGTGGAGACTGCATGGCGACTCTGCCAGGCGGTTAAACCTGCTTGCCAGAATTTCATCTGCTATACTGGTCAATAGACATAATATTGTTTGTCATAATTTTATATGTCATACTCGTTGTTTACTATATTAGTCACGTGCTAGAAACTTTGGTTCCGATAAACTCAATTTCAATAACATCATTTGTTATCATCTTTGTAAGGCGTATTTGTCATATGCCATTGAAATTGCTTTTAGAAAAAAATTAAATAAAATCGGTTTAAACTAAGCGATCAATAGGTTTAGGTTTGGTTAGGTTAGAACATGAGTTCCCCGAGGGCCATCCTGGGGTCTTAGCCAGGCGTTGGGGCGTCACATTGGAGTACCTCTGGTCTATATCCTGTGACGCCCCGTAAAAGCGCGAGGGATAGGGGCGCAGGTTAGGTTTTGTGGGTATTCTGGCGGACGGAATCTCGCGACTACTACGCTCATCAGTAGTCATGCGTGGGGATTCCGGCCGCTGGGAGTCTCACACACCCCTCGGTCCACCCCCCCCCCCCTCCCGGGCCCGAGGCAGTGTCACAAGAAAAGACGTTATCATAAAAAAAAGGTTGAATGAAGAAGAATGAAAAACAACGCACGAGCCGAGCGAGCAAAGCGAGCGTGCCGCGGCAGCGGCCGGCGGAGTGCTAGAAATCCAATCGCTTTTTAGTATAGCGTTGAAATATTCTGTTAAATAATATTATTGCAATTAATAAAATGGATAACAATACGTATGGCACTCGTGTCATGATGGAAACTAATGTACGGGCAAACAAGAGAATGTCACATAACTTTTATGGTAAACAAACAATTCGAGCACATGAGTATTATTGCTTATATTATCGGGGCAAACAATAGACAACCCCCTGCCAGGATATGCGATGTGCGGGGTTCGAGGGATTAACTGAGAATGCACGTCTGAGATGCTAGAGTCTAGACTCTAGAGTATGCCGCCATAAGAACCTTGAGTTGTGTTCCGGCATTAGTGGCCAGGTTCCAGTCCCCCTTGAGAGAGCAGCAGCGCATTTGTAGCACCTTTGGTGTTACTACGAGAAGTTCTGATAGCTGTGAACAACTCTAGACTTCATTCAGCTCCTATTGACATCGAATGTAAGCAAGGGGGTGACTAACATTCGGAAGGGTTCTTTGACAGTGCGCTCGAGGACCTTGACTCTGCGGAACCACTCGGTGCTGACGGCGCGGTGGTCGACTGCCATCAGGAGGTGGCCGCGGCATCACAACAGGACTATTAACAACGGTAATAATGTATTGCTTGATAGTTTTATTGCTTTCTTCTTTACTCTTCCCACCTGGCATGGGTAATAATGTACAGTTTTTTTTTAGTGCAGGAGATCAGCAGACAGGCAGACGGCCCACTTGATGGAAAGCGGTCACCATCGCCTATGGACATTTGCAACACCAAAGGTGCTACTAATGCGCTGCTGCTCTCTTAAGGGAGATTGGAACCTGGTCACTTATGCCGGAACACAACTCAAGGTTGTTATGGCGACATACTCTAGACCAGGGGTGGTAGCCATCCAGTGTGGCAAATGCCCTACCACCTGGCTGTGGGTTGTTTTCTTTCTCCGTTCCTGCACGGATAAGTTTATTGGACGTATCGATCTATCGGAGTGCCAGATTAGTGAGATTCTACTGTAGTACCACTCTAAGCGGTTACCAATCACTTATCATAAACAAGCAAAGATATAAATATTGACACAGGCATTTGAATACAGTCTAGACGGGGCCAACCCTGACATGTTTACTGCTCTTCATTTATAGCCAATTAATATGATAATTTGAAAAACAATGTGTGAAACGGCTTGTGACAGTTTTATGTATACATCTTTCACAATATTAAGTAGGGATGGGCCGAATTTGATTTGAACCGAATACGAACATTCGGTTAAAACAAAAAATTCGTCCGAACTTCGGTTTGATTTCGCCACGCTTTTCTTTCTCTTCTCAAGAGCAACACATCGTGACCTGTTAACAACGTTAACTTGGTAACACCGAATTTTTGACTTTTTAACACCATAACCTGCCTGTAGTAAATTTTAAGTATGTGTACGTGTAATATTTTCTTAAGTTTTCGCGACTTGTATACATAATAAAACTACGTTTTAACGGTTTTAAGCGCGGTAATTTTATTTGAACGGAAAATTTGTGACGAGAACCACATAGCTGGAGAGCTTCAGCATGTCAAGCGAGTTCTACAACGCAATCAGCTGAAGACTCCACACCAACGTCACAAAGGCCCCAAACCACCTTCAGTTGAGCGGTGCCCTGCTACCCTACCCTACATCAAGGGGGTCACAGACAGAATTGGTCACATCCTCAGGCGAGCTTCAATCAAAACATATTTCAAGCCGCAGAAAAAGATTACCCAATTTCTGAGACCTGTGAAATGCAATATCCCACTCCAGGATGCAGGGGTTTACAAGCTTGATTGTGAGTGTGGATTGTCATACATTGGGCAAACAAAGAGGAGCATAAAAACACGAGTAAAAGAACACATTGCTGACATGAAACACACAAGGTCTACGAAGTCTGCGATCAGTGAACACACGCTGGATAAACCCAACCACTACATCAGATTCGATAACCCACAAATCCTCGCGAAAGAGAATAGTTTCATACCTAGAATGATGCGTGAGGCTATTGAAATCAAAACACACCCAAATTTCAATAAAGAAGATGGTTGGCAAGTACCACCTGTTTGGGATCCAATTATCAAAACTATTAAGACCTAAACCCAGCAAAAACCAGCTGCCAGACCTCAAGACACTGTGAGCTCTTTCTGCGTACAACGGAACACAAACCAACTTGACTGATAATTACTTTTATTTTTCCTTCCACCCATTTTAATATTATATAAAATTATTAGAGCTAGGCATGTTTGCTGAAGAGTTTCTTGCGCCGCTTCTTCTCTTCAAGCCATAACATGTTGCGAAGCGGTAGTAAATTAGATTAGGCTCCCATAGATTAAATAATAACCATAAACAAAATTAAAAATTAAATAATTAAAATTAATAAGTTGGCGGTAGGCTAAATAAAACTTTAACAATACTCATTGATACTTGACATCTTTGTCTTCCGTGATCACTGCTACTAAAAAGTGGCTGAAATGTCGGAATAATAAAAATCAAATAAATTACCGCGTTTTATTAAAACTTAAGAAAATATTATGTAAATGTCATGCCGGTCCAAGGCCACACATGGTCAGTTCTGCTTGATCTGCCTATCGTCCAAGCGGCGTATGACCACCATCAAAAGAAATAAAAGAGAGTGTCGGGGTGAAGGTAAGGAAAGGAATGCTCCGGTGGTTCGGGCATGTGGAAAGAATGCATGATGAAAAAATTACTAAACAGATATACAATGCAAAAGAGGATGGATGCAGAAGTCGTGGAAGGCCACGACACAACTTCCATGATCAAATCGATCGTGTACTAGCAGAAGGTGATGTCAGGAGCCTTAAGAACAGACGAGCATGCGTGACAAGAGCTATGAATGTCAAAGAAGCAAGTGAGGTTGTTCGTGCCTACCCCGCGAAGGAACTGGCGTGAAGTTTTGTATGTATGTATGTATGTAAAAGAAATTTCGAAACAATCACAGACCCACTTAAGAGAAGCGTTTATTATTCTCTCCCTTTTTCAAAAAAATAAAATCGTGCAATTTATTTGATAGTAAGCACTGAGACATCCAAATACGTAATCTAGAAGACTTTCAGATGATATGGTGACGCTGACGTGAGAAAAATGTACGGGTTTTAAAACTAGTCTGACACCTGATTTCGCTCGGAGGAAATATTGTGGGCTTGTATTTTGCTATATTTTATTCATTTATTTAGTCTGAATAGGATGCTGGGCTGTGTGATCAAATGAGATAAACTTTATCTATACTATAAAGCTGAAGAGTTAACGCGCTAATCTCAGGAACCGCTGGTCCGATTTGAAAAATTCTTTCAGTGTTGAATAGTACATTTATCGAGGAAGGCTATAGACTATATGATGTTTTCAAAAAATTAGGGATCCTTACTAAAAGTCCAATAATGTAACCCAAGGTGTAAAAAAATGACCCGAAAAAATCCTTACACGGCGTGCGCTGCGAAAACTATTGATTATAGAACAAAACAATGTACTACCACTTTGCAGAACATATAATTGTCTACAAAAAATATCGCGTAACCATATGTCTAACTATTGTAGTTATCTCACAATAAGTGTTTTCTTTTATTTTTTTACTGTGTTTAGCTCTTACTTCGTTTTCTTAAAACATTAGTAGAACTTTGCAAACTGGTCTACAATTTGGGGTAGGCTACATAATGACTTTAGCATTACTCACTAACACTTGACGTCATTGTCTTCCGTGATCACGGCTGCGGAAAATTGGCCGAAACGTCGGAATAAAATTCATATACAATACCGCGCTCAAAACTGTTAAAACGTAGTTTTAATTATGGCAGTTAATCTGCCAAACAAATCTGTCCAATCGTACAGAATCCATGGGAAACACTGACGCACATTTAGACGTAACTAGAAATGTGCAGAATGATCATCGGCATAACGTCAATCCGACGCCGGAAGCGGCGTCCGGTGATACCGGACTTCGGGGGCTTCCCGACTCCGTGGGAGCGGAGGCGTTCAGCCCGGAAGCAGCGCGCTCGAGGAGGCACCTCCTCTGAGGTTCGACCTCGGCTCGACCGCTGCAGAGTATTGACTCTATATCGAGATTTAGCCGTAAAAGGCTGAATGTGCTAAGCCAACAGGCTGAAGTGATTATTTGGGGACCAATCATCGACTCCGCCAGCGGAGCCGATCCTAGTCTATCATTACTACCGCTTCGCAACGTGTTATAGCTGGAGGAGAAGAAGCGGCGGAAGAAACTCTCCAGCAACACGCCTAAGCTAATCTTGTATGGCTACTTGTGTCTGTAGTGAGTGATTGAGATTGGTGGGGTCTTACCTTTGTGTAAGAGGATCCGAGCCGGGGGCTCTCCGGCGTCTGTTATGCCAGGTTGATGTTCTGAGCCTCGGAGGTTCATGATCGCGAGGAGACGGATGATTTTATCGGGCTCGTCAATGAGTACATTGCGAGGCCGACGATTTCTCATGGGAGCGTTCGGTGTGGGTTTATAGTTGACCGTTTCCGTCACCAGAGGGATCGGGTGATGGGGGACAAGGTCAAAGAATCTGCGCGATAGAGTGATTATATAATCTTTGATGGAGGGAAGCTCCAGGTCGCGATGCAGGTCGGCGAGCCGCATGTAGCGCGGGGCGTCGACTGCAGCACGCATAAAGTGATTCTGGATTCTTTGCAGTCTCCAGACCACACTCGCATAGGTCATGATGGGGTAAAGATTTTCGGCCTCCAAGGCCGCTTCTTTTATCTCTCGTTCCGTCCGACGCCTAGCTGCTAACTGTGCGAGCTATGGGCGTTGGCGGTATGCGGGGCGTGGAGAGAAGCTATGCTCCGGCGGGCGGGTCAGGGGGGTGCTCTCTGTCGACACCAACGCCCTTAGTCGACTTACATACAGACAACGTCCATGAATATAGTTTCGTGTATATTTTTAGCAAACAAATATATTCACGTCACCGAATAACGGAATTCGTGTTACACATTTCCAGAATACCAAATAATACAATGCTTAGGTTTTCATATATTTGCTTTCATACAAAAATTACATACATATTTATTTGTGCTCTTCCAAACAGCAATAAATTTGACGACAGAGGTTTTCCTTAAAATTTCGTATTCATTCAAACATGTAAATTTGACAGTGTATGAATGCAAGTCAACATGGCCATTTTCTGGTGGTGGGACATCGTATACCAGGTGGTCGATATCGAAATATTTTTAGTACGCAAAATAATTAGAATAAAATTATTACCACGTTTTTATCTAAAGTAATATTCTTTAAACAACCTTATCCAGTGTCTGATTGGCAAGATATTTAGAACAATTCAATGTCCTAATTTATTGTATGTCATATTTATCAAATCGTGGAAGGCCATGACAGGTGGTAGGGCCTTTGACCTGGATAGCTACCACCCCTGGTCTAAAGCATGTCGCCATAACAACCTTGAGTTGTGTTCCGGCATTAGTGACCAGGTTCCAGTGACCCTTAAAAGAGCAGCAGCGCATCTGTAGCACCTTTGGTGTTGCAAATGTCCATAGGCGATGTTGACCGCTTTCCATCAAGTGGGCCGTCTGCCTGTCTGCAGAACTCCTGCAATAGAAAAAAAAAATACTAGCAGAAGGTGATGTCAGGAGCCTTAAGAACAGACGAGCATGCATGACAAGAGCTATGAATGTCAAAGAAGCGAGTGAGGTGTGTAAGAACAAGCCTGAATGGCGCTCTGTTGTTCGTGCCCACCCCGCAAGGGAACTGGCGTGAAGCTATGTATGTATGTATGTATAATTTATTAACACTTTTCTGGTAAGTTCTCGTGCTTGCATATAAATTGTTTGTTACTAGCTGACCCGGTAAACTTCGTACCGCCTCAGAATCAATAAATAAAAAAGCTGAATGATAATTGCAGAATGTTTCAACTTTAGTCAAAAATGTGATCATAACTTAACCGGAACGAACATCAAACGTTTGACATTCAAAACCAAAAAATTTAAAACAAATAACTTCATTTTTAAATTTAATTTGATTTCTGAACGACTTTTAAATTTAATTGATTTCTAAACGACGGGACGAACATCAAATGTTTGACAGGTAGGAATAGTTTCTAAGGGAAAGCGAAATTGTTGTTTTTACTATATTCCAAGCATTTTTTTCATATTTACTCACCTTTTAAACCTTCCCTGGACTTCAACAAATGATATAAAACCAAAATTAGCCAAATCAGTCCAGCCGTTCCAGGCGATTCTTTTATTTTGTCATTTTTAATACCCAACTACACATTATTATTGTACAAGCAACAATATGGGCGAGATCGATATTGATAAATGCGACTCTCATGCAGCACTAAAGTGGGCGCTGTGCCCCCCCCTTATGATTCACTTCATTCTCCGATTGCCGTGTCGACCTCTCGCGAAGTGTAGGTATCTTTGAAGGACTACTAAGTCCTACGGTCGAGCGGCTTGTCGTAAGAGGCGTCAAAACGGCCTACAACAAAGTGGTAGGGCATTTGCCTGTCTGGATGGCCACCACCCTAGATCTAGAGGATGCTGCCATAGCTATCTTGTCTTGTCTTCCGGCATCAGTAGCCAGGTTTTTTTAATTTTTTTATTGCAGGAGTTCAGCAGACAGGCAGACGGCCCACTTGATGGATAGCGGTTACCATCGCCTATGGACATTTGCAACACCAAAGGCGCTACAAATGCGCTGCTGCTCTCTTAAGGGAGACTGGAACCTGGTCGCTAATGCCGGAACACAACTCAAGGTTGATATGGCGACATGCTTTAGACCATCTAGTCGGGCAAATGCCCTACCACCTGGCTGTGGGTTGTTTGGTCGCCTCTTACGACAGGCCGCCTGGCCGAAGGAAATTGTATTCTTTCTCCGTTCCTGCACGGATAAAGGTTCCAGTCCCCCCATCAAAACCGGCAGGACATTGGTAGCAACTTTGGCGTTGCAATTGCCCATACACGACGGCAATTACTTTCCATCAGGTGGATCATCAGCCTGTACTCGATATTGATGGTATCGTCCAAAATATTTTATGTTGCATTAAATAATTTTTTATTTTTGGGGGTAGACCAGTGGGCCGGCGACGTTCGAGAGCCAGGCGTAGTGCTCCAATGCACGCCCTCTAGTGGAGTGCTGGCGGCCAAAGCACATACGCGCATAGACGTGCAAGTATATGCCGATTGCTGGGGACTGTTCCACGATCAGATTCTAATAAAGGTCAGCAACTTTAAGTAACACTACCACGCCCGGCATTCGTTAAAAAAAAAACAATTCGGTCAAGCCTTTTTTGAGTTTTAGCGAGATTAAGGTACAGCAATTGATTGTTCTATGTAATACTAGAGGTCCCTACAGACGTTGTCCTGCCTTTAAAAAATAAAATTCTAGAACCCGATCCCAGAGCCACCTACCGGTTCTAATTGAGAATCTAAACCATCCGGGTACTCACTCAAACACACAAAAACAAAATCACCAAAATCGCTCCAGATGATTAGGAGGATTCCAGAAGCCGATCGCAGCGCCACCTACCGGTTCTAATTGTGAATCTAAAAGAGTAATATATTTTTTTTATTCTAAGTCATAACAAAATAAGATTAAAAATCTTGCCAAAAAATTAAAGTTTATAATTAACAAATAAAAAATAGGGGTTGATCGTAGAGGGTTGAAAATTTAGGGTTGTATGTATTAATAATATTAATGCTGTATCCTAAAAAAAAAAAATCTAAAAATTAACAAAAAAAATTAGGGGTGGACTACCCTTAACATTTAGGGGGATGAAAAATAGATGTTGTCCGATTCTCAGACCTACCCAGTATGCACACAAAATTTCATGAGAATCGATCAAGCCGTTTCGGAGGAGTATGGTAACTAACACTGTGACACGAGAATTTTATATATTAGATGATAGTGATACAAGCCCATAAACGTCCCAATGCTGGGCTTAAGCTTACCATTTAAAAAACGGTCATACTAAGCATGCACTGTTTGCTACATACATACATACATACATAACTTCACGGGAAGTGGCCCTTGCGGGGTAGGCACGAACAACAGAGCGCCATTCAGGCTTATTCTTACACACCTCACTTGCTTCTTTGACATTCATAGCTTTTGTCATGCACGCTCGTCTGTTCTTAAGGCTCCTGACATCACCTCCTGCTAGTACACGATCAATTTGATCATGGAAGGTGTGTCGTGGCCTTCCACGGCTTCTGCATCCATCCACTTTTACAAGTGGACAAGTAATGAGACATTAAGCATGTTGAATTGGGAGATTAATGGTTACAAACGTAATTATAGAACAGAAAGAGATAGAAGGATTGTGTGAAGGATGACATGATGATTTCGATACCTCGGGGCTCAAAGGGCGTAAGCACCAAAACTCGATTTTTCAGAAGAGCCGAAAAACAAAATATAGAATATTATTTCGGACATAACTTTTTTGATTCTTGGCCTAAATAAACCATTCTAAAACCAAAAGTCTTAAAATTTTATGATGCTAAACACTGTTAAATTAAAGTGTTAAATTAAAAAGTAACAAAAACAACTTTCCTATACGCCCCGGAAAATTGCATGTTTGGGGCGTTTACACCCTAAAAATCTATGGATGTGTGATCAAAGATGGTTGTAACTGCCAATTTGCTTACTAATTCCATCAGTTTGTAGACTGTTGCTTTGTTTTCTTCAGTTGACTAAATATCAAGTAAAGAGAGAAAATAAGAAATTCTTTTCTTTCTTTATTTGCCTATTTAATTTCAATTTTATTTATTAACTTAGTATATCAATTTATCAAGTCAGACAGCTAATTGTATCATCTACGGTGTCGTCTACTACCCTCGCGTTTATGATCATTAACATTAGTTGCTGTTACGACACAAAATCTAAAAATGTCTACAAAATATGGGGTCGTAAACACCATCTTTTGGCGAATTGGCAGACTTTACATATACTGATTGATTGAGGAGAAAAAATTAAGTAGGTCTGCATTAAAAAGTGAATTCCGCCGAAATGGCGGTTACGTCCTTTGAGCCCCGAGGTATCGATTTGTAGTGTGACAGAGGACGTATTCCAAATGAAAGGAGTATAGAAGAAAAAGACACATTTACCGACCTTAATTTGGGAGCAGATGAAAAGAGAAAAGAAAGACTATTGAGTACGTGTTTATCTGGAAACGACAGTACGTAAGAATAATTATTAAATTGTATTAGCGCAAACCACTTTGATACATGCCGTGTCACTGTCAGCGCAGTACACGTCGCTCAGAGAATCAATTAGAAAATTGTATTTGGCAAGGCAATTGCTACGAGTCACAACATCAAAGAGGACCTACCTACCTATAGCCGAGGATGTATATAATGGTTTTAGCGTGTTGCAATAGTAAAGAACCTCTATCAGTAAGTCACTTCGACCCATAGCTCTAGCTATAGTCGCTGTAGCTATGGGAACTACGCAATAGGGAGAGGAGTCCTGCAGCGTGTGCTGATGCGTCTTCTCGAAGTCGCCGGCCATCAGCTGGCACCCGGGGCCTTTAACTTGCTAGGAAGAGCAAAGGACCTTCTACCCCCGCACAACGAAGTGGGGTGTGTTCTCCCAGGGCACACTCCAGGCACTTTATTGCGCTGGAGCGGCTGGGCGTAACTATGTTCTAAATCTCAGCCTTTCCGACACAAACAAAAGCACAGGGTCGACAGGGAGGAGGGGGTTTTTAGTGGGTATTGGGGTTGCTCGCTCGTGTAGCAACGCTCGGAGTCTTCCACACTATTCTGCGACGTCGATCGCGGACGGAGCACTGCCAAGAGCATACTATTGCTGCAGTGTTATCGCCCCCGACCGACGCGTGTCGTTCCCCTGGCAACGACCCAGTTTGTGCGTAAATCGGTTAAGCATTTTCCCTCGCCTCAAAAAAAAAAAAAAGCTATGTGAGGTAGTGAGTGATGCCGGAACACAACGCGAGGTTATTGTGTTTGTTCATGCAACATTGTAGACGGACTTGTCACTTTGCCACCCCCTGTCCTCCGCGGCCTTGAACGAGGAAAGACGTGCATATCACTTCGGCGTAGTTAATAAGACATTTGATCAGACGTGTGTCTAATTACGGCGGCAGTATATTATTTCGGTGATTAACTACTGTGATAACAAGGACAGGTGATAAACGCGACGTGTGCGTGTTGTTTATGGTGTGAGACCAGCCGGCCGGCAAGGGACCCTCAACAGCGCAGCCTTGGTGAGTCGTTCTACTTGTTCTGTTGTACAAGTTGCTGGAGATTTTTTTTTTGTTCAAATAATAAAATCTTTATTGTCAGAAAGTCAATTTTACATTATTTATATTACCTACTGCTCCCAAACTAGGCGAAGCCTGTATTTTGGAGACCAAAGCCGATGTTTATAGCCACAGTCAGTAGCCTTAAGAACAGACGAGCGTGCATGACAAGAGTTATGAATGTCAAAGAGGCAAGTAAGGTGTGTAAGAATAAGCCTAAATGGCACTCTGTTGTTCGTGCCTACCCCGCAAGGGAACTGGCGTGAAGTTATGTATGTATGTATGTATGTACTATTCAGACGACTAAATACCGACAAGCAAGGAGCCTACCTATTCCTACAGTCCACTAGGCTAGCAATAGCCCGAACAGTGTTCCTTCACGGATAAATACAAGCATCCCAGTGGAACGTGTGCTATCTTACTTCTCTTTGAAGTGAAACTTCTATATAGACGGGACTTACGATTTTTCGCTCACGAAAAAGCGTCACGGCCGCGTGTTCTAATAATTACGTTTTTAAACTCGTGATATCTTTCGAATGGGATATCCGAATTGAATAATTCAAAAAGTTATATAAAGGTTAATCACAATCAAATATATCCTATGTCACTCAGCAATAACGTAGCTTTCCACTGGTGAAAGAATTTTCATAATCGGTTTAGTAGATCCACTCACCTCTTTATTTTTTGTTGAGTTTAATTACCTACTGAGCGAATTCAAAATATTTCCCCTCCCGTACTGCCCGTACCCCAGTGACGCCTACATCGCATAAGGTGCTGCCTATCTAGCCGATCAGGGTGAGAGGCGACCACGCAACTTTTTTCTAATACTTACATTTTTAAATTCGTGATATCTTTCGAATGGAATGTCCGAATTGAATAATTCAAAAAGTTATATAAAGGCATTGAAGCGGTCTTGAATATGAAGTAATTTATTTTGATAAGGATGAATACCAAGATACAAATAAAGAGCCTTTTCTAGCGGCGGCATTTTAATTAAATTTTTAAAATGAAAGAACACTTATTTTGGCATAACTATAATAGTTAGACATATACTGTCCTGACATTTTTTGTAAATAATGATGTATTCAGCAAAGTCGTAGTACATTATTTTATTCTATCATCAATAGTTTTCGCAGCGCACGCGATTTTAGGTATTTTTTTACACCTTGGGTTACATTATTGGAGTTTTAGTAAGGATCCCTAATTTTTTTGTAAATATAATATGTCACCCGGGGATAGCTGTTTTGTTGTAATTATTAAAGTACTTGTCCAATTTGAAAACCTGCCCGTAAAACTTCAAATTTAAATTTTGCCACTAGTCAGTTGAAGTTTTTCCACTTGTCCGTTGCGATTCGTTTTTCCACTTATCAATTGCCATCAAGTGTCAAAGAAGCAAGTGAGGTGTGTAAGAATAAGCCTGAATGGCGCTCTGTTGTTCGTGCCTACCCCGCAAGGGAACTGGCGTGAAGTTATGTATGTATGTATGCATAATTGCCATTCGTTTTTCTACTTGTCCGTTGCGATTCGTTTTTCCACTTATCCGTTGCTATTTGTTTTTCCACTTGTCCGTTGCGATTCGTTTTTCCACTTGTCCGTTGAAGTTTTTTAAATAATTGCGTTACATATAGTGCACTAGGATATGCCGGTGACTTGGCCCACGCTTGACTTGAAATTCCCGCCGGATTCCCGGGACAAAGGTACTGCAGCAATTAAAATAGAACAGAAGCTATCGTTTGAATGAATAAGCTAATTTTTAAGCATCCGTACAACTACAAACCACTCCCGGGAAAATTCCCGCGGGATTTCCAGGATAAGAAGTAGCGCAGATTTTAAGTATGAGAATTAGGTGTCGATCAGCGAAAACCACATCGAAATCGGCGCTGTAGTTTTGATATGAATCCTGAACAAACAGACAAGAAATTTTAAAAATATTGCACCGTGTTCTCCGTCGTTCATATAGTCTATTCCAGTTGTTTTTTTTTATAGTTTTTTATGTTTGCCAGTAGGCAAACTGGCAAATGGACCACCTGGTGATAGGTGGCTACCGTCGCCCATGGACATCTGCAACACTAGGGCCGCCGATGCGTTGCCTACCTCGTTGAGACTTTAGGTACGCCCTTTTTGAAGAGACCCATATTGTAGCGCTCTGGGAAAACCGCTGGAGGGAGTCCATTCCATAACTTGGACACATATGGCATGAAGGAGCGTCCACCATGTACCGGAGGACTTCCAAGTATCCAGGAAGTGTGGATAAACTTCCAATCGCTGGCGAGAATAGAATAGAATATATTTATTGCGTATTACATGTACAAAGATGTTACGGTTTTACTGTATCAATGCAGTGTGTACTAGTAGAAGGTGATGTCAGGAGCCTTAAGAACAGGCGAGCGTGCATGACAAGAGTTATGAATGTCAAAGAAGCAAGTGAGGTGTGTAAGAATAAGCCTAAGCGGCGCTCTGTTGTTCGTGCCTATCCCCCAAGGGAACTGGCGTGAAGTTATGTATGTATGTATGTAGTATCAATGCATTCGGCCCATAATTGGGCGTGCAAAATTAAAATTACAATATTGATTTATAAACATATATTTACAAACAATGAATCAATATAATTAAAATTAATAATTAATAATAATAATCAAAGATATACAGTATAATAATAATCTATAATTAATCTAAATAATAAAATGTCTACTATTAAAGCATGTCAAATACATTTATGTCAGTTCATAGTGTTTCATCGTCCATAAACATGTTTATATTATAATAGCATTTAGTGGTCAGTAGCAAATGTTATTTTTTTCTTAAATAGTTTACATGGCAGTTCTCTAAGAGATTTCGGAAGCTTATTGTATACGAAGGGCTCCATGCAATAGACACTTTGGTGAGCTCATCAGAGCACTCCCCGTTGTACAGACGGTAGAACTCACTTAGGCAGAGTCTTTACGTCTGTAATTTTGGGATCGTCGATAATCCGGACCGCTCGGCGCTGCAAGGAGTCAAGTGGGAGAAGCTGGTACTTGGGTGCACCGACCCAAACATGGGAGCAGTACTCCACATGTACATGCTTCAATGTACAGATACGGCATGTTTAGAATTTTATACTATTATACATACATACATACATAACTTGACGCCAGTTCCCTTGCGGGGTAGGCACGAACAACAGAGCGCCATTTAGGCTTATTCTTACACACCTCACTTGCTTCTTTGACATTCATAACTCTTGTCATGCACGCTCGTTTGTTCTTAAGGCTCCTGACATCACCTTCTGCTAGTACACGATCAATTTGATCGTGGAAGGTGTGTCGTGGCCTTCCACGACTTCTGCATCCATCCACTTTTGCATTGTATATCCGGAGAATTCCTTTCCTTACCTTCACCCCGACACTCTCTTTCAGACCAACTGTCTTTCTTACTTCGGTATTACGAACGCGGTCCGCGAACGTCACTCCGCAGATTTTGCGCAGATATATAGATTTTATACTATTATAGAAAGATATATTGAGCTTACTGTTGGCATCTCAACATTATCAAACGCGAGACGATTCTGTGGAATTAATTGAAGTGAGGCTGGTTGGGGTTCGCAAACTGAGCTACACCTCTAGGCACACCGCGCTGACGTGTACACATTTTAATTAAACTCATTACTTATCTTTCCGCACTTGGTATTGCGTTTAAACATAAAATAATAGGCTGTTTGTAGATGTTGTTTCAACGTTATTTCCACCTCGTGTTTCACTTGGCGTTCCTTTATTCTTCTCTGACGTTTCCAATCGATTTAACGGTGAGCACATTTGTAACAACGTCTGATTCGCGCACTATTTCACAAAATAATCGAGATCGCTTGCGGGATTTGAGGTTGAAATTGCAAAGTGATTTATGACAAATGTGTTTTATTTCAGCTCGCTCATATAGAGCCTATTGTTTTGGATGTTTGGATAGAAGCCGTTGGACCTCCGCTTCAGTTAGCATTAAACCCGACAGATTATTATTTAGATGTCAGTCCTATTTTATGGTAAGATTGTTACATTTGGACCATTTTTTGTTACATTTGGACATGATTCTCAAATTCACAAAATATACCTCTCGAAGTTTTTTTATCCATATGTCTATTGTTACGACCTACACGCCGACAAAAGTGGATTCACATCTGCATAACAGTATGCAATACAATACACAATGTATTGTAATATTTTATGGCAGTCATTAGCTAGGTGTGTCGGACTGATTCTAAGAAATTCGGTTCACGCGGTCCGGTAGACATATTGTATCTGTGCAGTATAAAGCAATCGCCCAATGGAGAGATTGGCAGTAAAGCGATAACCACGAGCGAAGCAAGACTTGTGTACACTCGGTAATCTATTTAGTGATGGACTTTGCGCGTGTTATTGAATCGTGCATTACGTTTGGACTGGTTGTGTTCAGTTATATTTGTACCTGTGTTATACGTGCTTGTATAGTTCTAATAAACTCTATAATAATTCCAAGAAAGAATGACTAAACAGATATACAATACAAAAGTAGATGGATGCAGAAGTCGTGGAAGGCCACGACACACCTTCCATTATCAAATTGATCGTGTACTAGCGGAGGGTGATGTCAGGAGCCTTAAGAACAGACGAGCGTGCATGACAAGAGTTATGAATGTCAAAGAAGCAAGTGAGGTGTGTAAGAATCAGCCTAAATGGCGCTCTGTTGTTCGTGCCTACCCCGCAAGGGAACTGGCGTGAAGTTATGTATGTAATAATTCCAACGGCATTTTAATTCGAGTCCTGCAACTCGTAACGGTATATATTTTTCCCTGCATTAGGGATATCTTTTTGTCCATTATACTTATAGTACTGAATGATTTGCTAACTCTTTGGATACGCTTTTTCAATAAGATTCCGAATGAAATGTTAGATTTGCCTTTCACTAAATTTAAAACCAAATTAAAATGTATCTAGCTTAAAAAGTGATACTACACTATTAAAGAATACTTAAATGATAAAACTTCAATTACATAGCAGCTCGCTCCAGCCGCTTATACTATACTAGCTGTGCCAGCGGCGTCGTCCGCGTGGAATTTGCTTTCAAAACCCTCCGATTTTGAAACATTCTTCATTGGTGCTCCGCTCCTATTGGTCTTAGCGTGATGATATATAGCCTATAGCCTTCCTCGATAAATGGGCTATCCAACACTGAAAGAATTTTTCAAATCAGTCTATTAGTTCCTGAAATTAGCGCGTTTAATCAAACAATATTAGTATATTTGGCTACAACACTAATACTTACATTTTAAATATCGCGATATCTTTTGAATGAAACGTCCGAATTGAATAATTCAAAAAGTTCTACAAAGGTATTGAATTCGGCTTGAATTTATTTTGATAAGGATTATTACCAAGGTACAAAATATAGAGCTTTTGATGCGACGGCATTTTAATTATTTAAAAAAATAAAAGAAAACACTTATTGTGAGATAACTACAATAGTTAGATATATGGTTTTGGGATATTTTTTGTAGACAATTATATGTTCTGCAAAGTGGTAGTACATTGTTTTGTTCTGTAATCAATAGTTTTCGCAGCGCACGCCGTGTAAGGATTTTTTCGAGTCGTTTTTTTACACCTTGGGTTACATTATTGGACTTTTACTAACGATCCCTAATTTAAAAAAAATAATAATAATCGGACCAGCGGTCCCTGAGATTAGCGCGTTTAAACAAACAAACAAACTCTTCAGCTTTATAATATTAGTATAGATTATAATATCCCATTTATAACACACTTTTATTCCCCCCTAAAATTTATAATATCTACCTACTACCTAAATCTGTTGGGTTGGCGAAGTACAAAATGGAATTTATAGATGATAAAAAAATCAGACGAGCGTGCATGACAAGAGTTATGAATGTCAAAGAGGCAAGTGAGGTGTCTAAGAATAAGCCTAAATGGCACTCTGTTGTTCGTGCCTACCCCGCAAGGGAACTGGCGTGAAGTTATGTATGTAAAAAAAAATCAGAGGCTCCAGATTTGGAACAGTACATTCCCAAAATGCAACTTAGAATTTTGGTCTTTCTGGGTTCGACCATCACATCATCACATGAAAACTATTGAATGGATTTGAATGAAATTCAACACAGAACTAGCTTATATTCCAGGATAACATTAACTATACTTTTTCCCGATCAACGAATAAGCCAAAAGATGACGCTGCGGTCGCATTTCATTTTAGATCCGCCATTGCAATTCACTGACAAATACGTCGTTCGTGGCAATGCGGACGAAGTTTTCCTTACACTGCCACTATGTAATAATTCCCACGGGATAATGTCTTTCAATTCCTGTAAGATCCATAACTTTATGGACGCAAATTCGATGTAAATATAAGTAAATTCACATCGGTTACCTCGGTGTGCAGGTTTCATCGCGATGTTTTCCTACACCGTTAGCACGTCGTGGTAATGGTGACAAAATGCAGATAAGGTCAGAAAACTCGCTAAGTGGCGCATGTCTTCCGGCACGGCTTCGAACCCGTGTCTTTTGAGTTTCAGACGCGTACGCTAGCCACTAAGCTTCCACGGCCTAATATAATAATATCGACATGTATATACGTATTATATATACAAATCACATATTATATGTATATATGCAAATACATATTATATATACAAATCACATATTATATGTATATATGCAAATACATATTATATATACAAATCACATATTATATGTATATATGCAAATACATATTATATATACAAATCACATATTATATGTATATATGCAAATACATATTATATATACAAATCACATTGGGATCCTGTTCAAACATCAAATGTCAATGGTAAATACGCAAAGCGGTTGAAGTAGGTCGCCGCCGAGGAACCCCCCAAAGGAATTCGAGACGACCCAACCGCGATAACTGAAACGCTTTGTACAAGCTTTGGCTCAGCTTGTCGCGTGGATATACCTAGGTTATATGTACTTCAAATTCTTAGTTATATTCACATAGTTATTTACTCTAGAATAGAATAGAATAGTACATTATGGTACTAGTGTGTAACATTGGTGATTACCGCCGAGGCGCCATTGAGACTCGAGCCGTACGCGAGGGTCTGAAGAGAGCCGAGGACGGTAATCATCAATACACACGTGTATCACACGACGTTTTTCAATACACTTGTGAATAAAATAACAACAAAAACTCATTTTATTTAGTAGATAAAAAAAGTTATATATGAGTGAAAGTTTTATTTATTAAACACGTACGAGTTAAAATTATCTATTTAAATAAGAAGTTGCATGAAATGAGCAAGCAATAGGAACATTAATTTATTTGTTCTATAGAACACGATCTTTTTTTTTGAATAAAAACTTTTTTAAGAACAAAGCAACTCAACCAATAAAATTAAAAAAAAAATCTATAACTCACTAGTGAGTTATAATGTTTTTTAGTCACAGTTTGATTATGGGTGTCATTCTGTGCCTAATTGCGGTGACCATAGAGCCACTTTAGGAGCAAGTGTGTTGAAATATGCCGCAATTAGGCACAGAATGACACCCATTATCAAACTGTGAGTAAAAAACATTATAACTCACTAGTGAGTTATAGATATTTTTTTTAAATTTTATTGGTTGAGTTGCTTTGTTTTTAAAAAAGTTTTTATTCAAAAAAAAAGATCGTGATCTATAGAACAAATAAATTAATGTTCCTATTGCTTGCTCATTTCATGCAACTTCTTATTTAAATAGATAATTTTAACTCGTACGTGTTTAATAAATAAAACTTTCACTCATATATAACTTTTTTTATCTACTAAATAAAATGAGTTTTTGTTGTTATTTTATTCACAAGTGTGTTGAAAAACGTCGTATGATACACGTGTGTATTGATGATTACCGTCCTCGGCTCTCTTAAGACCCTCGCCTACGGCTCGAGTCTCAATGGCGCCTCGGCGGTAATCACCAATGTTACACACTAGTACCATAATGTACTATTATTGCACACAATGTTACAAAATAAATTCGACCCTATAGCTAGACCCGTTGCTGGGGAGTTTCTTGCCGCTTCTTCTCCCCAACAGCAATAACACGTTGCGAAGCGGGATATATAGACTAGGAACTAAATTTAATTTTAACTTATATAAATGAATGAATGAAAACACTTTATTGTTCACCAAAAATTAAAACTACCTACGTTCTTAAAACTAAGTACAGTAAATGTCGAACAAAGGGCGGCCTTATGTATGACCTTCAAAAAGTGTTCTCCAGTGGAACTTATTCTGAATGATTTCCGTGCAGGAACGGAGAAAGAATACAATTTCCTGCGGCCGGGAGGCCTGTCATAAGAGGCGACAAAACCACCCACAGCCAGGTGGTAGGGCATTTGCCCGACTGGATGGCTACCAACCTTGGTCTAAAGTATGTCGCCATAACAACCTTCAGTTGTGTTAAGGCATCAGTGACCAGGTTCCAGTCTCCCTTAAGAGTGCAGCAGCGCATTTGTAGCACTTTTGGTGTTCCAAATGTCCATAGGCGATGGTAACTATATATGCCATTCTACCTATGGAGTTTGAGTCTTAACTCTAGCGATCTCCGCTCCGTGCCGGTTGGCTAAGGCAAGTACGCAGGCGGGGGCTTTGCCTTGGCCCCCGGAGTCAGGTCCGAGGTGTCGCTATTCACCTAAGGCTTTACAGGCTAATTTTTTTATTTTTATTGAAGAAGATCAGGAGACAGGTAGACGGCCCACTTGATGGAAAGCGGTTACCATCGCCTATGGACATTTGCAACACCAAAGTTGCTACAAATGCGCTGCTGTTCTCTTAAGGGAGACTGGAACCTGGTCACTAATGCCGTAACACAACTCAAGGTTGTTATGGCGACATACTTTAGACCAGGGGTAGTAGCCATCCAGTCGGGCGAATGCCCTACCACCTGGCTGTGGGTTGTTAAGTCGCCTCTTACGACAGGCCGCCCGGCCGCGGGTAATTGTATTCTTTCTCCGTTCTTGCACGGATAGCAATTCCCGTTATACTCTTTCAAATAATAGCACATAAGCCGAAACAACACGATTCGTAGGTATCATAGAACATTGTGCAGAGCTCTCAACGAAACGATCTGGCGTTGCAGGGTATCTGCGTCGGACCCAGAGAGAACCCTCCAGACGAAGAATGTATCGAGGACTGAGCTTAATGTCCAAGCTTACGTGTTCACTGAAAATGGTAAGTTTTTTTTATGGCTTCAACGCACACGGCATTGATTTTGCCAATGTCGAAGTTCTACAACGAAAACGCAGTTGGAGCAAGAAAAAAATTATTATCTGCTAACCCTGAGATAAATGTATAATAATAACTAGGGATGGGCCGAAATTCGGCAGCTTGAGCCGAATTTCGGTTTAAATGCCGAACATTCGGTGCAACGAAAAGTAAATACCTACTTGCAATATTTTGACTAAAGTACATAGAAATCATATCTATCATAACCGTAATATCAAAATTGGCATCTATACACTCATGGTCATTTATTTTAGTTAGGAACACTTTTTTTTTTATTGCAGGAGTTCAGCAGACAGGCAGACGGCTCACCTGATGAAAAGCGGTTACCATCGCCTATGGACATTTGCAACACCGAAGGTGCTACACATGCGCTGCTGCTCTCTTAAAGGAGACTGGAACCTGGTCACTAATGCCGGAACACAACACAAGGTTGTTATGGCGACATACTCTAGAGCAGGGTTGGTAGCCATCCAGTCGGGCAAATGCCCTACCACCTGGCTGTGGGTTGTCAAGTCGCCTCTTACGACAGGCCGCCCCAACGCAGGAAATTGTATTCTTTCTCCGTTCCTGCAAGGATACGTAAATTCTAATTACTTATTGATTGAGTCTTTGCCTAATTAAATAGACATCAAATTAAAACAAAAATAAAATAAACTTATTATTCCGTTAAGAAACATCGGTAAGTAGTGCAACTGCTTAATTATAATGCGTAACTTGAATTTCAGAAAAACACGTCTAAGGGACATCAGAAAATATAATTTTAATTTTGAGACATTTTTAGATAGATAGATAACACTTTATTGTACACCATTACAGAAAAACTTACGAACTAGTATTAGTCTAGTTGGGTGCAAAGGGCGGTCTTATCGCTAACAAGCGATCTCTTCCAGACAACCCGTGGCAGGCATATTCTGATTAGGAGTGGCGACGGTGGTATACATCATTATTGTACGATTACTTACATTTTAATAATAAATAGCAAGGGGGCTTTGTGGCGAAGCCTTAGGTGAGTAGCGACGCCTCGTACCTGACTCCGGGAGCCAAGACAAGGCCCCCACCTCCGTGCTTGCCTTAGCCAGCCGACACGGAATGGAGATCGCTAGAGCTAAGACTCCCGTCAGAAGTAGCTTCAGTGAACCTGCAGCCCACCTCTCTACACCCCTTAGCCACTCACACCCATGTTGCCCCTGCCACCTATGGCATTTTTTGGGGCCCATGCGGGGAGTGGCGAGTCACCGTCTGCCCATTTTTCCATGTTCTCCGAACATTGCGACGGGCAGACGCCATAGTCCCCATGTGCCCAGTACTTTTTGTTCTTATTTCCCACAATAGTCCTGCTCTGGCCGTGGCTTATCCTTAGTTGCATTATTATATGGTGTAGACAGGGATAATCGCCGGTCAGTGTCACGCCACATTTACATTAAATTTGTCAAGGGGCCTCTATGCGTTGGCCTTCCCATGGCCCCACGCAAGCCTTCCAAAAGTCCGGGCCATTTTTATGGCCCGTGGTCTACAAAGACATACATTATAATAATACATAACTATACTATATATACAAATATACACATAAGTTATATACATATACAAGATATGCTGATAATATGCAACTATTTAAACATAATAAACATATTTATTGCAATTGAAAAGGATATTTCACAAACTAATGTTCTGAATAAAAAGCTATGAAGTATTCGTTTAATTGTACATACATACATACATAACTTGACGCCAGTTCCGTTGCGGGGTAGGCACGAACAACAGAGTGCCATTTAGGCTTATTCTTATACACCTCACTTGCCTCTTTGACATTCATAACTCTTGTCATGCAAGCTCGTCTGTTCTTAAGGCTCCTGACATCACCTTCTGCTAGTACACGATCAATTTGATCATGGAAGGTGTGTCGTGGCCTTCCACGACTTCTGCATCCATCCACTTTTGCATTGTATATCTGGTTAGTCATTCTTTCATCATGCATTCTTTCCACATGCCCGAACCACCGGAGCATTCCTTTCCTTACCTTCACCCCGACACTCTCTTTCAGACCAACTCTCTTTCTTACTTCGGTATTACGAACGCGGTCCGCGAGCGTCACTCCGCAGATTTTGCGCAGTGCTCCCATCTCGACCGCGTTTACTCTACTTTCATGCTCTCTCTTCCATACTCAACTCTCGCATCCATACGTGAGCGTAGGTACCAGCACCGCGTTGTGTACGGCGAGCTGGGCCTTCTGGCTGAGGTTCTTAGCGCCTAGAAGTTTACCTAACTGTCCATTCAAACTATTCCCCAAATTATAATAAAACTACGTTTTAACGGTTTTAAGCGCGGTAATTTTATTTGATTTTGGTTTTTTTTTGGTTTTTCCGACGTTTCGGCCACTTTTCAGTGGCCGTGATCACGGAAGACAAAGATGTCAAGTGTCAACGAGTATTGTTAAAGTTTTATTTAGCCTACCGCCAACTTATTAATTTTAATTATTTAATTTTTAATTTTGTTTATGGTTATTATTTAATCTATGGGAGCCTAATCTAATTTACTACCGCTTCGCAACATGTTATGGCTTGAAGAGAAGAAGCGGCGCAAGAAACTCTTCAGCAAACATGCCTAGCTCTAATAATTTTATATAATATTAAAATGGGTGGAAGGAAAAATAAAAGTAATTATCAGTCAAGTTGGTTTGTGTTCCGTTGTACGCAGAAAGAGCTCACAGTGTCTTGAGGTCTGGCAGCTGGTTTTTGCTGGGTTTGGGTCTTAATAGTTTTGATAATTGGATCCCAAACAGGTGGTACTTGCCAACCATCTTCTCCATTGAAATTTGGGTGTTTTTTGATTTCAATAGCCTCACGCATCATTCTAGGTATGAAACGATTCTCTTTCGCGAGGATTTGTGGGTTATCGAATCTGATGTAGTGGTTGGGTTTATCCAGCGTGTGTTCACTGATCGCAGACTTCGTAGACCTTGTGTGTTTCATGTCAGCAATGTGTTCTTTTTCTCGTGTTTTTATGCTCCTCTTTGTTTGCCCAATGTATGACAATCCACACTCACAATCAAGCTTGTAAACCCCTGCATCCTGGAGTGGGATATTGCATTTCACAGGTCTCAGAAATTGGGTAATCTTTTTCTGCGGCTTGAAATATGTTTTGATTGAAGCTCGCCTGAGGATGTGACCAATTCTGTCTGTGACCCCCTTGATGTAGGGTAGGGTAGCAGGGCACCGCTCAACTGAAGGTGGTTTGGGGCCTTTGTGACGTTGGTGTGGAGTCTTCAGCTGATTGCGTTGTAGAACTCGCTTGACATGCTGAAGCTCTCCAGCTATGTGGTTCTCGTCACAAATTTTCCGTGCTCTCTGAAACAAAGATGTTGTTTTTGTGAATTTTAGGTAACCCATACAGTTTAGGCGCTTTGGCGCAAGATGGTGTGAGTGCGGATACGTCTAAGCTTAATTTTTCGGAGTGTTTTTTCATAACCGCGATTGTTTGTTTGGTTACTTTATCCGTGGGGTCAGTTTTGACCTTTTTATAAGTGCTTTCGTCCGATAAAAGATCTTGTATTTTACTATTGTAATCAGACGTATCCATGACGACAGTCGCGTTACCTTTATCTGCACGGAGCACGGTTATTTCTGGTTTATTGCGAATGTTTTTTAAGGCAATATATTCAGCACGAGTGAGATTCGGTTTGGGTAGACGACTACGGCGTAAAACCGATGAGATATCTTGTCGTATAGCTTCCGCATCCTCTTTCTGCATGCTGTTCCTTACCAGACATTCCTCTACGTTGCAGATTATGTTTTCAAAAGGTATTTTTCGCGGGGTTATTGCGTAATTAAGGCCTTTTTCTAATACCGAAACGGTGTTTTTATCGAATGTTTGTTTTGACAGGTTAACCACCGACAGTGACATATGATTAGTGGTCGCGTTTCCGTGCACATCAACAATTGCTTCACAATGGAGCTCAGGTATATTTTTTTGCGCGTTCCTTGTACCAAGATGTTTGTTTTGGTTTGTTAGCATTTGGTTGTATTTTGAAATTTGGCGGTTTTTTAGTTGTTCATATTTGACCTTTGCTCTCTTGTTAACAATATCAATGTAGTTTTGGAAATCTTCTGTCGATAGTATTACCTGTATTTCATTGTTTTGCGTCTCGATAGCTCTATCTACGTGGTTCAAATTTAAACGGTGTTGGCGGATAAGGCATCTTAATAACTTTAAACTAGCCTGGCGTAGAATGCTGGCGCTTCCCGATATATCTTTTTTAGATGTTAATTTTACACATACCGGTATAATATTATTATCGCGACACCTTTTTAAGAAATTTAACGATGTCACTAAACGCGCATGTTTTGTTTTTAGGCACTCACACCGCCGAATTTTATTTGCGATTTCCAGACCGTACTGGTTCACATAATATTTTCTTAGATTCGATAACCCACAAATCCTCGCGAAAGAGAATCGTTTCATACCTAGAATGATACGTGAGGCTATTGAAATCAAAAAACACCCAAATTTCAATAGAGAAGATGGTTGGCAAGTACCACCTGTTTGGGATCCAATTATCAAAACTATTAAGACCCAAACCCAGCAAAAACCAGCTGCCAGACCTCAAGACACTGTGAGCTCTTTCTGCGTACAACGGAACACAAACCAACTTGACTGATAATTACTTTTATTTTTCCTTCCACCCATTTTAATATTATATAAAATTATTAGAGCTAGGCATGTTTGCTGAAGAGTTTCTTGCGCCGCTTCTTCTCTTCAAGCCATAACATGTTGCGAAGCGGTAGTAAATTAGATTAGGCTCCCATAGAGTAAATAATAACCATAAACAAAATTAAAAATTAAATAATTAAAATTAATAAGTTGGCGGTAGGCTAAATAAAACTTTAACAATACTCGTTGACACTTGACATCTTTGTCTTCCGTGATCACGGCCACTGAAAAGTGGCCGAAACGTCGGAAAAACCAAAATCAAATAAAATTACCGCGCTTAAAACCGTTAAAACGTACTTAAAAATTTAGTTAAACTTTGATGACATGACGTATAAAACCTGTTACATTCAAATTGCAATCGCACATCCGAACAGACAGCACCTAATTGATCCTAGTCTCCGTAACTACATATACTAACAGTGAATATATTAAGCGTAAGAAGCCAATTGACGCGGAAAACGCCGGCGCCGGCACTCGTACAAGAACATACATTGGGGATGACATTGGAATGCGACAGATTTCACTGCGGGACTGGTATTATATTGTAGAGGAACAATTGGAAGCCAATAGATGGCGCTGTACAATAATTGAGGTTGCAAACGATTCCCGAAACGTATAAAGAATACATACAATTTTTTAACAGTAACAGATGGCCTAGGCCTACGAGGAGGAGCATTCCATCTCGCTGCTCCACCCTGACCCTATATGCCATACGGGTCACCCTTAAATACTATCATTATGTTTTAAATTTGTTTGTTTAAGATCTTACGACTTTAAGTCTCACCAATAGTTAAAAATTGTCTTTCACTTTGACTTTATGAAGTGTCTCTATTCCTGTAATGACTTTATTCATCCGTGCAGGAGTGGAGAAAGAATATTATTTCCTGCAACCGGGCGGCTTGTCGTAAGAGATGACAAAAAACCTACAGCCTAGTGGTAGGGTATTTACCCGTCTGGGTGGCTACCACCTGGAATCTGGTCACTAATACCGGAACGCAATTCAAGATTGTTATGGTGACATACTGTAGACCAAGGGTGGTAGCCATCCAGTCGGGTAAACGCCCTACCACCTGACTGTGGGTTATTTAGTCGCCTCTTACGACAGGCCGCCTGGCCGCAGGAAATTGTATTCTTTCTCCGTTCCTGCACGGATAAGACTTCAACGTATTTGTTACTTATCCATTGCCATTCGTCTTTCCAGCTCACATTTTTTTTTATTGCATGAGTTCAGCAGACAGGCAGACGGCCCACTTGATGGAAAGCGGTTATTTACTAGCACAACATCGCATTCCTTACAAAACTGTAAAGAACTACAAAAAAGTTCCTCGAATACCATTTGATAGCAATGACAAGGCGCAGTAAAGCGGGTTAGGCATCTTTACGCAGGATGGCGGCATTGTAAAGAAATTCCTCCAAAATTCTCGTCACAACAATGGCTAATAAAAAGCATATTCCGCATAGTAACCTGTGGACTTTGTAAGGGTACAATGCATTCTTCTTGTCAAATGTGATTAGGATACTGCTATCCATTTCGTGTGATAGATGATATGTGGTGTGACAGAAGATGTGTGCCAGAATAGACGAGTATGGAAGGAAAAGACATATTGTACCGACCCATAATTGCCTAAAATCGCATACACTGCGAAAACTGTTGATGATAGAATAAAATAATGTACTACGACTTTGCAGAACACATCATTATTTACAAAAAGTGTCGCGACAGCATATGTCTAACTATTACTGTTATGCTGCAATAAGCGTTATTTTATTTAAAAAAAATAATTTAAATGCCGCCGCTAGAAAAGGCTCTTTATTTGTATCTTGGTATTCATCCTTATCAAAATAAATTACTTCATATTCAAGACCGCTTCAATACCTTTATATAACTTTTTGAATTATTCAATTCGGACATTCCATTCGAAAGATATCACGAGTTTAAAAATGTAAGTATTAGAACTTAGTTGCGTGGTGGCCGCGCACCGTAATCGGCTAGCTAGGCAGCATCTTATGCGATGTAGGCGTCACTGGGGTACGGGTAGTACGGGAGGGGAAATATTTTGAATTCGCTTAGTAGGTAAGTAAACTCAACAAAAAATAAAGAGGTAAGCGGATCTACTAAACCGATTATGAAAATTCTTTCACCAGTGGAAAGCTACATTATTGCTGAGTGACATAGGATATATTTGATTGTGATTAACAAAAGTATTTTTTAAATTTTTTCTGATGCCCAGCGAACTGGTCACGGGTCAGCTAGTCATATATATATATATATTTATAAGAGACTGATTTGGTAGTGAGAATAATGCAACATGTTCAACAGGTTTTCTGGAAGAAATCGCTAATAGTGATAAGACCCAGATACATTTACCATAATTTCATCTGCTATACTGGTCAACAGACATAATATTGTTTCTCATAGTTTTATATGTCATACTCATTATTTACTATATTAGTCACGTGCTAGAAACTTTGTTTCCCATAAAGTCAATTTCAATAACATCATTTGTTATCATCATTGTAAGGCGTAATTATCATATGCCATCGAAATTGCTTCTAGAAAAAAAATCATAAAATCGGTTTAAACTAAACGATCAATAGGTTTAGGTTTGGTTAGGTTAGGTTAGAACATGAAAAATAACGCACGAGCCGAGCGAGCGAAGCGAGCGTGCCGCGGCAGCGGCCGACGGAGTGCTAAAAAGCCAATCGCTTTTTAGTATGGCGTTGGAGTATTCTGTTAAATAATATTATTGCAATTAATAAAATGGATAACAACACGTATGGCACTCGTGTCATGATGGAATCTAATGTACGGGCAAACAAGAGAATGTCACATAACTTTTATGGTAAACAAACAATTCGGGAAAATGAAATTCGGGCAAGTAAAATTATGGCATATGAGTATTTTATTATTATTATGTCTTATATTCATTTATCTTCAAAAATTTTACATTTTTTTTTAATATATAAAAAGTAGACATTATTTTATAAAAAAATAAATAACATTATTCTTTTATAAAAATACATCAAAAATAAAATATATATTCAATAAAAAAAAAAAATATATATATATATAAAATCTTGCAGATCACCGCCAGCGGGGCCTAGGGTCCAAACTACCGGTGGTTAGGGCTCCAGAGACAGGAACCTTCCCCCAATCCGTGCCGTGTCCGAGAGTGCTGCCTTCTGTATCTGGCCTTTCACCCAGCCTCCCAGTGAAAGCCTCTCTAGATGACAGTCGAGGCTTTTCGCTATAAGACCGTTGACGGTGACAACTATCGGCACAATGCTCGTTGACTCCAGACGCCACATAGCGGTAACCTCGTGAGCAAGATCTAAGTACTTACTTAGTTTTTCTTTTTCTTTCTTCACAAGGTTATCGTCATGCGGGATACTGATGTCAACGAGTATTGCTCGTCGCGCAGATCGATCTATTATCACGATATCAGGCTTATTGGCTACAATAGTCCTGATATCGTGTCCTTATTATTATTATTATTAACATCTCTACGGACTCGAGTTCCGTCCCCTTTTTTTCAACTTAATTTCTATGAAAATTTGAGACTCCATACACGCTTATTGTTTATTTTTGTAGACATTAATTTAGTGATTTTTATGTTGTGGTGTACCTTAAGAAAAACTTATTATATTAATTTATTCTAGTTTTAATACTAAACTTATACTAATGTAGAGTGTATCTGTTACATGCTGGTGTTGTAAGGAAGTGCATGTGCAGTGTTGGCCTTATATCTATACTTATATATAGTCCTATCTAGTGCCATGTGTGTTGGTTTTTTCTTTTCTGTGCCTGGGTGATTAATATTTAGGCTCTTTGTGTGTCTTGGTTTGTTTGTGGAGTGTGCGTGTAATGCAATGCGATGGTAGTGCGCGTTGGCTTGAGTATGTGTATAAGTTTTATTGTTAGTTATGTGTTTGTGACTTTGTGTGGTGTCATAATTTATTGTTTAATTGTTGTCATATGAGTATTATTGCTTATATCATTCGGACAAACAATAGACAGCCGATAAGACTTCCTATTGTATTGTAAAATTCTATTTCTGTTAATTGTATCTTTTTTTTATTTTATTTTTATTGCAGGAGATCAGCAGACAGGCAGACGGCCCACTTGATGGAAAGCGGTTACCATCGCCTATGGACATTTGCAACACCAAAGGTGCTACAAATGCGCTGCTGCTCTCTTAAGGGAGACTGGAACCTGGTCACTGATGCCGGAACACAACTCAAGGTTGTTATGGCGACATACTTTAGACCAGGGGTGGTAGCCATCCAGTCGGGCAAATGCCCCACCACCTGGCTGTGGGTTGTTTTGTCGCCTCTTACGACAGGCCGCCCGGCCGCAGGAAATTGTATTCTTTCTCCGTTCCTGCACGGATACATATCTTTTAAAACACATACATACATACATAACTTCACGCCAGTTCCTTTGCGGGGTAGGCACGAACAACAGAGTGCCATTTAGGCTTATTCTTACACACCTCACTTACCTGTTTGACATTCATAACTCTTGTCATGCAAGCTCGTCTGTTCTTAAGGCTCCTGACATCACCTTTTAAAACACAATAAAGCATAATATTTTCTTAAGTTTTCGCGACTTGTATACATAATAAAACTACGTTTTAACGGTTTTAAGCGCGGTAATTAAATTTTAAAACCCATCCTCAGGCGAGCTTCAATCAAAACATATTTCAAGCCGCAGAAAAAGATTACCCAATTTCTGAGACCTGTGAAATGCAATATCCCACTCCAGGATGCAGGGGTCTACAAGCTTGATTGTGAGTGTGGATTGTCATACATTGGACAAACAAAGAGGAGCATAAAAACACGGGTAAAAGAACACATTGCTGACATGAAACACACAAGGTCTACGAAGTCTGCGATCAGTGAACACACGCTGGATAAACCCAACCACTACATCAGATTCGATAACCCACAAATCCTCGCGAAAGAGAATCGTTTCATACCTAGAATGATGCGTGAGGCTATTGAAATCAAAAAACACCCAAATTTCAATAGAGAAGATGGTTGGCAAGTACCACCTGTTTGGGATCCAATTATCAAAACTATTAAGACCCAAACCCAGCAAAAACCAGCTGCCAGACCTCAAGACACTGTGAGCTCTTTCTGCGTACAACGGAACACAAACCAACTTGACTGATAATTACTTTTATTTTTCCTTCCACCCATTTTAATATAATATAAAATTATTAGAGCTAGGCATGTTTGCTGAAGAGTTTCTTGCGCCGCTTCTTCTCTTCAAGCCATAACATGTTGCGAAGCGGTAGTAAATTAGATTAGGCTCCCATAGAGTAAATAATAACCAGAAACAAAATTAAAATTAACAAGTTGGCGGTAGGCTAAATAAAACTTTAACAATACTCGTTGACACTTGACATCTTTGTCTTCCGTGATCATGGCCACTGAAAAGTGGCCGAAACGTCGGAAAAACCAAAATCAAATAAAATTACCGCGCTTAAAACCGTTAAAACGTAGTTTTATTATACATACATACATATTCATTCATCTGTGTCCTTTTAAACCAAATGCTTTATTACTAGAACATCACTTGACAAGTACTATTTATTAACCTCGTAGTAGTCTTCATTCTTACACACCTCACTTGCCTCTTTGACATTCATAACTCTTGTCATGCACGCTCGTCTGTTCTTAAAGCTCCTGACATCACCTTCTGCTAGTACACTAAGCTAGCACTAGTAAACCTAAATGGCACTCTGTTGTACGTGCCTACCCCGCAAGGGAACTGGCGTGAAGTTATGTATGTATGTATGTAGTCTTCATTCCATTAAACTTTGAAAACAAATTGCAGCGTTTCCTATTTGCATCGTAACTGAGTCCCGTGGTGGGTAAATAGTTCTCTAAAATATATTTGAATTGGAGTTTAATGGAAACGCGCTGCGCTACAATGGAAACGTACACAAAGTGGCAGTTGCACCTCGGGTTGTAAATGAAAATTCGACGTAATAATGGACTGTATGATTATTATTTATAAATGTACTATACATTTAAAGAGTATAACAAAGAGAGTACAATATAGCTGAGTGGCTGAATTGATAATTTTTCTTGATGTAGTAGTAGTATCAGCAGTAGTTCATTTTCAGTTTTTTCGGCCTCCTATACCCGCATTCCGTCCGACGCCTAGTTGCTAATCGCGCTAGCTATGGGCGTCGGCGGTATGCGGGGCGCGGAGTGTAGATGTGCTCCGGCGGGCGGGTCAGGGGGGTGCTCTCTGTCCGCAACATCCTCCCCCCGGCGCAGATCCTCGAAGCCATCTCTTCTCGTCAGGACGATGAGCCTCCTTACTGGTCTCCTGAAGATGCCTCCCCGCGTTCGCACGTCCGCGCTCCGTATTATGTTGTCCGGTCCGCGATAAGTGCGCTCGATTTGACCCCGGGGCCATACGTTACGTGGCAACAGACCGTCCGCAATGATAACGACGTCTCCAACACGTATGCTTTCCTCACGTCGTCTTACGTCGTCCCTCGGTGCCAATGTAGGTAAGTACTCGCGTAGCCAACGAGTCCAGAACATGTCCGCTAAAGCTTGAGTGGCGATCCATGTCTTCCTGTCTGCTAACTCGTTCGTTCCCGTGATTGGCAAGCCCGTCGCCGACCCGATTAGAAAGTGGTTCGGGGTGAGCGCTTCGTCGTCTTCAGGGCTCACCGACACGTGAGTTAGCGGGCGCGAGTTTACGGTATGTTCTATTTCCGTGATGACAGTCGTAAGTGTTTCTTCTCTGGGAGCTTGTTCCGCCAATGTTGCGTGGAGTGCCGTCTTCACCGACCGAATTAACCGTTCCCAAGCTCCCCCCTGGTTCGGTGCGCCGGGATCGATGAAACGCCACGCTAAGTGTCTCCCTTTTACGTGATCTGGCATCTCTTCCTTCCATCTCGCGTACGCCGTTAGTAACTCTGTGTCCGCTCCATGGAAATTCGTTGCATTATCAGACCATATCACTTGAGGCCAGCCGCGTCGTGCTCCCATCCTTCTTAGGGCCATGATAGCAGAGTCTGTGCTAAGGCTTGCTATAAGTTCCATATGAATGGCACGAGTCACCATACATGTAAACAGCATTCCCCATCGTTTTTCTTTGCGACGTCCTATGGTCACCCATATGGGGCCAAAACAGTCAATTCCGCAATTGGTAAAAGGCCGTGCGTAGGCAGCTAGACGGTCCTTTGGCAGGTTTCCTTTCACCGGTACTGTCGGCGCAGTCTTCTTCAAACGACAGACCGTACATTGCCGCAGGATGTTTCGCACCGTAGGTCGCACTCGTAGCACCCAGTATTTTTGCCGGACGTTGTTTACGACATGTTCTCTCCCTATGTGATGATGCTGTTCATGTTCACCTCTTATAATCAGCCGAGTGAGGTGATGTGACCCGTCTAAGATCGGTGGGTTGCCGGTAAGCTCGCGCAGGGTGGCCGCATTGATCCTGCCGTTTAGCTTTATTACCCCGTCCCCCCCGTATTCGGGGTCGAGCTTATAAAGCCGGCTGTCACGTGACACGCGTTCTCCTTTCTTCAAACGCTCGTAATCCTTCGGGAAGCTTTCCTGTTGCGCTTGACGAATGAGTAAACGTTCAGCTCTCTCTATGTGTCGCGTTTCCATAGTGCGAGTCCTTCGTCTGCACTTGTCGATAAAGGCGAGCGCGTAGGCGGTCGCTCGTAGCAATTTTCCGTATGACGAAAATCTTGTGACGTCAACGAGTGGCTTTTCATCGGTCGTGTAAGTTACCACGACCTCGTCATCTTCGGTTTCCGTCGGTTCTTCTTTCGGCCAATTCGTCGGGGGTCCATGGAGAAATTCCGGGCCTTTAAACCAGCGGTCGTCCGTTTTCATACTCGAGACGTTAATCCTGGTTGCGTCGTCGGCGACGTTGTAACTTGTCGGCACCCATCGCCATTGCTCAGACTCGGTTATTTCGCCGATTTCGCTCAGTCTGTGTGCAACGTATGGGGTATATCGTACCGAGTCGTTTCTTATCCAGTGAAGAACGGTCTTCGAGTCGCTCCAAAAGATGACGTCATAACGCTTGAAACTATGTTCCTTTTTTATTTCCGCCGCTAACCTGGCTCCTATTAGCGCGGCTTGTAGCTCCATCCGCGGGATGCTTTGCGCCTTCATCGGGGCCACTTTCGCTTTTCCCGCGATTAAAGTGACGCCGACGTTCCCGTTGCGCTGCTCAAAGCGCCAGTAAGCCGCTGCTGCGTAGGCCTGTTCGCTGGCGTCCGTAAAGACGTGTAATTGCATGTTTACGACGTCTCTATCCCCTCCATAGCACCGCGGTAATCTTAACTCTTTTATAGAGTTTAAGTCACGGATCCATTCTTCGAATTCACTTGCCTCTTCCGTTGGCAAGGGTTCATCCCAGCCTAGCTTAAGCCTCCAGAGTCTTTGTAGCACTATCTTCGCCCTTATAGTGTACGGGCTGAGTAAGCCTAATGGGTCGAAAAGTGACATGACCATGCCCAGGGCCTCTCTCTTGGTGGGTGTTTGCGTGCCGCATTTTATGCTGTGTGGAACTCTTGGCATAGCGGTATTAAACGCGAGTTCATCCGTTTCCGGCATCCATAACACACCCAATGTCTTCCCGTAGGGATGCGCGCTAGCACCGAGCTCTTTGGGCTGTCTGGCTCTCTCTTCATCCGGGATATTTTCCATAAGGCGCTCGCGATTCGTATCCCATCCCGCGAGCTGAAAGCCGGCCTTCCTGTGCACTTCTTGTACTTCCGCTATCGCCTTGGCCGCTTCCGTTTCCGTTTCGAAGCTTTGAACCCAGTCGTCCATGTAGTGGTTTTGCGTGATTGAGTGATACGCCCGTGGGTATGTTTCCTTATGATCACTCGCATTCCTATCTCTCACGCTATGTGCGAGGAATGGCGAGCTTCGTGCTCCGAATATCATAGACGTCATAACGTAGCGCCGAGGCGGGTTATGGCGGTCGTCACCGCGCCATAAGAAGTGCTGCGCCGCTCTGTCTTCTTTCCTTATCTTCACCTGAAGGAACATGTCACGTATGTCAGCTGTTACGGCGATCTTCCCTTCCCGGAATCTGAACAGGATTCCGTATAAGGCACGTAGCAAGTCTGGCCCATCCAGTAACGCATCGTTCATGCACACCCCGTTTGAACGGGCGGCAGCGTCAAATACCAGTCTCACTTTGTCAGGCTTATTCGGGTTCGTAACGGCGAAGTGAGGCATGTACCACATGCGTTGGTTTCCTTCGTGGCTTCGTTCGCAAGGCTCGGCGTATCCTTTTGCTAGTAGCCTGTTGACCTGGGCCGTGTATGCTTGTTTAAACTGCGGCGACTTATCCATTTTGCGCTCGATCCCGCGTAGACGACGCACTGCCATGTCGTAGCTCGGTGGCATGGTGACGTCATCGTTTCGCCAGGGCAGTCCGACTTCGAAGCGGCCGTTTTCTCTCTTCACGGTTTCTGAAAATATCTTCAGCGCCCGTTGTTCTTCCGCTACAGGTTTCACCTTGTTCGATATGCCGAGTGCGTCGATATCGAAATGAGACTTCACTATTTCGAATAATTCGTCCTTTTCCCGCGGCTCTTTATCTTGCCACGTTCGGACGTGTAATACGGTGTCGTTTCCCTGCGTCACCAGGCCTCTGGGTGCACTCCCGTGTATGGTCCACCCCAAGAGGGTCAGGGAAGCGGCTGGTTGGCTCTTCTTTCCTGCCAACAGTTTTCTAGTCACGATCAGATGCCAGTTGTCAGCTCCAATTAATACGCGCGGCTTGGCGTTCATAAAGCACACGTCGTCTATATGAAGCGTCTTCAAATGGTGTAACTGTCGTATGACTTCAGACTTAACGGAGTGAGTTCCCAGTGCGAGTTTCTTCACGGTGCGCGCCTTGATAGGATGGTAGTGCGGTTGCGCTCTTCCGCGCACCGCGACGCTCACCATCCTACTTTCCGCTTCCCGCTGGCTCGACGTGATGCCGTGAATGTTCAATGGCCTCCTCGGGCCATCTGCCCCTAGCATCCCGGCTATCTCCTCGTCGACGAGCGTGATCGTGGACCCTTCATCCAGCAGCGCGTACGTGCTCACTTCCTTTCCGTTAAGCCCCTTGACGGTAATCGGACACACCTTCAATAACACTCTTCTCTCGGTGTTAGAATTGTGTGCCGATGCCGTCATGACCGACTCCTCTCTGTCGGCCGGTTGACTGACCGACTCCGCTCGGTCGATCGGTCCACTGACGGCTCCAGTTTCCCTTCGTTGGTGTAGAAGTGCGTGATGCGGCTCGCGGCATTCATTAACACCGCACTTCCTCGCCTTACAACGGAACCGTCTGTGTTTACTTAGTAGGCACAAAAAACATATTCTCGTTTCCTTGGCCCACTCCCATCTGGCTGGCAACGACATCGAAGCCAGCTTGCCGCACTGCGTTGTCTGGTGCTCAGCTCCGCAACAGTAGCACACGATCTTGGCTTCCGTTGTAGCATACACACGGCGACGCTCGTTCATCCTCGGCGGCTTCACTTTATTTTCTTTAGTGACGTTTACACTCGTCGTAGGCAGTGATGACGTCATGAAAGAATACTTCATTGCTCTGTCTGCTTCGCCCGTTAGAAATTTCGATAGTGTCATAATCTCCGGCTCGTCTCGGCTCGAGAATTCATCTGCAAAGTCGCACCATTTCGTTCGTAGATGCGGGCTGAGCTTCTCGACGACTTGTCGTGTCAACATAGGGTTAAGTAAATATCCCTTGTTGTCGACACACGAGATGACCGTCACTATATTCTGCAATTTGGTGGCTAGGCTGTTGAGTTCGCTGGCAGACGAACCCGATCGTGGCAACTTCTTGATGTCTTCCAATGCGCGACTGATTATGATCTCTGGACGTCCATAGCAGCGCTCCAGCGTCTTCATAATGATCGCAGGGTCCACTGCGGTATACAGCAGGGCTGTCACGCACTCCCTTGCTTCGCCTTTAAGGCAAGTGCGTAGACGGCCTAAGTTCTCCGCAGGTGAAAATCCGTGTAAGCTCGTCGACTCGCGCATTGCAGCTTTAAACGGTAGCCACTCTCCCGGGGCCCCGCTAAAGGTAGGCAGCTCCTGGCACTGTCGCGGCGTCGGCCTGTTGCGTGTCATGCGCTCCAGTACGTCTGCTAGACGGTCGATTCCACGATCCCTGGATCTGGTCGGCGTCGGCGATCTTGCGTTGCGCGGCGTTCTGAACGTCACACGAGCGGTCTGGTCGTTCGTTTCTGCAGACCGGTCCCGCGCCATTGGATACTCTTCCCTTGCTCTTCCCGCAGCGTCTAACGGTGGTCGCGGTCCGGCTCCTCTCGTTCCGGGCTCGGTCCTGTCGCCTGCGCTCGGCGACTCCCCCCGTATGCGGGTATTCTTCAACCACTCTGTTATATTTCTCTCTGTTTCCACCCCATCGTCTTCACACACGCTGTTCCCGTCTGTCTGCTCCTTGAGGGCGGCTATGTTCGCAGCGACCCTCTTCTTGATCAGCGACACTTGTAACCGGAGCTCCTCCCGACGGATTGCGGCGATTTGTTCTTCTGCTTCCAGTTCCACTTGCCTCACCAAAGTGGCGGCGCTGAGCTGCGAACGGTGTGATCGGACGGACGGTGATCGCGATTGGCGTTCAGTACGAATCGCGGTGTGTACTTGCGCGGTCGTCGTCTGTTGCATTCCGGGCGACGCGGGTCGCGATACGTTCGGCGCGGACGCGGACGCGGATATATGTACGGACGGCGACGCGGGGGGTTCTTGATACGCTCTCTGCACTCTGTCTTCGGCGGTCTTGCTCCTGGTGTTCGGCATCTTCGGTCCTTGCCTTAGCCTAACACGTATGACCGACTACCCTGACCAGTGTGTATATATGTGTGTGTATAACCGACGATCCTAATTTACTACACTAAACACTAAACACTGAGACCTTTGACCGACCTAACTGGAAACAGCGCACCGTCTATGACTTTGTGAACTGGCCGTTTGGCACCGTTAGGTGGACAGTCACTCGGTCACGGTACGAAGTAACGTTATTCTTTCTTCCGGTCTTGATCCTGCAGACGCGTAGCCTCGGCGTCCGGGGCAGGAACTCTTGGTCTCCTGGTACGTAGTCCGGCAGGAACTCTTGGTCTCCTAGTACGTAGTCCGGGCTGCCCACGATGATCTTCTATAATAATCTTCTTTCTTCTTTAGGGTGCCGCTACGAGACCGTATAGAGTTGGTCTTTCTTCTTTCTTGAGGTTTCGATGGAGCAAAAGACACTGCTCGTTTCTTCTTTGCGATTCTTCTATCCGGCGGCGAAGTACCAAAAAACTATTGGTGGCAGTTGCACCTCGGGTTGTAAATGAAAATTCGACGTAATAATGGACTGTATGATTATTATTTATAAATGTACTATACATTTAAAGAGTATAACAAAGAGAGTACAATATAGCTGAGTGGCTGAATTGATAATTTTTCTTGATGTAGTAGTAGTATCAGCAGTAGGTCATTTTCAGTTTTTTCGGCCTCCTATACCCGCATTCCGTCCGACGCCTAGTTGCTAATCGCGCTAGCTATGTGATTTGAAATTACAGACAGACATTTGAACGTTATTAGTATAGGAGATAATATCGTCAGTAGGGTGTATTGCATCTTGTAAGATTTAAAAAAAAACTACTTATTATATATATAAAAATCAATTGCTGTTCGTTAGTCTCGCTAAAACTCGAGAACGGCGGAGAAAGTCCAGGGAAGGTTTAAAAGCAGAAGGTGATGTCAGGAGCCTTAAGAACAGATGAGCGTGCATGACAAGAGCTATGAATGTCAAAGAAGCGAGTGAGGTGTGTAAGAATAAGCCTAAATGGCGCTCTGTTGTTCGTGCCTACCCCGCAAGGGAACTGGCGTGTAGTTATGTATGTATGTATGTAATTGCAAGTGTGTAATTATTAAGAAAATAAAAATATACCAAAAAAGCTTTCATTTGAAGTATAAATATCTGTGAAGACTTCTTTTTTTTATTGCGGGAGCTCAACAGACAGGCAGACAGCCCACTTGATGGAAAGCGGTTACTATCGCCGATAGACATTTGCAACACCGAACGTGCTACAAATGCAGTTCTGCTCTCTTGAGGAAGACTGGAACCTGGTCACTAATGCCGGAACACAACTCAAGGCTGTTATGGCGGCATACACTAGACCAAGGGTGGTAGTCATCCAGTCGGGCTCTACACCTGACTGTAGGTTTTTTTGTCGCCTCTTACGACAGGCCGCCTGGCCGCAGGAAGTTGTAATCTTTCTCCGTTCCTGCACGGATAAATTTTTTTTTTTATTGTGTTTCCTGCATAATTAAGATTTTCCTATTACCGTCTTATGCGTGGGGAACGTCGCTATTGTTTAAGATAATTATCATAATATCTTCATCATGTGTAACGACCTTAATGATAATATCCGAGAAATTGGTGAAGCGTAAACAAACATACGTTTGTTGTGCTTCACTTATTATACGAACATTATAGTTATTACAAGTAAACAGAAATACATTTTTAAAGAAATATAATGTTATGAGAGCGGGAATCGAATAAAGTACAATACATATAAAAATGTACAGATGGTAAAACTACGTTTTAACGGTTTTAAGCGCGGTAATTGATTTGAATGGAGCGTTAGGTAAACTTCTAGGCGCTAAGAACCTCAGCCAGAAGGCCCAGCTCGCCGTACACAACGCGGTGCTGTTACCTACGCTCACGAATGGAAGCGAGAGTTGGGTATGGAAGAGAGAGCATGAAAGTAGAGTAAACGCGGTCGAGATGCGAGCACTGTGCAAAATCTGCGGAATGACGCTCGCGGATCGCGTTCCTAATGCCGAGGTAAGAAAGAGAGTGTCGGGGTGAAGTGGATGGATGCAGAAGTCGTGGAAGGCCACGACACACCTTCCATGATCACATTGATCGTGTACTATCAGAAGGTGATGTCAGGAGCCTTAAGAACAGACGAGCGTGCATGACAAGAGTTATGAATGTGAAAGAAGCAAGTGAGGTGTGTAAGAATAAGCCTAAATGGCGCTCTGTTGTTCGTGCCTACCCCGCAAGGGAACTGGCGTGAAGTTATGTATGTATGTAATTGATTTGATTTTTGTTATTCAAAATTTTTTAATAATACTAGTTGACACTTGACGTCTTTGTCTTCTGATCACGGCCACTGAAAAGTGGCCGAAACGTCGGAATAACAAAAATCAAATAAATCACCGCGCTTAAAACCGTTAAAACGTAGCTTTATTTTGTATACAAGTCACGAAAACTTAAGAAAATATTGTTAGGTAAAATGGGGTACGCACCTTGCACAAATTTGTCGTGTCCTTCGATAGCTTAATGAGCAGCCACCAACCAGTAAAACACTCTCACATCTTCTAATTTCAATATATTAAAGTTTTATACACGTCGCGGCGCGGATGAATTGATTTTGAGAATTTATTTTTAAATATTTTTTGAGTGGTGGGGAAAAGGTAGAGAGGGGAGATTTTGGGTATTGTGGGGCGCTTATAGCCCACGGTTAATATGGTTCGATTTAAATGGACTGTATGAGAGAGATATGACCTAGAACCCTTGCACTAGTAAAGTAGAAGCTCCACCAACCTTGAGATCCGCCCTCTCCTGGCTCAGTTCAGGTTACACACAGGAACAGCACACGGCACTAGATTCCACCTTAGAGCTAACGCTTTTAACAAAGTCTAAGTATCGTAAAAGTTTTTGGCACGGCCAGTAATCACAATTAGCTGAAGTTCGGAATGGTTGATAGTTAAAGGTGAGCGCACGGCGCAGTGTGTTCTTTATCAAACGTTGACTCCGAATGATCAAAATGGCTGCCTATACCCTGCTGCGTTAGTAGTCGCCTCGCACAGAAAAGAGGGTAGACAGCAAAATTGATGGAGCGATGTTTTACCTACTTTATACTAGGCAAGGACGGAACAGGTATGGAATGAACATGAACATTTAACTATGTACATACATACATACATACATACATACATAACTTCACGCCAGTTCCCTTGCGAGGTAGGCACGAACAATAGAGCGCCATTTAGGCTTATTCTTACACACCTCACTTGCTTCTTTGACATTCATAGCTCTTGTCATGCACGCTCGTCTGTTCTTAAGGCTCCTGAGATCACCTTCTGCTAGTGCACGATCAATTTGATCATGGAAGGTGTACTTCTGCATCCATCCACTTTTGCATTGTATATCTGTTCAGTCATTCTTTCAGCATGCATTCTTTCCACTTGCCCGAACCACCGGAGCATTCCTTTCCTTACCTTCACCCAGACACTCTCTTTAACTATGTAATACTAAAAATACAAGACAAATTGAATTAGGTAATATAAACTTGATACAATTGTTTTCATGAAAGTAGTCAGCCAGTTGCACTCATCGAGGTAGACCATCCAATACGCGACAGTAACCAGACAAGCGAATGACGAGCGGAACGTAACAACAATGTTGTTTCCAACAAGATAAAATCGTGCAAATTGGTTTATATTTATCAAAATAGGTTTAGTTGTGATTTATTTGGATATTCGCATGAACTAGTAAATTTCTTTTCGATTTATAAATGACAGCGGAATATTGTAAAAATAGGCGGTTTATAATCTAACTAGTTATGTTATAAATCGTTCGTAAATTTTGAATAGACTCTGAAATTCAAACAAAGTATATAATGTTACGACCTGAATGCCGACAAAGGACAAATTCATACCTGCATACCTGTAGAAACACACTTTATTACCTTTTCGACATTTGGACTTCTTTTGTTTACTTTGTGTTTAAAATTTGTGATTAGAAATACAGCCCATTGTGTACTGTAATCTTTTATGGTAGTCATTAGCCAGGTGTGCTTCTAGGAAATTCAGTCCACGCGGCCGAGCAGACATATTGCATTTGTACAGTATAAAGTAATGCCCCATTTGAGAGATGAGGCAGTAAAGCGATAACCACAAGTGAAGCATGAGTGTGTACATTCGGTAATCTATTTAGTGACGGACTTTGCGCGTTATTGAATCGTGCATTACGTTTGGACTGGTTGTGTTCAGTTATATTTGTACCTGTGTTATACGTGTTTGTATAGTTCTAATAAACTCTATAATAATTCCAACGGTATTTTAATTCGAGTCCCGCAACTCGTAACAATAATATAATACAACTACATTTTAACGGTTTTAAGCGTGGTAATTTATTTGATTTTTAATATTTCGATGTTTCAGCCACTTTTCAGTAGCCGTGATTAGGAATATGCAACGAACTAGCTCTGGGGCCAATCTCAGACACCCAGACCGTACTAAATAGTTCGCTTACGAAATTCAACATGCCGGGACTCGAACTCCGAACTTTTGCGTTCCAGCGCGCTAGACGGGCAAAGGAAAAAATAAAATAAAATAAATAAAACAATTGTTTTAGGGCATGAAGGCGTCAAACCGTTCAGACTATATCTTCGCTTCTATGACATCCCCACCAGGACCTGTCCGTGTGTTGATAAATATGAAGGTAAGATGAAAAAGCTATTTACCTATATATACATACATAGCTTCACGCCAGTTCCCTTGCGGGGTAGGCACGAACAACAGAGCGCCATTCAGGCTTGTTCTTACACACCTCACTCGCTTCTTTGACATTCATAACTCTTGTCATGCACGCTCGTCTATTCTTAAGGCTCCTGACATCACCATCTTCTAGTATACGATCAATTTGATCATGGAAGGTGTGTCGTGGCCTTCCACGACTTCTGCATCCAACCACTTTTGCATTATGTATTTGTTTTGTCATTCTTTCCACATACCCGAACCACCGGAGCATTCCTTTCCTTACCTTCACCCCGACACTCTCTTTCAGACCCTACCTATATATGCACATAATATATGTAAAGAACAGCTGAAATGCGTTTATAAATCCGCACATTTTGCAGTTAGCATCATCCACTCTAATAATATTATTATGAGTTGCAGGACTCAAATTAAAATGCCGTTGGAATTATTACATACATACATACATAACTTCACGCCAGTTCCCTTGCGGGGTAGGCACGAACAACAGAGCGCCATTCAGGCTTGTTCTTACACACCTCACTCGCTTCTTTGACATTCATAGCTCTTGTCATGCACGCTCGTCTGTTCTTAAGGGTTCTTCGTCTGTTGGAATTATTATAGAGTTTATTAGAATTATTCGAACACGTGTAACACAGGTACAAATATAACTGAACACAACCAGTCCAAACGTAATGCAAGATTCAATAACACGCGCAAAGTCCGTCACTAAATAGATTACCGAATGTACGTACACAAGTCTTGCTTCGCTTGTGGTTATCGCTTGACTGCCTGCCTCTCTCCATCAGGCCGTTCTTTTATGCTTCACAAATTAAAATGCAAATGTATGTTTGCCCGGCAACGCCGCCAGTTTCCTAGAATTAGCTTGGTAACACCTGGCTAATGATGCTAATGAGTGAGTACAATAGGACAACGCTCCGTATGTCAATAAATAAGGGGAGGGGGGGGGGGGGACTTTAAGAAAGTCACAATTTTTTTAAATTTATTTTTTATTGCATGAGTTCAGCAGACAGGCAGACGGCCCACTTGATGGAAAGCGGTTACCGTCGTCTATGGACATTTGCAACGCCAAAGGTGCTACAAATGCGCTGCTGCTCTCTTAAGGGAGACTGGAACCTGGTCACTAATACCGGAACACAACTCAAGGTTGTTATGGCCGCATACTCTAGACCAGGGGTGGTAGCCATCCAGTCGGGCAAATGCCCTACCACCTGGCTGTAGGTTGTTTTGTCGCCTCTTACGACAGGCCGCCCCAACGCAGGAAATTGTATTCTTTCTCCGTCCCTGCACGGATAGAAAAGTATTATTATTAAATTATATTATTATTATATTTAATCGATATTCTTTAATTAATAAATTTATTATTGTTATAATCTTGTCGCTATAACGCAGTTTTATTTATGTGTACTACTATTTTTCCAAGAAGAATTAGCTGGTGAACAGTCGTCGTTTTCTGGACATTCCTCGTATACAGAAGAAATGGACACTTGGATAGAAATATACTTTGCTCCGGACTACGGTGTCCAGGATGATGGCTGTTTCAAGGTAAATGTTGCCATCGTTGTAAGGTACCTACTCTAGAATATTTACAGCACTGTGACCATAGACTTAAATATAAAATTACCAATACGGCATTGACCTCTATTATTACTACTGAACAAGCTGCTATTCCTTTATCCGTGTCCTGCACGGATAGGCGCCATATTGACGCTTAAATTATATTATTATTGCACTTAATCGTTATTCTAGCGGCCGAATGAGAGATAAAAATGAGCTATATCCTATTATAAAACTGATTTCTATTTCACTCACTCACTCACTCACTCGTTCACTTCGAAGAATTCACTGGTCACTCAGTCACTCGTTTTCTGGACGTTCCTCGTATACTCACTCAATCGCTCACTTGGATAGACTTACTCACTTTGCTCACTCACTACACTGTCCTCACTCACTCCCTCACTCAAACACTCGCTCACTCACTCACTCACTCGCTCATTCACTCTCTCGCTCACTCACTTACTCGCTCGCTCACTCACTTACTCGCTCGCTCACTCACTTACTCGCTCGCTCACTCACTTACTCGCTCGCTCACTTACTCCCTCAATCACTCGCTCGCTCACTCACTCACTCGCTCGCTCACACACTCACTCGCTCGCTCACTCACTCACTCACTGAGAGCTTACTACCTCACTGCACTAAAAAGTTCACTCACTCAGCACTCGAATGAGAGACTCAAATCAGCTATATCGCTCATTCACTAAAACTGATTTCTATTTCACTCACTCACTCACTCACTCACTCACTCACTCACTCACTCACTCACTCACTCACTCACTCACTCACTCACTCACTCACTCACTCACTCTATAAAAATGAATTTAGGGATATTATAGCATGCATGTAGTTATACTAATATTATAAGGAGGAAAGATTTATATTTGTGTATGTTATTTTTGTATGTTGGTATTGGAATAAACTCAAAAACTAGGGGACCCATTTCAAAAAATTCTTTCACCATTCGAATGCTAAATTATCCCTGATTAATGTAGGTTATATAAAATTAGGAATGCCTACTACAACTTCAATAATGTAACCCATTATTTAAGGGAGACTGGAACCTGGTCACTAATGTCGGAACACAACTCAAGGTTGTTATGGCGGTATACTCTAGGCAAATACCCTACCACCTGGCTGTGGGTTGTTTTGTCGCCTCTTACGACAGGCCGCCCGTCCGCGGGAAATCGTATTCTTTCTCCGTTCCTACACGGATAAAAATTATCAAATAGTTGTAGTAGCAAGTAACATTATCATCTTAATAGTTTTTGGCTTCTGTGCTTTGAAATAAATTAAAATTACATGATCAGGTGTCACCAGACGAGATGACGATAGCAGCTGGTGAATGGAAGGAGTGGAAGGTGTCACTGAAGACTCTGTCACACTACGAGCTAGCTTCATCATGCAACTTGGTTCTGCGTGCACAGCCTAAGGACAGAAGCGGGTTAGATTATTTTATTCTTTATCAAGCTTAGAGTCATAAACAGAGATGATTTCTTAAATATCGGCGTATATATACAAAGCATGCAAGAGGATACATAGAATTATGTATTATGAATGAAACATCATATATAAGGGTCAACGAAACTTTGCAAAACAAATCATAAATACATATGTTACGACCGACAAAGACAAATTCGCACCTGCATTTTATTACCTTGCGGCCTTTGGACTTCTTTTGTTTACTTTGTGTTTATATTATATTTTGAAAAAAATTAGGGATCTTTACTAAAAGTCCAATAATGTAACCCAAGGTGTAAAAATATGACCCGAAAAAATCCTTACACGGCGTGCGCTGCGAAAACTATTGATTATAGAACAAAACAATGTACTACCACTTTGCAGAACATATAATTGTCTACAAAAAACATCCCGTAACCATATGTCTAACTATTGTAGTTATCTCACAATAAGTGTTTTCTTTTATTTTTTTAAATAATTAAAGTGCCGTCGCTCCAAAAACTCTTTATTTTGTACCTTGGTATTAATCCTTATCAAAATAAATTACTCCATATTCAAGAAGAATTCAATATCTTGGGCCTGATGGAAAGCAGGGGGGGGGAGGCAGTCAACCAACGATTACGATACGGGCGTGACGTGTGTACATAACGAGAATCTAATAGTGACGGACTTTGCGCGTTTTATTAAATTACGACCTTCTGCATTACGTTTGGATTTGTTGTGTTCGGTTATATTTGTACCTGTGTTATACGTGTTTGTATAGATCTAATAAACTCTATTACTATTACTATCTCTATATTATCAGTTTCTTTATATAAATTTATGTGCTGACCGTACACCTCTACAAATGTTTTTACATTTGTACTTTTCGAAGCTAATTACCTTTAACTTAGTTTATACAATAAATGCAAGTGCCATTTTTGTTAACCGCTTCTACTAACATACAATAAAGCATATTAATTTATTCATTCATTCAAATTGTGAATTCTGTTTACAGCGAGGTTTGGTACCGTCCAGACCCACCAGCCCAAATAGTAGGCCTGAAACAGGCCGTCAGGGAGGGGTTGCTGAAAGCCTCCTGCAGAGACGTGCGCGTTGAGCTGTGCGCCTTGGACTTGCCTTACGAAGACGTCATGAGGTGAGACAGTTTTATCTATCTATATTATTGTTACTTGTTGAATTATTATAGAGTTTATTAGAACTACACAAACACGTATAACACAGGTACAAATATAACCGAACACAACAAGTCCAAACGTAATGCAGAAGGTCGTAATTCAATAAAAAGCGCAAAGTCCGTCACTATGGTTCCTGATTATAGTACACACGTTTCGCATCGTTCGTGGTTCTCGTTCGACTGCCTCCCCCCTCTATCAGGTCATTGTTTTATACTGCACAAATGCAATATGTCCGCCCGACAACGTGACCGAATTTCCTAGAATCAGCTTTTACTTTAAAATTCGTAACACCTGGCTAATGATTACAATACAACAATAGGTCGTATGCCAATAAGTAAACAAAAGAAGACGATCGTAAAAGAATTTCAATGTTCTTAGTTCAAATGCCGACGGGTAATAAATGTGCTTTGTCTCAGATATGCAGGTGGATTTGGTTTTTGTCGGGACCTGAGTTGTAACATTATTATAAAATTCTAAACTATAGATTACTATAGAATAGACTATATAGACCATGGAGAACACAATGCAATTTTTCTTAGATTTCTAGTCTGTTTGCCAGTTTTTCTGTTTGTTCGGGATTCACGTAAAAGCTATTGGGCCGATTTCTATGCGGTTTTCGCTGATCGACAGCAAATTGATAAAAAAAATCGGATTCCAATTTGATTTTTTCACTGATTGATAGAAAATTTTATATGATAAAATGTGTGATATTTTTAATGGAGATTATACTGAAATATATACGTACAGTCGCGGTATAAAAATCTTCGTCACCTTAAAGTCGACTTTTGCTTACACGTGTACAAGAAACAGTACTGCCAATGTTTTATTAAATGTTACGTTTATTAAATATAGAAACGTGATATAAAGTGCAATGTTGATAATGGTGTACACCTTTCGTACGAGTTCCTTGAACCCGGGGTAGCCCAAATAAAACGGTGGTTACCTCAAAGTAGCGGTGTGCAACTCCTGAGTGATTAACTAGATAAAGATAATATATATCCGACGCGAAGAGTGATTAAATCTCAAAGCAAGATCTTTATTTTATTTTTTTTGGAGCTGGATCCAGCTGAATAGCCGCAGATGGCTGTTTCAGCCATCTTAATCTCTTAATTAATTCTCTCTGATAGATTGCGATATAAAATTAAGTGAATTTTTCGGGTGCAAATGGCACTAACATAAAAATGTTGTACAATGTAACCTGTAATAACGCCTGCTCTTTAAACAAGAAGCAGGAACTAGGGGTAAACTCTAGTTTAGTATATTTTTTAGTTTTATGTGCATTCATTCGCGACAATAAATATTTTCTTTCTTTCTTGAAAACTGTTGAACCTTGTCATACCGCGACTGTACATTATTCGTATCATAAGGGAAATGAGATAAATATCCTGTGGGCGGAAATAACCAAGGCGGGTCCCCGCTTCCGCTGATAAGTAGGCATTTTGACATCTTAGGAATGTCTACGAATATTCTTATATTCAATGAGGTTGATACATTAATGTAATAGTACCACAGAAGAAGAAACTTAAAGAAGGACAGTCACCAAGTGAATAACATAAATCTTAACTTCAATCAACCACTTATTATTTAAAACAATGGTTGCCCGTGGTCGAAATTCGACCATAATAACTAATATCAATTATAAGTTTGAACATTATCAAGGTTCTGTTGTCAAAGACTATACTTCTATAAACACAGATTTCGCCAAGACTACAACACTGTTAATTTGACTTTAAAAATAAAAAGAGTGTATATGCGTGTGTGTGTCAAATACATGGTAGTGTGTGTGTAATGTTTTTTTTTATTGAATTAAGGTATTCTTTATGCATTGTGGGGCGCTATAGCCTACGGAAAAAATGCTGGTTCAATTTGTAATGGACTATATGAGAGAGATATGACCTAGAACCCTTGCACTAGTAAAGTAGAAGCTCCACCAACCTTGAGATCCACCCTCTACTGGTTCGGTTCAGGTTACACACAGGAACAGCACACGGCACTAATCTCCACCTTAGAGCTAACACTTTAACAAGTCTAAGTACATATAATAAGTTCTTGGCACGGCCAGTAATCACAATGAGTATAATGAATATTATTCAAAAATTATGAGCGCACGGCGCGTTGTAGTCTCGTTAAGACGTCGACAGTAAGTGTTCAAAAAAAGGCTGCTCCTACCCTGCTCTGTAGTGGCCGTCGCCTCACACAGAAGGAGGGTAGACAGCAAAATTGATGGAGCGATGTTCTACCTACTTTATACTAGGCAAGGACCGAACATGCATAATTTGAAAAAAAAATATTAGCATTTTTCGCTTCTTCTCTATATAAACTACTAGCTGTCCCGGCAGACGTTGTTCTGCCCTGAAGAAATGAAATTTAGAACCCGATTGCAGCGCCACCTACCGGGTCCAAATGTAAGCTATCCTATCTTTCAACTCGGATCAAACTGCACACGCTGTGCAAATTTGATTAAAATCGGTCAAGTAGTTTAGGAGTCCATCGCGGACAAACAACGTTATATATATTAAGATAACTGTGCGAAATTTCATACTCCTCCGTCCGCGCAATTCGTTAAAACGTCGTACAAAGTTTTTACTTCACGTATTAGTATATATATTATTTTACATACAGACGGATTAAAAAAATCATATTTTTGGAAGTCAGTTAAAAAGGTAGGGATATTAATTTGAACTGCCTAAATAAGATCCCGCGGGATTTCCGGAGCACAAAGTGACACAGCTGTAATTTTTTTTTATTGCAGGAGATCAGCAGACAGGCAGACGGCCTACTTGGAGGAAAGCGGTTACCATCGCCTATGGACATTTGCAACACCAAAGGTGCTACAAATGCGCTGCTGCTCTCTTTAAGGGAGACTGGAACCTGGTCACTAATGCCGGAACACAAGTCAAGGTTGTCATGGCGACGTACTTTAGACCAGGGGTGGTAGCCATCCAGTCGGGCAAATGCCCGACTGGCTGTAAGTTGTTTTGTCGCCTCTTACGACAGGCCGCCAGGCCGCAGGAAATTGTATTCTTTCTCCGTTCCTGCACGGATGAAATGTCATTTTAGTGGAAAATGCATCCGAACAACTACAAACCGCTCCTGAAAAGTGCCCGCGGGATAAAAAAAAATCACTTTTATTATATAAAATTTGCTATCATCGATCAGTGAAAAAAAATCACATTGGAAATCGACTTTTTTCAAGTCATTTCTAAAAAAATTCCCGCGGAATTATCAGATTAAAAAGTAGCGCAGATCAAGTCTAAAGAAAAAGTCTTAGAACAGTGAGTGGATTCAACAAACTCAGCAAGTAGGATTATGTTGACATCGACTTGCTTGTGGATTGTCTAGCATCTGTAAATGCTCGGCTGGGCGTAACTATGTTCTAAATCTCAGCCTTTCCAACACAAACAAAAGTGCAGGGTCGACAGGGAGGAGGGGGTTTTTAGTGGGTATTGGGGTTGCTCGCTCGTGCAGCAACGCTCGGAGTCTTCCACACTATTCTGTGACGTCGATCGCGGACGGAGCACTGCCAAGAGCATACTATTGCTGCAGAGTTATCGCCCCCGACCGACGCGTGTCGTTCCCCTAGCAACGACCCAGTTTGTGCGTAAATCGGTTAAGCATTTTCCCTCGCCTCAAAACAAAAAAAAAGCATCTGTAAATGCGTATTTAATCAAAGCCTATTTTTATAATAACTAGTTTCCCCGTCACAAAATCATCTTGTTATTGTTCTTTTTTTTTCTAAAACTATTGTATTTTATACTTTATTTTTATTTCCCTGTCATCTGTGGCGGTCTATACTTAGCTGTTCTTCAGCTATCTCTGTAACGCTAGTTTGTAAAACATTAGTTTGTAAGACCACAGCTGTTAACCCCCCAAATAAAATAAAATAGAATAAAACTTTGCTGTTGATAGTAGTTTTTACGCGAATCCCCAACAAACAGACAAGAAACCTAAAAAAAATTGCATCGTGTTCTCCATCGTATATACCTACTAGCTGTGCCCGCGACGCCGTCCACGTGGAATTTGTTTTCAAAACCCTCCGATTTTGAAACATTTTTCATTGCTGCTCGGCTCCTATTGGCCTTAGCGTGATGATATAGAATATAGCCTATAGCCTTCCTCGATAAATGGACTATCTAACACTGAAAGAATTTTTCAAATCAGACCAGTAGTTCCTGAGATTAGCGCGTTTAAACAAACAAACAAATAGTCTATTCCAGTTGATTTTTTTTTTAATAGCTTTAATGTACAGACATGACATGTTTAGAATGCTATAATATTATAGATTATTCTAACAGGGTCCGAAAACGCTTCCGTCTCCGAAACATTGGTAACGGACCTCAGGCTGTAACCGCGAGCACCCAGGCACCCTGGACCATAGTCCTGAATAAGGAACAGCGTCTCCTCTGCGGAGCGGGATGCGTGTGCATCGACGAGGAACCTATAGAAGATGAGAGAAGAGAAGAAATGGTTATGTTGCACTTGGAGCCGAGGAGTTCTATCGAGGTAACAAGCTTATGAAGATAATTTCCTGCGGCCGGGCGGCCTGTCGTAAGAGGCGACTTAACAACCTTGAGTTGTGTTCCGGCATTAGTGACCAGGTTCCAGCCTCCTTTAAGAGAGCAGCAGCGCGTTTGTAGCACATCTGATGTTGCAAATGTCCATAGGCGATGGTAACCGCTTTCCATCAAGTGGGCCGTCTGCCTGTCTGCTGAACTCCTGCAATAAAAATAAATAATTGAATCCAACCTCTGTGACCTAAGTATTTGTCAGTCGAGAGTCATTAAAACTCAGAATCTCTGGGTTCGATTATTTACTGGGTATATCTCAGATGATCCATGATCAAATTGATCGTGTACTAGCAGAAGGTGATGTCAGGAGCCTTAAGAACAGACGAGCGTGCATGACAAGAGTTATGAATGTCAAAGAGGCAAGTGAGGTGTGTAAGAATAAGCCTAAATGGCGCTCTGTTGTTCGTGCCTACTCCGCAAGGGAACTGGCGTGAAGTTATGTATGTATGTATGTGTATGTATATCTCAGATGTATTTTTTAATTATTTTAAAATTGTCACGACTAAAATTAAATAATTATTAGGGATGCGCCGAATGTGATTTGAACCGAATACTTACTTCGGCCGAACATTCGGTTAAAAGAAAAAATTCGGCCGAACTTCGGTTTGATTTCGCCACGCTTTCGCAAGAGCAACACGTCGTGACCTGTTGACAACGTCAACTTGATAACACCGAATTTTTGGCTTTTTTACACCATAACCTGCCTCTAGTAAATTTTAATTATGAGTAGGTGGATAAAATAATAAATTATTAGACCTTTGATTGAAAACAATCACCATTTCATGTTTAATTCGTAAAAAGTGAAAATTAAAGTTATAATTGCTGATGACCCTTAGATTTTCTTTTTAAAATTAAAGTTACGCATTATAATTAAGCAGTTGCACTATTTACTGATGTTTCTTAGAGGAATAATAAGTTTATTTTATTTTAGTTTTAATTTGATATCTGTTTAATTAGGCAAAGACTCAATCAAGAACTAATATTGACGGCCTCTGTGGTTGAGCGAGCTAAGCCTTTGCCGGCGTACCTCACTGCAACGCAGAGGTTCCGGGTTCGATTCCAGGTATAGTAAATTTCGGAAACGTATTTTCTCCGTTATTTACTATAGTCTGGGTGTCTGGGATCGGCTCCAGAGTAGTCCGTTGTATATTACCCATAACACAAGCGTAACTTGCTTAATTTGGGGATACACAATGTGTGTGTTTGTCTGCCGATTATTATTATTATGATACTGTATGTCTTTCAAGACCACGGGCCATGAAAATGGCCCGGACTTTTGGGGGGCTTGCGTGGGGCCATGGGAAGGCCAACACGTAGAGGCCCCTTGACAAATTTAATGTAAATGTGGCGTGACACTGACCGGCGATTATCCCTGTCTACAACATATAGTAATGCACCCAAGGACAAGCCCCGGCCAGTGTACGACTATTGTGGGAAATGTGGACAAAAAGTGCCGGGCTATTGTGGTGAACTGCTAATGGTACTAGGGATCTGGGAATATGGGGACTATGGCGTCTGCCCGTCGCAATGTTCAGGGAACATGGAGAAATGGGCAGACGGTGACTCGCCACTCCTTATTATTATTATTATTATATTAACGACTTAAGAGGTTTAAAGTCGTTACAGTATTTACTAAAATATTTTTTTTTTCACATTGCACGTTGTTAAGATTTGCATGTTCCTAACTATAATAAATGACCATAAGTCTATAGATGCCAATTTCTATATTACGGTTGTTGCGGACAGAATCACCCCCCTGACCTCTCCCCCGTAAATCTCGTACCCCCACGCCCCGCTTACCGCGGATACGTAGCTCGCTCCGTTAGCTGCTAAGCGTCTGCATTTTTGTAGTACCTTAGTAAGCACGGGGCGAGCCTACCACACGCCACGCAACCAAGTATACCTTGTTCGTTCGGTCAAATATATACACACAAGGAAAAGTATATACACACAAGGAAGACTAAGAAGACCAGGAAGATCAAGGGGCATTCGGAAGACTCTACAGCCAACGGACTCTCAGCGTGTCTACGTGGATATTGTGAACCACCAGTGATTGTAATTAGTGCCACTCGTGTTGATCGGTGTAATCGGTATAATTAGTGCTATCTACGTTCAGTGTAACGTCCGGGGCTAGTGCTAAGTTGTGTCGATTAAACTCGAACGTGCCGTGTGATACAGTTGTGCTGATCGCACCTGTTGCTGTTGCAGCGTCTATAAATATATATACAGTTAACTTGCTAAGGGGTGTTTCATTTAGGGCGACCCTGCGCCCGCAAGCCCAACAACGGTTATGATGGATATGATTTCTATTAACTTCAGTCAAAATAGTGCAAGTAGATATTTTACTTTTTCCTTGCACCGAATGTTCGGCATTCAAACCGAATTTCGGCCGAATGCCGAAGTTCGGCTCAAGCTGCCGAAATTCGGTCAAACCGAATGTGAAACGAGTTTCGGCCCATCCCTAATAATTATACTTTTTATTCGGGCCTCAACATAACACGTAGTATCTTTCGACACAGCAATATACTGAGTGTCAACCTCATTTATCGAATTGCAGCATACAACTCCAAAGATTTTTTTGTACTACCTACTTTTTATATTTTGTTTGTTTCGCATTTGGCAAATCATCTTTCTTTCTTTCTATTCCTTAAATAAATATCTCGCCAAAATCAATGCTTAGGATAGGATTTTTGGCTTACTTTTCAGATTTGTCTAGAAGTGAGAGTGGACACCAAGGAGTCGTGGCCAGTGCAGGTGGAAACGGCTGGGCCGTGCCAGCGCCCCGACTACCCGCAGTTCAAGAAGACGAAAACCCCTTTGGTATTTTATGACGATGATAATATGCTTCTGGTTAGTGTCTAAATCACATTAAGTACGAATAGTAAAGCTTTGTGCTGCCGTTGCACCTTTGTTATCAAGCGGGCTTCGGTGGAGCGGTGTTTTAGGAGGTTTTTTTTTTATTGCACGAGTACAGCAGACAGATGGCCCACCTGATGGAAAGCGGTTACCGTCTAAAGGGAGACTGGAACTTGGCCACTAATGCCGGAAGACAACTCATCGTTGTTATGGCGACATACTCTGAACTAGGGGTGGTAGCCTTCTCGATGGGCAAAAACCCTACCACCTGGCTGTGTGTTGTTTTGTCGCCTGTTACGACAGGCCGCCTCAACGCAAGAAATTGTATTCTCCGTTCCGGCATGGATAAGACGAATTCACAGAATAGTAGCGCGACGGCGGCGTGTTAACTCGATGATGCCTGCCGACTAGAAAAGCATTGTGTGATGCGATTACTTTAACCACTATGCTATCACGTCTTTTTTATTTTTGCTTACTATGATTTTATTAACGTTATGAGATAATCAATTAATGAATGACTATTAATTTACAAGTTCTACTTCAACAGAAGCTACCATTAATCTTGGAACTGGAGTACCCTAAGTTGGTCGTGGAACCAGAAGCTATAGATTTTGGATTCGTCACAGACGGAGACACCAGGAAAACATATTTCACAATCTCCCATTCTAGTCGTAAGCTTATATTAATTACTAGCGTTTTACTCGCGTAAATAGTCCTAGACAAATAGCTCTATGACTCTATGTTACTTATATAAAAACTTATGTCCTAGATGAACTAACTTGCACTTAACAAACAACACTTACTTATTTGACTGTTGTACTGGTTTATTGAACTGAACTTTTTTTTTTATTGGACTTGACTTTATGTTGTTGGTCCGAAGACCTTACAACTTTACCGGAGTTTTTGGGGCGAGTGCCTTCGCGAAGCGAAGGCGCATAGGGCGACACAAAGCACTAATTGAGAACGGGCGACGGGTAATATAAAGCCCGAGGGGAAGGATTCCGGCGGGCCGGGATCGGTGGTTTGCGGCGGCCTACGCTATCTTACTGCCGTTTCGTAACGTGTTATGGCTGGGAGAGAAGAAACGGTGAAAGAAACTTCCCAGCAACACGCCTAGTCTATCCTGTGGGGGGGGCTATGTCTCCTAGCGTCCCTCGCAGGGACGTGGAGAGATCTTGATTGGCGGCGCCTGAGACGCCGCCGTCTGTGTCTGTCTGTCCGTGCCTGCCAGCCTGCCGTCCTAACCGCGGGCGGGCTGATCCGGGCCAGCCGTTTTGTGATAACGTCGACCCTGTCCGTGAGGACGTTACGCGGTCGTCGCACGAGAGCCTTTCGCCGAGGCTTATAATCGGACGCGGACACGACGAGTGGATTTCGATGGTGCGGCGCGAGATCGAAATACTTACGCGAGAGCGACGTAATGTAGTTTTTGATGGAGGGAAGCTCCAGATCGCGGTGGAGGTCGACGTTACGCATATAGAGGGGAGCACCGACGGCTCTGCGCATGAATTTGTTTTGCACGATTTGCAATTTATCTAAAAGGGCAGGCTTGGCATGGCCGAATACCACACTCGCGTATGTCATGATCGGGCGGATGCATGTTTTATACAAAGTAAGCTTGTGTCTGAGGGACATTTTGCTTCGTTTGTCTATCATGGGTGCTAAACGACCCATCACAAATCGCGCTCTATTTCGGATTATAGTGATATGCTCGTTGAAGCGCAAGTTCCGATCTAGGGTGACACCCAGGTATTTGGTGTATTTTTCCCAGGGAATTTGTTGTTCGTAGAGCGAAATGGTTTTTAGGCGAAGGCAAGCGCGTTTGGGGGAGCGAAGCGTGCCCGGGGAAAAGAACATTGCTGCGCTTTTCTCCGGGTTTACCTCTATCCTCCATTTGCGAAACCATTCGCCTAGCTCTGTGACAGCTGCCTGCAGCCGGACGCAAGCCATTTGTCGGTTGTGATCTGATGTATAGAGTGCGGTGTCATCCGCGAAGAGGGCTAACTCCACATCTGGAGTTTTTGGGATGTCGCTGGTGTACAGCGTGAAAAGTAGTGGGGACAGGGCCGAGCCCTGTGAGTGGGTGAGGGGACGAGCGCGTTCCCTCCACTCGAAAACGGTTGAACTGAACTATTTTTTTTTTTTTTTTTTGGAACTGGACCCAGCTGAATAGCCGCAGATGGCTGTTTCAGCGATACCGGACTTTGGGGGCTTCACGACTCCGTGGGAGCGGAGGCGTTCGGCCCGGGAGCAGCATGCTCGAGGAGGCACCTCCTGTGAGGTTCGACCTCGGCTCGACCGCTGCGGGGGATTGACTCTATATTGGGAATTAGCCGTTAAAGGCTGAAAGAGCTAAGCCAACAGGCTGAAATGATTGTTTTTTGGGGACCAATTATCGACTCCGCCGGCGGAGCCGATCCTAGTCTATCGTTACTACCGCTTCGCAACGTGTTATAGCTGGAGGAGAAGAAGCGGCGGAAGAAACTCTCCAGCAACACGCCTATGCTAATCGTGTATGGCTACTTGTGTCTGTATTGAGTGTGTGAGATTGGTGGGGTCTTACCTTTGTGTAAGAGGATCCGAGCCGGGGGCTCTCCGGCGTCTGTTCTGTCTGCGTCTGTTATGCCAGGCTGATGTTCTGAGCCTCGGGGGGTTCATGATTGCGAGGAGACGGGTGATTTTATCGGGCTCGTCAATGAGTACATTGCGAGGGCAACGATTTCTCATGGGAGCGTTCGGTGTGGGTTTATAGTTGACCGTTTCCGTCACCAGAGGGTTCGGGTGATGGGGGGCGAGGTCAAAGAATCTGCGCGATAGAGTGACTATATAATCTTTGATGGAGGGAAGCTCCAGATCGCGATGCAGGTCGGCGAGCCGCATATAGCGCGGGGCGTCGACTGCAGCACGCATAAAATGATTCTGGATTCTTTGCAGTCTCCAGATGTTTGTTTCGCTGGCGTGGCCGAAGACCACACTCGCATAGGTCATGATGGGGCGGATGCAAGTTTTGTATAGAGTCACCTTATTTCTAAGGCTCATCTTACTCTTCTTGCATATCAACGGATAGAGTCGGCCTAGGATCCAGTATGCTCTGTTCCCGGCCGCTCTGGTGTGCTTGTGGAAGTACAAGCCTTTATCGAGAGTCACACCAAGATATTTGACTTCGTTAACCCAGGGGATAACTCCGTCGTATAGCTTGATGGGCATAAGTTGGTTGGTGGGGCGAGTATTGGGTGAGAGAGAGCGACGAGAGAACATGATGGCTGCGCTCTTCTCGGGGTTCACTTCAATCCTCCATCTACGGAACCAGTCGCCTAGTTCCTGGTTGAACTGAACTATCAGTAAACTACAAAAAGGTTACTATGAAATATCTGCTAAACAACATCATGTATAATTACTAGTGAGCGCCATCTAGTTGTACATGTATTAACTAGTGCCATTTGCGACAACTCAATTAGGATTGTTTTATATATCAACCTTTTACATATATATTGACGGCCTCTGTGGTTGAGCGGGTTAAGCCTTTGCCGGCGTACCTCACTGCAACGCAGAGGTTCCGGGTTCGATTCCTGGTATAGTAAATTTCGGAAACGTATTTTCTCCGTTATTTACTATGGTCTGGGTGTCTGGGATTGGCCCCAGAGTAGTCCGTTGTATATTACCCATAACACAAGCGTAACTTGCTTAATTTGGGGATATACAATGTGTGTGTTTGTCTGCCGATTATTATTATTATTATATTAGTAATAAACTTGACTGTTTCTTGTTGAATTCACTACAATAACAAAGAAACTAAATCAAAATAACTGCTCAGCAAAATACAGAGATGAGTTGAAGCCAACGTGATTTGAAGTAATACATCGAATCAGATGTTTCAGGTGGCAGTTGCTTCTTGTTTTGGAAATTAAAACTCGATGTAATAATGGACTGTATGGTTATTATTATTAAAATAGAATTAGTACAAATTATACAAGAGAGTCGTCGTTGAGAATCGTAGTACAATATATGAATGGCTGAATTAATCTAAATTATTGGCCAATTTTTGCCTCCTATATCCCGCGTACCGTCCGACGCTTAGCTGCTAATTGTGCGAGCTATGGGCGTCGGCGGTATGCGGGGCGCGGAGAGTAGGTGTGCTCCGGCGGGCGGGTCAGGAGGGTGCTCTCTGTCAGCAACATTTCCTATAATAAAGTAGATATTGCGTTAGCTTCGTAGGTTAGCGAATTGAAAAATCGCGATTGCAGCGACATCTTTTTTGATATTTTTATGCATCCTAAGTTACTTACCACTACACCCCGGGATATGAGCTCTGTGTCAAATTCCACTCGTTTCATTTGAATCCGTTCTGTAGTTTTCCCATGATGCTTTGAAAGACAGACAGACAAATAAAAATTGTATTATTTACTTAACGATTTTAAGCGCAGTAATTTATTTGATTTTTATTATCCGACGTTTCGGCAACTTTTCAGTAGCCCTGATCGCGGAAGACAAAGATGTCAAGTGTCAATGAGTATTGTTAAAGTTTTATTTAACCTACCGCCAACTTGTTCATTTGAATCATTTAGTTTTAATTTTACATACATACATACATAACTTCACGCCAGTTCCCTTGCGGGGTAGGCACGAACAACAGAGCGCCAATCAGCCTTGTTCTTACACACCTCACTCGCTTCTTTGACATTCATAGCTCTTGTCATGCACGCTCGTCTGTTCTTAAGGCTCCTGACATCACCTTCTGCTAGTACACGATCAATTTGATCATGGAAGGTGTGTCGTGGCCTTCCACGACTTTAGTTTTAATTTTGTTCATGGTTATTGTATAATATATGGGAGCCTAATCTGATTTACCACCGCTTCGCAACGTGTAATTGCTGTTAAGAGGAAGGAGCGGCAAGAAACTCCACAGCAACACGTCTAGCTAAAAATTGTTTTTCTTATTTATCTAGCTCAAACTTTAAAAACAAATATTAATACAGAATGATGAAAGATGACTGTCAGGCGAGAGGCTTACATATGAATGCGAAGAAAACAAAGGTTATGGTGTTTGAAAGAGAAGAAACCAGAACGAATGCAAGGATAATGGTCGATGATGTTATGCTGGAGTTAAGTTAAGTGAATGAGTTTGTATATCTTGGATGTGCTTTTACCAGTGATGGAAGGTACACCGCTGATATAAAAAGAAGAGTGAATTTGGGGAATAGTTTGAATGGAGCGTTAGGTAAACTTCTAGGCGCTAAGAACCTCAGCCAGAAGGCCCAGCTCGCCATACACAACGCGGTGCTGGTACCTACGCTCACGTATGGAAGCGAGAGTTGGGTATGGAAGAGAGAGCATGAAAGTAGAGTAAACGCGGTCGAGATGCGAGCACTGCGCTAAATCTGCGGAATGACGCTCGCGCACCGCCTTCGTAATACCGAAGTAAGAAAGAGAGTGTTGGGGTGAAGGTAAGGAAAGGAATGCATGATGAAAGAATGACTAAACAGATATACAATGCAAAAGTGGATGGATGCAGAAGTCGTGGAAGGCCACGACACACCTTCCGTGATCAAATTGATCGTGTACTAGCGGAGGGTGATGTCAGGAGCCTTAAGAACAGACGAGCTTGCATGACAAGAGTTATGAATGTCAAAGAAGCAAGTGAGGTGTGTAAGAATGAGCCTAAATGGCGCTCTGTTGTTCGTGCCTACTCCGCAAGGGAACTGGCGTGAAGTTATGTATGTATGTATGTATGTATTAATACAGAAATATATTACACAATTACTTTCCGAAGAATTAATGGAGTTGTAGCAAACAGTGCATACTTAATAAGACAAAGACAGAATAAAAGCTAAGAATAATATTATTATAGTTATAATAATGACATGGCGTAATTAAAATTTACACTGCAACATATCTCCATAGAGTCCTTACAAGCTTGGTAAGATAAAAAAAAACTTCGTTTAAAAAAAACCGACTTCAAAAATTAAAAAGTATACAATAACTTATTTCTAAAGCTATTATTATTAATACATATGATCATAACAAAACATCTTGAAGTCGGTGCAAAGTAAAACATAAAAATTACTACATTTTGAAAATTACTAAGCACCGACTTTAAGATGTTTTAGATAATATATATTAATAATAATAGCTTTAGAAATAAGTTATTTTATACTTTTTAGTATTTGAAGTTGGTTTTTTTAAACGAAGTTTTTTTATTTTATTTGTTACTTTTTACTGTCTAGCTATGTATGGGTAGACCTACAAAAGGTGCCGCGCTCCTTAAAAAATATAGATCCCAAGAAACGGGAACAAAAAAATGTTCGTAAAATGAAAACTACGGTGCCAAACTGTGTTAAATTTTTAGGGGACCAAATGGCAACTATTCCGCATCAAACTAAACAAGAAACACGTAAATTGGATCATAAATCTCAGCGTAATCGGTGTACATATGGAACGGAATGGAAAAAAATTCATAAAATGGAAACTACCGGGCCAAACTATGTCAAATTTTTAGGGGACCAAATGGCAGCTATTCCGCATAGAACAAAAAAAGATCCCGACGTATTGAGAACCTCCTCCTTTTTTTGAAGTCGGTTAAAACATTACACAATGCAATGTCCATCTATCTATAGGTACTTATATTATTTACATTGAATTCCATATCATTCCATTATATACAAAGACAGTACTTCTTCAGTTATTCTTTCAGGCAACGTGGCCTTGGACGTTGGAACAGAATGGGTCGGAGGTATGGGGTTCAAGGTATGGCCGCCATTCTTGCATCTACCACCAAATGCAAAAGGCCGAGTCTACGTTCAATATACCTCCGTGTAAGTTGTTTAAAACACTTCTATATATTTATTATTTACTTACTTTTTTTTTTAATTTTACATTGATTGCTCTACGAGCTTGACGTTCAATATTGTGCGTTTAATAAAAACAAATTATTGATACTGTTACGAGTGCGAGACTCGAATTAAAATGCCGTTAGAACGACTATAGAGTTTAATTAGAACTATACAAACACGTATAACATAGGTACAAACTAGGGGCACACACGCCGACACACACACAAACACACACAAAACCACACGCTCTCATAGTTTTAGGTTAATTAATTAATAAATCAATTATATTTAAGTTTCTATAATAGAATTGTGTTGGGTGCCGCGATACAGACCTAGAGTCTAGTGCAGCAACCGCCGTCAAAAAATTTGTAGCCTTAATTTTAACTACTATATAAGTTTTAGATATAATTATATAAGGCCTAGAAATAAGTTTGTATAAATAAATGAATTTGAATTTGAATTTGAAATATAACCGAACACAACAACTTAATGCAGAAGGTCGTAATTCCATAAAAACGCGCAAAGTCCGTCACTAAAAGTTTCCCGATTGTAGTACACACGTCTTGCTTCGCTCGTGGTTATCGGTCGACTGCCTCGTCTCTCCATCGAGCTACTGCTTTATAGTGCACAGATGCAATATGTCCGTCCGGCCGCGTGGACTGAATTTCCTAGAATCAGTTTGCACTTTAAATCCGACACACCTGGCTAATGAGTCGACCGCAACGGCTATAAACGAGTACAATAAAACAATGAACTGTTCTCTAGAATAATTAGTAAACGTGTGTCAATAAATAAGTAAACAAAAGAAGTCCAAATGCCGAAGGTAATAAAATGAGTTTTTACAGGTATGCCGGTGTGAATTTGTTTTTGTCGGCGTCTAGGTTGTAACAACACTATTTGTTGCGGACAGAGAGCAAACCGGAGCACACTTCTCCGCGCCCCGCATACCGGCGACGCCCATAGCTCGCACAGTTAGCAGCTAGGCGTCGGACTGAACGTGGGATATAGAAGCGGCCTTGGAGGCCGAAAAGGCTCTCGATTAGCATAGGCGTGTTGCTGGAGTGTTTCTTCCGCCGCTTCTTCTCCTCCAGCTATAACACGTTGCGAAGCGGTAGTAATGATAGACTAGGATCGACTCCGCCGGCGGAGTCTATAATTGGTCCCCAAACAATCACTTCAGCCTGTTGGCTTAGCTCAATCAGCCTTTAACGGCTAAATCTCAATATAGAGTCAAACCCCCGCAGCGGTCGAGCCGAGGTCGAACCTCACAGGAGGTGCCTCCTCGAGCGCGCTGCACCCGGGCTGAACGCCTCCGCTCCCACGGAGTCGGGAAGCCCCCAAAGTCCGGTATCGCTGAAACAGCCATCTGCGGCTATTCAGCTGGGTCCAGCTCCAAAAAAAAAAAAAAACGAAACGGCTCTCGCGGACTGACTTCCTCACATTGCTCACATTCAATAGCATCAATACACACTCATATTTATTTCTTCTATGTATAGTTTAATTGTATTTCATCCGTGCAGGAACGGAGAAAGAATACAATTTCCTGCGGCCGGGCGGCCTGTCGTAAGAGGCGACTTAACAACCCACAGCCAGGTGGTAGGGCATTTGCCCGACTGGATGGCTACCACCCCTGGTCTAAAGTATGTCGCCATAACAACCTTGAGTTGTGTTCCGGCATTAGTAACCAGGTTCCAGTCTCCCTTAAGAGAGCAGCAGCGCATTTGTAGCAACTTTGCTGTTGCAAATGTCCATAGCCGATGGTAACCGCTTTCCATCAAGTGGGCCGTCTGCCTGTCTGCTGATCTCCTGCAATAAAAACAAACGCATTTTTTTATAGTTTTATTTTAAAAAAAGCAACTGCCACCAACACTATTAAATATACCAGCTTATTGGGTTGTCCTTCTGCTTCTGTACAATATACTTCTTCAAATTGCGTATACTAAGACTAGCCTTGTGTATTCTCTCCATGTATTATGTCAAAGGAAAAGCATTAAAAGTTCCCCCATATGAAAATAGAAGTGAGGAGATAAAATCAAATCTTAATGCCTGTTAACTGATAATCTATTACATACATACATAACTTCACGCCAGTTCCCTTGCGGGGTAGGCACGAACGACAGAGCGCCATTCAGGCTTATTCTTACATACCTCACTTGCTTCTTTGACATTCATAGCTCTTGTCATGCACGCTCGTCTGTTATTAAGGCTCCTGACATCACCTTCCGCTAGTACACGATCCATTTGATCATGGAAGGTGTGTAGTGGCCTTCCACGACTTCTGCATCCATCCACTTTTGCATTGTATATCTGTTTAGTCATTCTTTCATCATGCATTCTTTTCACATGCTCCGGTGGTTAGGGACCACCGGAGCATTCTTTTTCTTACCTTCACCCCGACACTCTCTTGATAATCTATTGTTCTATTAATTAATTCATATATGTAACGGCAAGTGTGATTAATTGGAAATTATTAATAATCTAGTTATTAAAATCTCTGGTCCCGGCAGACGTTGAAATACTAAATATCTAGTACCCGAACCCAGTGCCACTTACTGGTTCCAATTGTAAATCTAAATCACCGGAGTATCCACTCAAACACGCACAAAAAAAAATATCAAAATCGGTAAAGTCGTTCTCAAGTTTTGCGCGTACAAACATTCCTACGATTCATTTTTAATACATACATACATAACTTCACGCCAGTTCCCTTGCGGGGTAGGCACTAACAACAGAGCGCCATTTAGGCCCATTCTTACACACCTCACTTGCTTCTTTGACATTCATAACTCTTGTCAAGCACACTCGTCTGTTCTTAAGGCTCCTGACATCACCCTCCGCTAGTACACGATCAATTTTTAATAATATTGATATTTAAGTTTTTTTTTAAATTGTAATAGGTTTCATGTTTCGCTTTGTGTAGTTGGTCCGCGGCTCCGGCGGAAGGATGCGTCCTTCTGCGCATGGGCTGCGGCTGCAGCCAGGAGTTGAGCTGGTGCCGCGCCTCCGTGCCCTGCAGGGCCTCCCCCTCCAGGGACCACAAGTGCAGGGCCACCAGGCACGACCACACCGACGACACCAATTTGCTACCACCACATTTGACCTTCTAGTTATAGCGATTTTGAAAACAATCTCAACTGGTTTCTTAAAGTTAGACTCAAAAGTAAACATCATAAAAATAAAATTTGGATCTGAATTGTATTTTATTCTCCTTAAGCCAATACTACATACATACATAACTTCACGCCAGTTCCCTTGCGGGGTAGGCACGGACAATAGAGCGCCATTCAGGCTTATTCTTACACACCTCACTTGCTTCTTTGACATTCATAACTCTTGTCATGCACGCTCGTCTGTTCTTAAGGCTCCTGACATCACCTGCTAGTACACGATCAATTTGAGCCGATCAAGCCGATACTAGACGGTACATTTCTGTTTTTCAATATAAACAAATCAAAGTGAAGCATAAAAACAAAAAACTTACAATAATAATAAGCAATACTTCCAGCAGGGGGGCTTTGTGGCGAAGCCTTAGATGAGTAGCGACACCTCGGACCTGACTCCGGGGGCCAAGGCAAGCCGTCACGGAGTGGAGATCGCTAAAGCTAAGACTCAAGCTCCAGGGGTGGAAGTGATAAATGGCATAACGTCAGAATTAGCTTCTGTGAACCTGCAGCCCACCTCTCTACACCCATCTTGCCCCTGTCTTCAATGGCATTTTTAGGGGCCCATGAAGGGAGTGGTGAGTCTGCCTATTTTTTCCATGTTCTTTGAACATTGCGAAAGGCAGACGCCATAGTCCCCATAGTCCTAGACCCCTAGTGCCACAAGCAGTTCACCACAGTTGCCCGGTACTTTTTGTTCTCATTTCCCACAATAGTCCTACACTGGCCGGGGCTTGTCCCTGGGTGCATTATTATACGGTGTAGACAGGGATAATCGCCGGTCAGTGTCACGCCACATTTACATTAAATTTGTCAAAGTGCCTTTACGTGTTGGCCTCCCCATGGCCCCACGCAAGCCGTCCAAAAGTCCGGGACCATTTTTATAGCCCGTGATCTCTACAGACATACAATAAGCAATAAATATGATTTGATTTGAAACCGAACTCAAATGATTCATCATTCAATTTGATTGAATACCGTTCTGTACTTTCAGTTCAATTTTAACCAAATTGCTAGAATATGGTTAACCCCTCTAATATAAGTATTACTTATGTTGCAAAAAAAAAATATTCTTGATTAAATATGGCTTGTAACAACATCACTTAATATAATCAACATAAAAAGAAACCACATCGATTGTAACGCATAGCTTTACCAATGCATCACTAGATGGCGCTGTACAATATCGGAGAATAACTACATCGCGCTGACGAGTTTTTATTGCAAAACATCAACATCCCCTGGGCAAAGTACACCAAATATCTTGGTGTCACCCTAGATCGGAACTTGCGCTTCAACGAGCATATCACTATAGTCCGAAATAGAGCGCGATTTGTGATGGGTCGTTTAGCACCCATAATAGACAAACGAAGCAAAATGTCCCTCAGACACAAGCTTACTCTGTATAAAACATGCATCCGCTCTGGATAGTATCCTACTTGAAACTACTCTGAAACTCGGCGAGGGACGTTAGGAGACATAGCCCCCCCACAGGATAGACTAGGCGTGTTGCTGGGAAGTTTCTTTCGCCGTTTCTTCTCTCCCAGCCATAACACGTTACGAAACGGCAGTAAGATAGCGTAGGCCGCCGCGAACCGCCGATCCCGGCCCGCCGGGATCCTTCCCCTCGGGCTTTATATTACCCGTCGCCCGTTCTCAATTAGTGCTTTGTGTCGCCCTATGGTGGGCATCATTAAATTCATCCCCCTCTCATGGCAACAGTCCAGCCGAGGTAAAACTCCTTAGGGAGCTCCCTCGAGCAAGTTGCCCCCCCGGGCTCGAGCGCCTTCGCTCCGCGAAGGCACTCGCCCCAAAAACCCCGGTCTTATCTCGTACTGTCGTCTAGCCGCAACGTATCGGTTCGTACCGCATCGAACGCATCGCATCGCACCGAATTGCATCGCATCACATCGCATCGCTTGATCGTCGTGTGCTCCGGTTCCGTGCCGTCATCTACCACGCCGTACTCTTACCCTGATCTCTGGGGTAGGAGTAGACCTTGCATCGTGTAACTTCCAGTTTGTGCTAAATACACGTCATCTATTATCTGCCATTCGTCTATTCTTGCCTTCCGGGCGTGCCACCGAACCCCCGCAAACAAATATACTTTTCAGGCTTAGTATGTTTTGTATCGAGCCAGTGTCAAGTATTTATGAATATTGTTACGAGCTACACGGGACTTGAATTAAAAATGCCGTTGGAATTACTATAGAGTTTATTAGAACTGTAAAAACACGTATAAAACAGGTACAAATATACTGGATACAACCAGTAACACTGCACGATTCAATAACACGCGCAAAGTCCATTACTATATCGCTCTTCGAATGTTCTACACACGTCTTACTCGTATCGCCCGTTGAACAATGCCCGTTCGGCCACTGTTTTACTACATTTACTTTACACGTATCCTAATTGTTATCTTAAAAAAAATGTTGAATCGAGTAGAATGTCATGTTTGCCAAATAGTTAAATAACTTAATCCTATAAATCTTAAATGTAATAGGTTGGGGAAAAAGTCTTTTCGCATATAGTATGTAGGAACTTGTAATAAGATCTCTTTGACTATACCATTTGTATCTGGCTGCTTTTGGTATCATTAAAAAGTTTTAATTTTAAAGAAGACAATTTCAAATTCAAATTAGGAAAATGTGTGATTTTCATTTGTTTTTCTTAGTGTTAATATGAGAGAATCTAATGAAGAAATTCGATACAATTTAAAATTTTACTACAAAAAAGGTTAAAATGCAACACAAGCCGCGAAAAAAAATTGTGATATTTATGGACCTAATGCAGTATCTGCGAGAGTAGCCCAAATTTGGTTTAAGCGTTTTCAATCCGGAAATTTTGATATCAAAGATGCACGTCGCTCTGGTCGCCCTGTTACGGACAAAATTGATGCCATTTTTTAAAAAGTGGAGCAAGATTGGCATATTAGTAGTTACGATGTAGCTGGAGAACTGGGAATTGACCACAAAACGGTTTTGGCGCATTTGAAAAAAGCTGGGTACACAAAAAAGTTCGAAATTTGGGTGCCTCATGAGCTCACTGAAAGAAACCTAATGAACCGTGTACTCATTTGTGATTCTTTATTACGACGTAATGAAACCGAATCATTTTTGAAGAAGCTGATAACTGGTGATGAAATGTGAATCACGTACGACAAGGACGTGCGAAAAAGGTCGTGGTCAAAGGCCGGTCAGGCTTCACAGACTGTGGCGAAACCCGGGTTAATTAACTGGCAACAAGGTGATGTTGTGTGTATGGTGGGATTGGAAGGGCATTATTCATTATGAGCTGTTACCGCCAGGCAGGACCATCGATTCTGAACTATACTGCGAACAACTGATGAGATTAAAGCAAAAAGTTGACAGAAAGCGGCCGGAATTAATCAACAGAAGGGGTGTGGTTTTTCACCATGATAACGCTAGACCTCACACATCCTGAGCCACTCAGCAAAAATTACGAATGTTTTGCTGGGAGGTGTTAATGCATCCGCCGTATAGTCCTGACCTTGCACCTTCAGATTTTCATCTGTTTCGGTCTCTGCAGAATTCCTTAGGCAGTGTCAGGTTAACATCACGAGAGGACTGCCAAAACCACTTGTCGCAGTTTTTTGATCAGAAGCCCCAAAATTTTTATAGCAATGGGATCACGTCCCTACCTACAAGATGGCAAAAAGTTATCCAACAAAATGGCACCTACATACTTTAGTCAAATGTAAATAAACTTTATAAAAAAACCTTTTGAATTTTTATATAAAATGCGAAGAAACTTTTTCCCCAACCTAATACAATACGCCCTACGCCTAATACGCCCTAAAACAAAATCGGTTATTTATTTTATTTAAGGAATACAACTTTCGAAAAAGTTAAAACAATTTCGAATCCAAATCTTTGCTAAAGTTATACGTAAAGCCCAAAACTTTGTATTTGAATAGGCGGTTGATTCTAGTCGCAAAATTAAGATGAGTATCGTCAAATATTGCCGCCTTCTCAAGCGGAAAATAATGTACCTACAAACCGATATAAGCTATGGAGATTAAAATATGCAAGTCACGTCAAATTTCAATTTATGGTAACGCGAGTGAATTAATAATGAGATATAGGAATCGGCCATTAGACTAATAGCCGGTTCCTATATCGATTCAACCGTTTGCCTTGCTTTCGCCTTGCTATCGGTTAAAATTTGATATAAACTGCATAAAAGTAAAGTTAAAATTTAGCCTATGGTAACGCAGGTGAATGAATAGTATGATATAGAAATCGATTATAAGACTAAGTTAAAGGCTTCATGTCGGCGTGATGTCATATAATATTGTTACAAGTTGCGAAACTCGAATTAAAATGCCGTTGGAATTATTATAGAATTTATTAGAACTATACAAACACGTATAACACAGGTACAATTATAAATGAACACAAAAAAATCCAAACGGGTCGTAATTCAATAAAACGCGCAAAGTCTGTCGCTATTAGAATCCCGATTGTACACTCGTCATGCCTTGATCGTAGTTGTCGCTGAACTGCCCCCTCCCTCAATCAGGCAATCGTTTTATACTGCACAAATGTAATATGCCCGCCCGGCTACGTGGACCAAATTTCCTAGAATCAACTTGTACTTTAAAATTCATAACACCTGGCTCAATGAGGCGGCCTCAAGCGGCCGTAAATGAGTACAGTAGAACAATAGACTGTTCTCTAGAAACGTATGCCAATAAATAAGTAAACAAAAGAAGACGATCATAAAAGAATTAAAACTGGTTCAAATGCCGACAGGTAATAAAATGTTTTTACAGATTAGGAGTGGAATTTGTCTTGTTTGCCGGAACCTAGGTTGTAACAATATAATCGAAACAATCAGAATACATTTCTACGTTTTAATCGAGGAGCAACTCGATTGTTATTTTTTTTTTATTGCAGGAGTTCAGCAGACAGGCAGACGGCCCACTTGATTGAAAGCGGTTACCATGGCCTATGGACATTTGCAACACCAAAGGTGCTACAAATGCGCTGCTGCTCTCTTAAAGGGGACTGGAACCTGGTCACTAATGCCGGAACACAATTCAAGGTTGTTATGACGACATATGTAGACCAGGGGTGGTAGCCATCAGATACAATTCATTCTCTCTACATGCCTAAACCACCTTAACATTCCTTCTTCAAATCTTGTCACCGCATCCTGTTTCAATCCACGTTCCCTTATCTGTTTGAACATCTTGAAATCTCCCATCAGTAATGTCAACGGAATAAGATCTCCTAATGAAACAATAAGGGCACTCAATTCTCGTAACTCATAACAAATTTGGCGTCCAATCAAGAAAGCCAAAAGTTTGATTACGCCTAACGAAGTGATTAATGGAATTTGGCCCGCAGCCCTTCGCGGGAACAATAACACCTTGATGACTGAAATCTTCTACTGTATTCACTTTCCAATACGAAATATAAAACCAGTAAAATAAAGGCCGCTGAAAGGGCTTTGATATCATACATACATACATAACTTCACGCCAGTTCCCTTGCGGTAGGCACGAACAACAGAGCGCCATTTAGGCCCATTCTTACACACCTCACTTGCTTCTTTGACATTCATAACTCTTGTCATACATACTCGTCTGTTCTTAAGGCTCCTGACATCACCCTCCCCTAGTACACGATCAATCTGATCATGGAAGATGTGTCGTGGCACTTTTGCATTGTATATCTGTTTAGTCATTCTTTCATCATGCATTCTTTCCACCTGCCCGAACCATCGGAGCATTCATTTCCTTACCCTCACCCCGACACTCTCTTTCAGACCAACTCTCTTTCAGACCAACTCTCTTTCTTACTTCGGTATTACGAACGCGGTCCGCGAGCGTCACTCCGCAGATTTTGCGCAGTGCTCGCATCTCGACCGCGTTTACTCTACTTTCACGCTCTCTCTTCCATACCCAACTCTCGCTTCCATACGTGAGAGTAGGTACCAGCACCGCGTTGTGTATGGCGAGCTGGGCCTTCTGGCTGAGGTTCTTAGCGCCTAGAAGTTTGATATCATCATATTAATATTTAAATTTATTTTATGGAAATCAGATTTTTATTGAGAAAGGCGGGTAAGGAGGTCTTTGCTCGTGACGCGTGGAAGGCCGGCTTTTTCTTATCATAGTAAAATATTTAAGTAAATTTCTTATAATATAAAGCCGTATGTAATGCAAATTTTGCAGAATGTCTTTAAAATTTTATTATTTCATTAAAATTTTATTAAAACTCTTAAAATTAACTGCCGCGCTCAGAGAACTTAAAAGATGATAAACTTAAAGAGAAAAAGTATTGTTAAATTTAAAACAAGATGCAAGTTTCTCTAATTGAAATTATTGCTGAGCCAATATTATACAAAAAAAAACCGACTTCAAAAAGTAAAAAGTATAAAATAACTTATTTTTAAAGCTATTTTTAATTATAATATCTTATTTTTAATATATATTATCTTAAACATCTAAAAGTTACTTTTTAGTGTCTAGCTATGTATGGGTAGGTCTACGAAAGGTGCCGCGCGCTTTAAAAAATGTAGGTCCCAAGAAACGGGAACAAAGAAATGTTCGTAAAATGAAAACTACTGGGCCAAACTATGTTAAATTTTTAGGGGACCAAATGGCAACTATTTCACATCGAACTAAAAAATAATCACGTAAATCGGATCATAAATCTCAGAGTAATCGGTGTACATACATAAAAAAAGCATACCGGCAAAGTTGAGAACCTCCTCCTTTTGGAAGTCGGTTAATAAAGTAAATGAGCTATTGTATTTATGTAAACAAACCAATAATGTATAACTTATGGTTAAAGCTATGATGAGATAATAAATACAGGACTGATGTTCCACATGAAGATGTTTCGTAACACATGTGAAAAGGTAACACATGTGAAAAGGTAACACATGTGAAAAGGTAACACATGTGAAAAGGTAACACATGTGAAAGGGTAACACATGTGTCAAGGTAATACATGTGAAATGGTAACACATGTTAAAAGGTAACACATGTGATAGGTAACACATGTGAAAAGGTAACACATTTGAAAAAATAACACATGTGAAAAGCTAACACATGTGAAAAGGTAACACATGTGAAAAGGTAATACATGTGAAAAGGTAACACATGTGAAAAGGTAACACATGTGAAAGGGTAACACATGTGAAAAGGTAATACATGTGAAAAGGTAACACATGTGAAAAGGTAACACATGTGTAAGGGTAACACATGTGAAAAGGTATACAAGTGAAAAGGTAACACATGTGAAAAGGTAACACATTTGAAAAAATAACACATGTGAAAAGCTAACACATGTGAAAAGGTAACACATGTGAGAGGGTAACACATGTGAAAAGGTAATACCTGTGGAAAGGTAACACATGTGAAAAGGTAACACATGTGAAAAGATAACACATGTGAAAAGGTAATACATGTGAAAGGGTAACACATGTGAAAAGGTAACACATTTGAAAAGGTAACACATGTTAAAAGGTAACACATGTTAAAAGGTAACACATGTGAAAAGGTAATACATGTGAAAAGGTAACTCATGTGAAAAGGTAACACATGTTAAAAGGTAACACATGTGAAAAGGTAATACATTTGAAAAAATAACACATGTTAAAAGGTAACACATTTGAAAAGGTAACACATGTTAAAAGATAATACATGAGAAAAGGTAACACATGTGAAAAGGTAACACATGTTAAAAGGTAACACATGTGAAAAGGTAACACATGTGAAAAAATAACACATGTTAAAAGGTAACACATTTGAAAAGGTAACACATGTTAAAAGGTAACACATGTGAAAAGCTAACACATGTGAAAAGGTAACACATGTGAAAAAGTAACACACGCGAAAAGTAACACATACAACAACACCTGAAAATTGTAAAAGATTATTTTTATTGCTGGAGTACAGTAGATAGGCTTTCGGTCCAACTGTGATGGAAAGCGGTTACCATCGCCTATGAATATTTGCAACATCAAATGGGATGCCGGACTCGTAGATGGAACTGGAACCTGGTCACTTATGCCGGGACTCAACTCAAAGTTGTTATGACGGCATACTCTAGACCAGAGGTGGTAGCCATCCAGATGGGCAAATACCCTACCACCTGACTGTGGGTTATTTTGGCGCCTCTTACGACGGGCCGCCCCAACGCAGGAATTTGTATTCTTTCTCCGTATCTGCACGAATTATGATGAACTCACAAACTTTACCTCTTTATAATGTTACATGCCGTCAAAGGAATGCGCACCTGCCTGTCGTAAAACGCAGTTTTGCCTTCCCGGATTTAGGAATTCTTTTGTTTACTTTGTGTTTAGAATTTGTAATTAAGAAAAACATGCTGTTGTTTTTCTACTTGTTTTATGGCCGTCATTAGTGTCGAACTAATCCTTATTGTTATCGTTTTCAACTTTGTTGGCCGTTCGCAGGTGTGCAAATTACATTTTCTTGGAAGAACCCAGCCCACGAGCTTCCATTGTGTATTGTACAGTTTACTATAAAACAATGCCCGAACGGACGGGTGACGCTGTCGAGCGAGGATTACGATACGAGTAAGACGTACATTCGACAAGCGATATAGTGACGGACTCTGCGCGTGTTATTGAATCGTGCAGTTCTACTAGTAGTGTCTAGCTATATTTGTACCTATGTTATACGTGTTTGTATAGTTCTAATAAATACTATAGTAATTCCAACGGTGGTTCGGGCATGTAGGAAGAATGCATGATGAAAGAATGACTAAACAGATATACAATGCAAAAGTGGACGGATGCAGAAGTCGTGGAAGTCCACGACACACCTTCCATGATCAAATTGATCGTATACTAGCAGTAGGTGGTGTCAGAAACCTTAAGAACAGACGAGCGTGCATGACAAGAGCTATGAATGTCAAAGAAGCAAGTGAGGTGTGTAAGAATAAGCCTGAATGGCGCTCTGTTGTTCGTGCCTACCCCGCAAGGGAACTGGCGTGAAGCTATGTAAGTTGTTTTTTGTCGAATATATTATCTATCGAGGAAAATAGCAAAGAAAATGTCAAGAACCACCATAAAAATGCGATACAGAATACAATTACACCCTCTTACACCGCTGAAGTGTGAATAATACCATTTTGGAGTCTAATGAGGGAGAAAGTGACGTAAATTTACTTATATTTTTGTTAACTTGCTGTGTTTTTGTGTTGGTATTTTTTATTCAGACTGAATATGATGAAGATACTCTTCTGGTAATATTAAAATGAAAGGCTTGAAAAATAGTTAACTACGTGTATTACGTCTCACTGAGGTTTTTTGAAGACGGGGAAGAAGCCTTTAACCGTTGAACTGTCAAAAATTTAAACGGTGCGTTCCGTTTTATCTATTAAATTTGCGGTGTGCTTAACTTCGCGAACACAGACATAGAAATATTGCATTGTTCAAGTTACCCTTTGTTAAAAATTTTACAAAAAAAATTATATTATTATTACGACCTAGACGCCGACAAAAACGAAATCACACCTGCATACCTGATTGGCATGCGTTTACTAATTATTCTAGAGAACAGTCCACTGTTTTATGGTACTCGTTTATGGCTGTTGCGGTCGACTCATTAGCCAGGTGTCTCGGATTCAAAGTACAAACTGATTCTAGGAAATTCGGTGCACGCGGCCGGGCAGACATGCATCTGTGCAGTATAAAGCAATTCCCCAATTGAGGGACGAAGCAGTCGAGCGATAATCACGAGCGAAGCATGACGTGTGTACTACAATCGGGAAACTTTTAGTGACGGACTTTGCGCGTTTTTTATGGAATTACGACCTTCTGCATTAAATTTGGACTTGTTGTGTTCGGTTATATTTGTACCTGTGTTATACTTGTTTGTATAGTTCTAATAAACTCTATAGTAATTCTAACGGCATTTTAATTCGAGTCTCGCGACTTGTAACAATATAATAAAACTAACCGTTTTCAAACGCGGTTTTTGTTTGGTTTTTGCCGTGATCACGGATGACAAAGATGTCAAGTGTCAATGAGTAATACTAAAGTTCTTATTAAGCCTACTGCCAACTTATTCATAAGTAGCTGTGCCCGCGACGTCGTTCGCGTGGAATTTGTTTTCAAGACCCCCCGATTTTGAAACATTCATCATTGGTGCTCTGCTCCTTTTGGTCTTAGCGTGATGATATAAAGCCTATAGCCTTCCTCGATAAATGGGCTATCCAACACTGAAAGAATTTTTCAAATCAGACCAGTAGTTCCTGTGATTAGCGCGTAGTAGTAGCAGGATATACTCGGTGTCTAAGTTATGCGGGGTTTTACGCTATTAGTTTTTGTACAGGATTTCGCATACTTCTCACTCTCATATATTCCCAGAAATATCCCCCCCCTACAGTCCACAAATTAATTACTAGAATTAGCGAAGCTGTGTGGGATCCGTGATCCAGGACTGCACAGTTGAGACGAATGTCCTAGTAACTAACTGGTCGGGGAAATCTTCGATAGGTTATTATGTGTGGTTATAAAGGCGGGTGCGATACTACTGCGCGCGCGTCGCGGTAGCGTGGCGTTTGGCAGCGTAATGACTCACGCGCAGAGCGAGCGGCGGCAACATGCGGGGGTTGCAAGACACTATACATCCAAGGCACAATTGCTTATTGGGAAATAGGTAGCGCCGACACGTATGTAATATATACTAATATTATAAAGCTGAAGAGTTTGTTTGTTTAAAAGCGCTAATCTCAGGAACCGCTGGTCCTATTTGAGAAATTCTTTCAGTGTTGAATAGTATATGTATCGAGAAAAGCTATAGGCTAAATTATATTTTCAAAAAAAATAGGGATCCTTACTAAAAGTCCAATAATGTAACCCAAGGTGTAAAAAAATGACCCGAAAAAATCCATACACGGCGTGCGCTGCGAAAACTATTGATTATAGAACAAAATAATGTACTACCACTTTGCAGAACATATAATTGTCTACAAAAAATATCGCGTAACCATATGTCTAACTGTTGTAGTTATCTCATAATAAGTGTTTTATTTTATTTTTTTAATAATTAAAATGCCGTCGCTTCAAAAACTCTTTATTTTGTACCTTGGTATTAATCCTTATCAAAATAAATTACTCCATATTCAAGACGAATTCAATACCTTTCTAGAACTTTTTGAATTATTCAATTCGGACGTTTCATTCAAAAGATATCGCGATATTTAAAATGTAAGTATTAGTGTTGTAGCCAAATATACTAATATTGTTTGATTGAACGCGTTAATCTCAGGAACTACTGGTCTGATATGAAAATTCTTTCAGTGTTGGATAGCCCATTTATCGAGGAAGGCTATAGGCTATATATCATCTCGCTGAAACCAATAGGAGCGGAGCACCAATGAAGAATGTTTCAAAATCAAAAAACAATATTATTAGATAAAATATAAGCAAGTATGGATTTATAGTTGTAGAAGAATTTGGTTACATATTTAGCTATTTATTGGTGGAATGTCACGTCAATCGAATACCAACAGTAGGATATAGATGATAGAACTATCTGATGTCGTAACTCATGGCCCATAAACAACGTTACCTTCTCGCCATCCCACTCTTATCTGGCATTGTTTGTTCCATCAGCCTGAACCACGACAGTCGTAAGACCCTAATCTGATTATATCTAAAATGGATTCGGTGCCGTAAATTGCGACAGGAAGTAATATAGACGAAATCTTTCTTCCACAGTGATATTGTTGTAAAGTAGATACATACATAACTTCAAGCCAGTTCCCTTGCGGGGTAGGCACGAACAACAGAGCGCCATTCAGGCTTATTCTTACACACCTCACTTGCTTCTTTGACGTTCATAACTCTTGTCATGCACGCTCGTCTGTTCTTGTTGTAAAGTAATTAATGTATTCAAATGAATTATGTAAATTTAATCTTACTATTACACTAAGGCCGGATTTTACAATCACGAGGTAAAAAAAATTCTATAGCATGGAAAAATAAAAAATGTAATTTGCACGAATAAAGCTCTTGAATGGTTTCACCTTTGCATTCACTCAGGTTATAATGTATTTGACTGATAATTTTTATATCATTACTAGCTGTGCCCGCGACGTCGTCCGCGTGGAATTTGCTTTCAAAACCCTCCGATTTTGAAACATTCTTCATTGGTGCTCCGCTCCTATTGGTCTTAGCGTGATGATATATAGCCTATAACCTTCCTCGATAAATGGACTATCCAACACTAAACGAATTTTTCAAATCAGACCAGTAGTTTCTGAGATTAGCGCGTTCAATCAAACAATATTAGTATATTTGGCTACAACACTAATACTTACATTTTAAATATCGCGATATCTTTTGAATGAAACGTCCGAATTGAATAATTCAAAAAGTTCTAGAAAGGTATTGAATTCGTCTTGAATATGGAGTACTTTATTTTGATAATGATTAATACCAAGGTACAAAATAAAGAGTTTTTGAAGCGACGGCATTTTAATTATTTAAAAAAAAAAAACACTTATTGTGAGATAACTACAATAGTTAGACATATGGTTACGCGATATTTTTTGTAGACAATTATATGTTCTGCAAAGTGGTATAACATTGTTTTGTTCTATAATCAATAGTTTTCGCAGCGCACGCCGTGTAAGGAATTTTTCGGGTCATTTTTTTACACCTTGGGTTACACATTATTGGACTTTTAGTAAGGATCCCTAATTTTTTTGAAAATATAATATAGCCTATAGCCTTCCGCGATAAATTTACTATTCAACACTGAAAGAAATCGGACCAGCGGTTCCTGAGATTAGCGCGTTTAAACAAACAAACTCTTCAGCTTTATAATATTAGTATAGATATAGGCCGTGTACAAGATTGACTCGCGTTACAAGTAAGTTGTCAGACTATTGATTTCACTAATGTACACAAATAAAACGCACGCACTCACTTGTTATGAAACTTATATTACCACCGCCGTGGCCACAAAAAGCGAACCAGTTTTGTAAAAAATATCCGAAGTCCAAAGAGATGGCGATCATTAAAGCATTGTGTGTATCTAAAATGAACAACGCCATCTAGTAGCGTACGCCGAAATCATAAGTGTGATGATTTAAATAATGATATTTGGCTTTCCTTAATTATAAATATATGGTATTTTCCACACAGACAATTACATACAGACATACATACATGCATAACTTCACGCCACTTCCCTTGCGGGGTAGGCACGAACAACAGAGCGCCATTTAGGCTTATTCTTACACACCTCACTTGCTTCTTTCACATTCATAACTCTTGTCATGCACGCTCGTCTGTTCTTAAGGCTCCTGACACATCCTGACAATTACACTTTGGAAATAAATAAATTCACAAGGTCTGTATGTATATATTATGTACACAGGAAAAGAGAAGATAATTTTATGATATTGTCAGAGCAGCAAGAATTCGGGAGTAAAGTGGTGACATAAATATAGGATATATACCTTTTAAGTTCGCTACTTAAGTAAACAGTGGCTACACAACTCGGCACTTCCCGCCATAAATAATTCCAAAAAGTTGTTACCGTGAAGCGTGGCCCCCATTATTTATGGGGTATAACGGCGAGTTACGAACAAGTTTATTGCAACGTAAATGGTAATTTTGAAACTATTGTTAGAAATAGTGAAATAGGTTGTAGATGGAGCTTTCGTAAGTATAACCAAAACTTAGCTAGGTTTTTAATTCAGCACAGAGCATGGAATGATGCAATTCACTGATAAATACGTCGTCCTCATGAAAACACGAACGAAGTTTCGCTGGCGCCCGTGTTAGATTTTAGAGTGGGTAGTATATAAAAATATATACACATGTTGTTGCGGACAGAATCAACACCCTGACCTCTCCCCCGGAAATCCCGTAGCTCGCTCCGTTAGCTGCTAAGCGTCTGCATTTCTGTAGTACCTTAGAAAGCACGGGGCGTCCGGCACGACTGCAGTCGACGCCCCACGCTATATGCGGCTCGCCGACCTGCGTCGCGATCTGGAGCTTCCCTCCATCAAAGATTACATAACCTCCCTATCGCGCAGATTCTTTGACCGTGCCCCCCATCACCCGAACCCTCTGGTGACGGAAAAGGTCAACTAAAAGCCCACACCGAACGCTCCCACGAGAAAACGTCGCCCTCGCAGTGTACTCATTGACGAGCCCGACAATATCACCCGTCTCCTCGCAATTATGAACCCCCCGAGGCTCATAACATCGGCCTGGCATAACAGACGCAAACAAACCAAGACACAAAGAGCCTAAAATTTAATAACCAAGACACAGAAAGGAAAAACAACACACATGGTTTTTTTTTTTTTTTTTTGGAGCTGGACCCAGCTGAATAGCCGCAGATGGCTGTTTCAGCGATACCGGACTTTAGGGGCTTCCCGACTCCGTGGGAGCGGAGGCGTTCAGCCCGGAAACAGCACGCTCGCGGAGGCACCTCCTGTGAGGTTCGACCTCGGCTCGACCGCTGCGGGGGATTGACTCTATATTGAGAATTAGCCGTTAAAGGCTGAAAGAGCTAAGCCAACAGGCTGAAGTGATTATTTGGGGACCAATTATCGACTCCGCCGGCGGAGCCGATCCTAGTCTATCATTACTACCGCTTCGCAACGTGTTATAGCTGGAGGAGAAGAAGCGGCAGAAGAAACTCTCCAGCAACACGCCTATGCTAATCTTGTATGGCTACTTGTGTCTGTAATGAGTGAGTGAGATTGGTGGGGTCTTACCTTTGTGTAAGAGGATCCGAGCCGGGGGCTCTCCGGCGTCTGTTCTGTCTGCGTCTGTTATGCCAGGCTGATGTTCTGAGCCTCAGGGGGTTCATGGTCGCGAGGAGACGGGTGATTTTATCAGGCTCGAAACACACATGGCACTAGTTAGGATAATATATATAGGTATAGATATAAGGCCCACACTGCACATGCACTTCCTCACAACACCAGCATGTAACAGATACACTCTACATTAGTATAAGTTTAGTATTAGAACTAGAATAAATTAATATAGTAAGTTATTCTTAAGGTACACCACAACACAAACAAACATACATTCATTAAATGTCACACACAATAACTAAGTAACAAATAAGCGTGTACAACTTCCTAACTTCTTCTTAAATTTAATTGTAAAAATGGGTACGGAACTAAAGTCCGTAGTTGTTAATACATACATACATACATAACTTCACGCCAGTTCCCTTGCGGGGTAGGCACGAACAACAGAGCGCCATTTAGGCCCATTCTTACACACCTCACTTGCTTCTTTGACATTCATAGCTCTTGTCATGCACGCTCGTCTGTTCTTAAGGCTCCTGACATCACCCTCCGCTACTACACGATCAATTTGATCATGGAAGGTGTACCTCTGCATCCATCCACTTTTGCATTGTATATCTGTTTAGTCATTCTCTCATCATGCATTCTTTCCACATGCCCGAACCACCGGAGCATTCCTTGTTGTTAATAAATAAAAAAAAATAAAAAAAAACTCAATAAATCAAGTGTAGGTATTTTTAGAAAAACAAGTACCCTCAATTTAAAGTCAGTGTGTCTTAGCATGGCATACGTAACTTAATTTATTAAATACCTTCAGCCTTCATACCTTAATTTCGGGAAATTGAGCGACTCTTCGTTCATGAAAAGCTTATTAAAATTCTGGAAGTGTTTTACGGAATCTATGTATTAATACGTGAAGCGAAAGCTTTGTACGCCTTTTTACGAAAATTGCGCGGACGGAGGAGTATGAAATTTCGCACACTTATAGTTTATATAGAGAAGGAATGCAGAATGCTAATATTTTTTTTTAAATTATGCATAAAAAATACATTACACACACTATATATTTATATATATATATATATATATATATATATATATATATATATATATATATATATATATATATATATATATATATATATATATATATATATAGTTATATATAGTCCTCCTTGACGTATCTGTCAACGGCGAACCTTGTCATGTCCGGCTGCGCGAGCGCAGGTGACTAGCGAAACCAAATTTGGTTTTAAAAATTCTTTTGGAAGGAGCGCAATACAGCCGTCCTGATGAGTCGTATGTATAGTTGTAGGAGATTTTAGGGCGGTTCTTTTTGATAAGGCGTTGCTAGTCAGTGTTCTATGCGCTGCGTTTCGAAGGCAGCAACAGCCTTATCAATAGAATTACGCCACTCCCTTCTTTGTAGAGCAAGGTCTTCCCAGCCGTCACTTGGGATGTCACACGCAGACAGATGGCGCTTGAGTACGTCCCTGTAACGCAGAAATTGACCGCCAGATTTGCGCTTTCCGTCCTTAAGCTGTGAGTAAAAGACAGCTTTAGGCATTCTAGTGTCTTTCATGCGTACAACGTGGCCTTACACACACTACCATGTATTTGACACACACACGCATATATACTCTTTTGTTTATTGTTCAAGTCAAATTAACAGTGTAGCCTTGGCGAAATCTGTGATTATAGAAGTATAGTCTTTGACAACAGAACCTTAATCAATTTCAATTAATTATTATGGTCGAAGTTATGAATGTCAAAGAAGCAAGTGAGGTGTGTAAGAATGGGCCTAAATGGCGCTCTGTTGTTCGTGCCTACCCCGCAAGGGAACTGGCGTGAAGTTATGTATGTATGTATTAGGGTCGGATTTCGACCACTGGGCAACTACTAGTAAATGTAAAAACGCTTTCTTAATTTAAACCGTGCCAGAGAAAACTCGCAATAAGCGTACTATCAAACGGATGAGCTTGTCTTCCACTTTAACAATAAGAATAGTAAATATTCTGCCTTGTAAAAGCCCTAAGGGGAGGCTGAGCGCCTCCCACCTTTACCTGCGAATAAAGACCCTAATAAGAGCGCCCAGTATCAACACAAGACGTATAATGGTAACATAATATTATCTTTTAATAATATCCTAAAGAGAATTCATGATGGGAAAAGGGACGGACCCTAAAAAGGAAAACCTAATAAAACGCTTCAACTTATAACTGAAAGAGATTTGATATGCATAAGCTTTGTGAAAGTATCAAGTCACTGAAATCTTGATGGCTGCTTCCATAGAATACATTAATAGAATGGCTGCTTGCGTCTTTGATATAACTCGATTTCAAATCAAATCAAATCATTTTTATTGCGAACTAAGTGTATACATAGGTCTTATACAATATAACTATTGGTGGCAGTTGCACCTCGGGTTTGGAAATGAAAATTCGACGTAATAATGGACTGTATGATTATTATTAAGTTATAAATGTACATTTAAAGAGTAAAACAAAGTATGCAAGAGAGTTGAGTACAATATATGAATAGCTGAGTGGCTGAATTCATAGTTGTTCTTGATGTAGTAGTCCCTTCAGGCTTTTTCAGCCTCCTATATCCCGCGTTCCGTCCGACGCCTAGTTGCTAATCGCGCTAGCTATGGGCGTCGGCGGTATGCGGGGCGCGGAGTGTAGATGTGCTCCGGCGGGCGGGTCAGGGGGGTGCTCTCTGTCCGCAACAATAACTGAGAACTTATTACTTAGCTGGCCTTTCATAGCATCGCGATATAAACATACTTAACCTATCTCTTAGCCAGGTGGTAGGGCATGCCCGACTGGATGGCTACCACCTCTGGTCTAAAGTATGTCGCCATAACAACCTTGAGTTGTGTTCCGGCATTAGTGACCAGGTTCCAGTCTCCCTTAAGAGAGCAGCAGCGCATTTGTAGCAACTTTGGTGTTGCAGATGTCCATAGGCGATGGTAACCGCTTTTCAGCAAGTGGGCCGTCTACCTGTCTGCTGATCTCCTGCAATAAAAAATAATTTAAAAAAATCTCTGTATAATATTTAATTTGGTGCTTTATAAATCTTTTATTTTATTTAAACAACACAATATCTTCTTAATTACCTCTCATTTAAATAGTCTTGGACGCTATAATAGGATTGTTTTGTCAACTACTCGAATAATTTTTGTTTAAACATATTAATATTATTTTCTTGCATTATATTAACTTATTATATATTCTTGGTGCCATCCCAAACACGCTTTTATCATATAATGCCGTGGTATGCGGAGGCATACAAATTTTATTCTTATTAATATGTAAACAAAGGTTATGGTGTTTGAAAGAGAAGAAACCAGAACGAATGCAAGGATAATGGTCGAGGATGTTATGCTGGAGCAAGTGAATGAGTTTGTATATCTTGGATGTGCTTTTACCAGGGATGGAAGGTACACCGCTGATATAGAAAGAAGAGTGAATTTGGGGAATAGTTTGAATGGAGCGTTAGGTAAACTTCTAGGCGCTAAGAACCTCAGCCAGAAGGCCCAGCTCGCCGTACACAACGCGGTGCTGGTACCTACGCTCACGTATGGATGCGAGAGTTGGGTATGGAAGAGAGAGCATGAGAGTAGAGTAAACGCGGTCGAGATGCGAGTACTGCGCAAAATCTGCGGAGTGACGCTCGCGGACCGCGTTCCTAATACCGAAGTAAGAAAGAAAGTGTCGGAGTGAAGGTAAGGAAAGGAATGCATGATGAAAGAATGACTAAACAGATATACAATGCAAAAGTGGATGGATGCAGAAGTCGTGGAAGGCCACGACACACCTTCCATGATCAAATTGATCGTGTACTAGCAGAAGGTGATGTCAGGAGCCTTAAGAACAGACGAGCGTGCATGATGAGAGCTATGAATGTCAAAGAAGCAAGTGAGGTGTGTAAGAATAAGCTTAAATGGTGTTCTGTTGTTCGTGCCTACCCCGCAAGGGAACTGGCGTGAAGTTATGTATGTATTAATATGTCGGGCACTTCTATAATTTTCAAATAATGTTGGGTTGTTTTTAATTAACATAATAATTTCAGAAATATACAAAGAAGGAAATGTCAATATCTTAAAATCTATAAAAAATGGTTTACATGACAAACAATAGCTTACAGTCTTTTTTAATGCTGTGATAGGTATTCTGTGCCCCGGGAATCCCGCGGGAACATTGGCATGTTCTAGTATATATATATATGTAGGAATCGTATTTGTTATTATAAGATAACCATATGACGGAAGTAGTCAATAACAGGATAGAGTGTTCTTTCATGTAGTAATCGGAAGTTGTTTAACCAGATGTCAATGTAGAAGCATTTATTATTAAGCTAACGTATATCGGAAATGGAGTAACTGGATGTTGGAAGTTAATACGGCGGAAGTTGGTTTTATGAAAGAAGCGTAATTGAAGTGGCGCCACAGCATTACCGGATGGTGTCACTGCGGCGCGCTACGAGGACCTTTTAAATATGCAGTGTTCGGGCAGAGGAGGGGCAGTCTTCAATCGACAGTCTACAACAAGGAGTCTACATTGGTAGTCTTGGACGAGGAGCACATAATGTAATGTGGTCGATAATTACTGCTTGATAATCGCAGTATTCTTGGAGGGCAAATTGCTGCTCGACACCTGACAAGCGTGGATGCAACTCTTGGAGTTGTCCTAATATATCTGTGTATTATTGTGCAATATTTAATATCGTATATATATACCAGCTGTCGTGGAAGACGTTGTTCTGCCCTGAAGAAATAAAATGTAGAACCCGATTGCAGCGCCACCTACCGGGTGGGAAATAATACGGCTCATATTGTGAATACCAGCAGAGTTTTATTCTAGACAATCATACACGCATAGCGGATACTTAGAGACCTAATAAACAACCGACACTATGACGTTAGTATATTATAATGTAGTTTAAATATAGAAGACCCTATGAAAAAGGTTCTTGTTGAAATGACGAGGTTTATTTCAACACTTCCCCTTAAACTGAAATCATTTCAACATAGTATTGTATGAACTATTCTCCAAATCAAAACATAATTATACATAGTTCATGTTATAACCCTACAAGAAACAATAAACACGTATGTGGCATTACATAACTATATATACAATAAAAACTAAACATAGACCTCCTAAAAAATGTTGTCATTCGCGTAAATAATATCCTCTCAAATTAAACTGACCTAAAAACATTGAAAACTTTACTCGCGGTAAAGGCTTTGTCAGAATATCCGCTAACATTTTATCAGTTGACATAAACTTAATATTAATCAATTTTTTATTAACAATGTCACGAATAAAATGGTGTCTGACATCAATGTGTTTAGTTCGCGAATGCAACATCGAATTCTTACTCAGCTTTTGTGCAGACTGGTTATCATTAAATAAGTTAATAACACAATCTAAATTTAAACATTCCTGTAGAAAAGTGCGTATAAATAAACCCTCTTTGCATGCATCGGAAAGAGCCATGTATTCGGCCTCAGTACTAGACAATGCGACGGTTTTCTGCTTACGACTTTCCCAGCTGATGACTGAATTCCCGATTTTATACACATAGCCAGTGTATGACTTCCGGTCTACTTCACATGACGCCCAGTCCGCGTCTACATAACCACATACTTCAAAGTTACCTTTGTCGTACACCAAACAATAATTGGTAGTACCCTTCAGATATCTTAAAACATGTTTAGCTGCCTTCCAGTGGATATCTGAATAACAGTCATTAAATTGACTTAAGAAACCAACCGCATGCGCTATGTCGGGTCTAGTACACACAGCGACATACATTAAACAGCCAATAAGATTTCTGTACTCACAATTTTCAAGCTTTGCTTCAGCTTTGGTAAGCTTCAAGCCAACCTCCATTGGAGTCGAAACAGGTTTGCAGTCAGCCATCTTAAATCTGTTCAAGATCCTAGTTATAAAGCTAGCCTGGTCGAGTGTGATTTTATTCTTCTGCCTGCAAACTCGCATTCCCAAAAATTCATGTACCTGACCTAAATCTTTTATTTCAAATTCTTCATTTAAACGCTTCTTTATGTCATGTTTATCAGCATCTGAAGAAGTAAATAAAAGTATGTCATCAACATAAAGGGCTAAAATAGATAATCTACCTTGTAGATTTCTAAAGTATACGCAGGGCTCCACACTAGACCTTTTAAAACCCATTTTTGCTGTTAATACGGTATTAATTTTATCGTACCAACATTTTGCAGCTTGTTTCAAACCATAAATGGATTTGTTTAACTTATAAACTTTGTGTTTATTCTCCCCCTTTAAAACAAATCCTTCTGGTTGTTCCATTATAACATTCTCTTTCAAATCTCCGTTCAAGAATGCTGTCTTGACATCCATTTGGTCAATGTCAAGGTCTTTTATGGCTGCAATGGCAAACAACATCCTAATTGTCGAATGACGTACAACTGGTGCAAAAGTTTCCTGGTAATCGATACCATATTTTTGCGTGAAACCTTTCGCTACTAAACGCGCCTTATATTTTAATATATTTCCGTTAAGACCACGTTTAATCTTAAAAACCCATTTGGATCTTACCGGTTTTTGTCCATCTTTCAGATCTGTCAACGTCCAACAATTGTTCTTTGCAAAAGAATCATATTCTTCCTGCATTGCTTCTCGCCAACGACCAGCATCCTTACCATTCAATGCTTGTTCCACTGTCAATGGCTCGTCATTATCACAGCATAATGCCATCACCATATTTGCCAATTCAGTGGTATTATTCAAGCTCACGAAGTTTGAAGAATCCGTATCGTTTAAAGAAGATGACTCTGGAACGTATGTTTCATCCGAAGAATCATCGCAACTTACGATCGAGCTCACAGTTGCATCAGGCTCAAACGATTCATGTCCTCGCTCATCTGACCTGACGACAACCTGGTCACTCCCATTCTCATTTTCATTTATATTATTTACTTCCGAATTAGAAATAATGTTCATAATATTTGGTGTCAATAATTCATTACATGACGTATTTGACACATCTGTAACATTATTTTTCGAAATAAATTTATTTTCGAAAAAGTTTACATTTCTAGCCTTTATACAAGTAGGTAGATTTTCCGGATCCATCAACCTATATCCTTTGCTTTCCTCGCAGTATCCAACAAAAATATACCTTTTGGATTTGGGATCGAACTTTTTTGTGTTATGCACTAAAGCATAGGCCACACAACCAAACACCCGAAAATGACTTACATCAACCTTTTCGTTAGTCCACTTTTCTTCTGGTGTTGATCCCATCACTGCCTTTGTAGGCGACCTATTCTTTATGTAAACTGCAGTTTGGACAGCCTCCGCCCAGAAGCGGTTATCCAAACCTGCATCCTGCAGCATACACCGGGCTTTTTCAACAATTGTCCTATTAGCTCTTTCACTGACCCCATTCTGTTCAGGAGAATATGGAATAGTAGTTTCATGCTTTATCCCATGCTCTTTCAAAAAATTCTGAAACTGTTTATTAACATATTCAGTTCCATTATCGCTCCTTAGAACCTTAATTGTTTTGCCCGTTTGGTTTTCAACCAAGGATTTAAAAGTTTTAAAATAGGTAAAAACTTCATCCTTCCCTTTTAAAAAATAACAAAAAATCTTCCGAGAAAAATCGTCTATAAAAGTTAAAAAATATCTAGAACCTCCAAAAGACGCTTGTGGCATAGGCCCACATAAGTCTGTATGCACCAAGCCTAATATTTCCTTAGATCGACGTTTTGACTTTTTAGGAAAAGGTAATCGACATTGCTTACCCAGTACACATGACTCACATGGTAGGTAGGAACCTTCGTCATAATTAATGCCCGTTACCATCCCATTCTTCATGATGTACATGCTTCTGGCATTGAGATGAGCAAGTCGTCTATGCCACGTTTCCCGCGAAGTCTTCTCACTAGGTGCGTTTGCCTCAGAGTCAGCGGCCAATGATGCTTGACTTGCATCGCTTGAGCACGCATCCGACTGCGCAACTTCAGTCACCTGCGAAGTCAATAGAGTGTCTAAAACAGAAACTTTAGGCACGACTCTTTCCGTTGCAGCATTACATGTAAAATTATTACAAACATCAAGCTGATAGACATTATTTACATGGGTAGCCGTAGCTATGACCGTTCTACCACTAAGAATTATACAGCCTTTCTTATTAAATTTAACATTAAAACCTTTCTTAGTTAATGCACTCACGGACAACAGACTTCCTACTAAACTAGGTACATAAAATACATGACTTATCGTCTTTTCACCAGTTTTTAAATTAACTTTTACTTTACCAACACCGATTGCCGAAAGTTTATCACCGTTTGCCACATTCACTGGCACTGGTTCAATAGGCAGGAAACTTATGTACAAATCTTTGTTATTTGTCATGTGTGACGTTGCTCCCGAGTCCACGTACCAGGTATTACTATTCAAAGCTACTGACATTGCCGTCAACATGCCTTTGCTTGTAGGCTTTCCTTGGAACGCTTTCTTATTTTTATGTTGTTGTTTAGAGACATTTTGTGGGCAATTTTTCTGCACGTGTCCACTCTTATGACATTTATAACAAACAACCGTTTTCTTAGCAACCATAGCCGTCACCGTTTCACTACTGCCTGCGCGACGTTGTTCTTCTTGCAGCAACCTCGACTTCACCAGCTCGCTTGACAACTTCATGTTGTTATTTTCTAATGTCATTATTAAGGGGTTATAATCGGATGGCAACCCGCTTAATATGATGACTGCAACAAAATCATCCTCCAAAGGTGATCCGATTTCGTCCAACTGTTGCACAACTTCGGTGACTTTGGACAAATATACGTCCATGCAATCGTGCTCATTCCTCTTTATACTAAAGAGACTTCTCAATAAGCTCAGCCTTTTGCACAATCCTTTGCCTTGGAAAGCTTGTTCTAAATTATTCCAAGCTTCATGTGCGGTCTTTGCGTTGCGTACATGGCTATATACCGAGCTATGTACCGACAAGCAAATCTTAGCAAGAGCTTTTAGGTCCTTCTTCTCGTCCTTCACTTCCTTCGACTGCACACACTCCCATAAATCCTCATGGATGAGTACCATGCGCATCGCAAACTTCCAGTTGTGGTAGTCATTGATACCACTCAGTTTTTCCACAGGAATTGACGAGACTCCACTGCCGCTAGCCATTGTTTCGTGCGTAGTAATTTCGACGCGAAACTTCAAATATTATATTTTGGCTTTCTTTATGCGTATTAATTGTCTGCGCGTGATCCGTTCTGGGCCCATAACCTGTTGGTTATGGACCGGGAAATAATACGGCACATATTGTGAATACCAGCAGAGTTTTATTCTTGACAATCATACACGCATAGCGGATACTTAGAGACCTAAGAAAACAACCGACACTATGACGTTACTATATTATAATGTAGTTTAAATATAGAAGACCCTATGAAAAAGGTTCTTGTTGAAATGACGAGGATATATATATATATATATATATATATATATATATATATATATATATATATATATATATATATAAATATATATATACATACATACATACATACATACATACATACATAACTTCACGCCAGTTCCCTCGCGGGGTAGGCACGAACAACAGAGTGCCATTTAGGCTTATTCTTACACACCTCACTTGCCTCTTTGACATTCATAATTCTTGTCATGCAAGCTCGTCTGTTCTTAAGGCTCCTGACATCACCTTCTGCTAGTACACGATCAATTTGATCATGGAAGGTGTGTCGTGGCCTTCCACGACTTCTGCATCCATCCACTTTTGCATTGTATATCTGTTTAGTCATTCTTTCATCATGCATTCTTTCCACATGCCCGAACCACCGGAGCATTCCTTTCCTTACCTTCACCCCGACACTCTCTTTCAGACCAACTCTCTTTCTTACTTCGGTATTACGAACGCGGTCCGCGAGCGTCACTCCGCAGATTTTGCGCAGTGCTCGCATCTCGACCGCGTTTACTCTACTTTCATGCTCTTTCTTCCATACCCAACTCTCGCTTCCATACGTGAGCGTAGGTACCAGCACCGCGTTGTGTACGGCGAGCTGGGCCTTCTGGCTGAGGTTCTTAGCGCCTAGAAGTTTACCTAACGCTCCATTTAAACTATTCCCCAAATTCACTCTTCTTTCTATAGAAATACCGCTGATATATCAGCGGTGTACCTTCCATCCCTGCTAAAAGCACATCCAAGATATACAAACTCATTCACTTGCTCCAGCATAACATCATCGACCATTATCCTTGCATTCGTTCTGGTTTCTTCTCTTTCAAACACCATAACCTTTGTTTTCTTCGCATTCAAATGTAAGCCTCTCGCCTGACAGTCATCTTTCATCATTGTGACTAGTGTTTGCAGTTCTGATGGCGATTCGGCTAAAAGCACGGCATCATCCGCATAAAGCAAGGTGCTTACAACTAGATCACTCATCCGCACCCCAACATCCATCAATCTTATTCTCTGGAGACAATCGTCCAGATATAGGATGAACAGCAAAGCCGACAGCACGCAGCCCTGGCGGACGCCAATATTGACGTCAAACCAGGGCGACAGGCTGCCTTCCACTCGCACGCATGCCATACAGCCCTCGTAAGTGGACTGCACAGCACGCATCAATTGGCCATTAATCCCATATCCGGGCAATATGTCCCAGAGGTCCTTCCGCACAACCCTGTCAAATGCTTTCTCTAGATCCACAAAACCGCAGAAAACCTTCCGGCCCATAGCCAGCTGCTTCTCTACGATATTGCGGAGAGAGAAAACTTGATCCATACATCCCCTTCCATTTCTGAAACCACCTTGTGTATCCCACAGTAATCCATCGGATACAACTATCATTCTCTTTTCAATAATCTTCGCATACACTTTAGATGCTGTGCTGATCAAACTGATGGCCCTGTAGCTGGCGCACTCCATACGTGACCCCTTGCCTTTATACAAGGTTTCCACTATACTTTCCTTCATACTATCCCAGTCATTATCCACATCTAAGTCGGAGAAGTCCGCTTTTGCAAGCCTTTCTTCGACTAGGCGCGCATACATACTCCTTACACTAACATCTTCCAATTTTTCACACTTTATTCTTTCAAGCTCCCCGAAATTGGTACGCACTCGCCAGTGTCTCCACTTCTTGAAAAGGCCCACAAACCGGCTTATCACCAGGTAGTGGTCCGTTTCAAGAGTGGGGCCTCTGTAGGCTCTTGTATCCATTATTGTGTTTCGGAGGCGACTATCAATTAAAATCAGATCAATCATACTTTTCTGATCATTCATTCTCCATGTATACGTGTGAATATCCTTATGATGGAATAGTGTGTTCGACACAAGCAAGTTTCTTTCCATGCATACGTCTATGATTGGCCTACCAGCATCGTTCACTCTCTTGTCACCATAGGGTCCAAGGACAGCCTCAAGGCCGTCTCGTTTGGTCCCCACCCAGCCATTAAGATCACCACACATAATTAGTCTTTCGTTCCCTTCAGCCAGATCCAGAATTTCTCTCACAGACTCCCAAAACTTCTCGAGTTCTTGGGGATCCGCTGAGCTTACGGGAGCATAAGCTGCGACCAGAAAAACTCGCGTGATCCCCAGTTTTAGGCGGACCCAGAGAAGTCTCGGGTTCACCAGACAATAAGCTTTTACTCCAGACACAAAGCGGGATGAGAGTAAGACGCCTACCCCCCCACTTGCACGCTCGTCCAGGTCCACGCCGGACCACAGAGCAAGCATGCCACCGGGGAGGTCATCGACGTCGCACCCCTTCCGCTTTGTCTCTGTCAGACATAAGGCATCCAGGCTTCTCTCATTCATTATATCAATCATTTCGTCCATCTTATCTTTCATTCCACCTCTCACATTCCACGTGCCTATACGGCACTCTGCTCCTCTCGACCCGCCAGGTTTGGCGCTGCGTGAAGGGTGGCGGCCCCCTTCGCCGCATGCGCGAGAATCCACACCGACGGGGGCGCATCGGTGAGCGTCGCCTGCGGGGGACGCCCTATCGTGCACTGCACTCGGGTGAATCCTGGTCAGAATTGTGGCCCTCTGGGCCAGCGGGGATCGCGACGAGCACGCTTCTGACATGACCCCCGACACACCTTCCATGATCAAATTGATCGTGTACTAGCGGAGGGTGATGTCAGGAGCCTTAAGAACAGACGAGCGTGCATGACAAGAGTTATGAATGTCAAAGAAGCAAGTGAGGTGTGTAAGAATAAGCCTAAATGGCGCTATGTTGTTCGTGCCTACCCCGCAAGGGAACTGGCGTGAAGTTATGTATGTATGTATGTATATATATACTAGCTGTACCCGGCAGACTTGGTCTTGCCCTTAAAAAATAAAAATCTAGAAACCGATTGCAGCGCCATCAACCGGGTCCAATTGTGAATTTACACCTTCCCGGGATCCACTTTTTTTTTATTGCAGGAGATCAGCAGACAGGCAGACGGCCCACTTGATGGAAAGCCGTTACCATCGCCTATGGACATTTGCAACACCAAAGGTGCTACAAATGCGCTGCTGCTCTGTTAAGGGAAACTGGTACCTGGTCACTAATGCCGGAACACAACTCAAGGTTGTTATGGCGGCATATTCTAGACCAGGGGTGGTAGCCATCCAGTCAGGCAAATGCCTTACCACCTGGCTGTGGGTTGTTAAGTCGCCTCTTACGACAGGCCGCCCCAACGCAGGAAATTGTATTCTTTCTCCGTTCCTGCACGGATAATCCCTGGTTCAAATTTGAATCTAAACCATCCCGGGATCCACTTGAACACACACAAAAACAATTTCACCTAAATCCTGGAACCCGATTGCAGCGCCATCTACCTTATTCAAACTTGAATCTAAACTGATGTTGCGACTGATGGTTTAATACTTATTATTTGGCGTGATGTGTGCACTAAGAAATTCAGTTTTCTTACATCCTTTTTGTAAGAAATAATAAATAATTTTCTTTACATGTATTTATCAATAAAATAACTCCGACCGAAGCATCTGTTTTAAACGATATTCAGTTTTTTTACATCCTCTTTGACGATATTCGCAGCACGCATTCTGTCAATTCTATGTCAAACGTCATAAGGTTACATTAAAAAAGTTTATATTGTTCAAAGCGCTAAGGTTAGATTAGAAATAATTTTATATGGTGGTTAAGTATTCTTAAATTTTCTAATTTTCCGCGCAATTTTCCTATTTTTTTCTTTTATAAGAACCTTCTCCTGACAATAACAAACACAACAAAAAAGAATTAGCGAAATCGGTCCAGCCGTTCACGCGTGATGGCGTGACCGAGGGAAATAGGAATTAATTTTTATATATATAGATGGATTATATATAATATATATTGTAGTAGGTACATAATTATGTATTATTGTTTAAAATGATTAAAATATCTTATATTTATTAATAACTAGCTGTGCCTGCGACGTCGTCCGCGTGGAATTTACTTTCAAAACCCTCCGATTTTGAAACATTCTTCATTGGTGCTCCGCTCATATTGGTCTTAGTGTGACGATATATAGCCTGTAGCCTTCCTCGATAAATGTGCTATCTAATACTGAAAGAATTTTTCAAATCAGACCAGTAGTTCCTGAGATTAGCGCGTTCAATTTAGCTACAACACTTACATTTTAAATATCGCGATATCTTTTGAATGAAACGTCCGATTTGAATAATTCAAAAGGTTCTAGAAAGGTATTGAATTCGTCTTGAATATGGAGTAATTTATTTTGATAAGAATTAATACCAAGGTACAAAATAAAGAGTTTTTGGAGCGACGGCATTTAATTATTTAAAAAAATAAAAGAAAACACTTATTGTGAGATAACTACAATAGTTAGACATATGATTATGCGATATTTTTGTTAGACAATTATATGTTCTGCAAAGTGGTAGTACGTTGTTTTGTTCTCTAATCAATAGTTTAAGGTGTAAGGTAAGTGTAAGGATTTTTTCGGGTCATTTTTTTACACCTTGCGTTACATTATTGGACTTTTAGTAAGGATCCATAATTTTTTTGAAAATATAATATAGCCTATAGCCTTCCTCGATAAATGTACTTATTCAACACTGAAAGAATTTTTCAAATCGGACCAGCGGTTCCTGAGATTAGCGCGTTTAAACAAACAAACAAACTCTTCAGCTTTATAATATTAGTATAGATAAACTACATTATTCTACGAGTGCTGGTTTAGCAACTACCGACTTTTGTCCAGAGGTTGTATGGAAGAAATCGCCAAGGGCGATAAGACCGCCGCTTGAACTTGTATATTAATATTCTTGATTCCTATATTTCTATTTCGATCCGTACGCCATCTATTAGTAAAATACTGTATTAACAATGTACGAGTAGAAACCACGTTACAAGGTATACTAACTTCTTTCTTGATTGAAACAAACCGTAACCATTGTTATTAAAACTGCCATCTATGCATTAAGAAGTAAGACTAGTTCAAATAATTTGCATTATCTGATTCACCTGATTCATTCTCAGAATGCTTGCTTGGAATTTGTTACAGCTATGTTTGCACAGATGGCGTTGTAAAGGAGAAAATGAAAACTGTATTGTCTATATTTTCTTCAAGGAAAATCCTCTTATACTCAATGCTAATATTAGTAAATTTAATTGTACAACTTACCAAACACGTCTAGATCAGCCGGTTCAGCGGCGGAAACTGCTGAATCACTCAAGCGGCGCAAATATGCAACCCTCAGTGAGAGTTATATGTTTGTGCCGTTTGCTGTCGATACGCTTGGACCGTGGGATCCAGAGGCCATGAGCCTCATTCACTCTTCAGGTGATCAGAAGGCTGGTGCTTACCTCGGCCAACGGATCAGCATGGCGATCCAACGAGGAAACGTAGCCAGCCTTCTGGGCACCGTACCCATAGAAGACGGTGATCTGGGCTCAGTATTCTACTTATAGTCTTGAGGGACTATGAGTAGAATACAATACAAATAAGTTTTCTTTTATTGTGTTTGATTAGTTATAAATTGATATCTTATCTTATCTATACTAATATTATAAAGCTGAAAAGTTTGTTTGTTTAAACGCGCTAATCTCAGGAACTACTGGTCCGATTTGAAAAATTCCACTTTGCAGAACATATAATAAATGAAAATTCGACGTAAAATAATGGACTGTATGATTATTATTTATAAATGTACATTTAAAGAGTATAACAAAGAGAGTCGAGTACAATATAGCTGAGTGGCTGAATTGATAATTTTTCTTGATGTAGTAGTATCAGCAGTATAATCATTTTCAGTTTTTTCGGCCTCCTATACCCGCATTCCGTCCGACGCCTAGTTGCTAATCGCGCTAGCTATGGGCGTCGGCGGTATGCGGGGCGCGGAGTGTAGATGTGCTCCGGCGGGCGGGTCAGGGGGGTGCTCTCTGTCCGCAACATCCTCCCCCCGGCGCAGATCCTCGAAGCCATCTCTTCTCGTCAGGACGATGAGCCTCCTTACTGGTCTCCTGAAGATGCCTCCCCGCGTTCGCACGTCCGCGCTCCGTATTATGTTGTCCGGTCCGCGATAAGTGCGCTCGATTTGACCCCGGGGCCATACGTTACGTGGCAACAGACCGTCCGCAATGATAACGACGTCTCCAACACGTATGCTTTCCTCACGTCGTCTTACGTCGTCCCTCGGTGCCAATGTAGGTAAGTACTCGCGTAGCCAACGAGTCCAGAACATGTCCGCTAAAGCTTGAGTGGCGATCCATGTCTTCCTGTCTGCTAACTCGTTCGTTCCCGTGATTGGCAAGCCCGTCGCCGACCCGATTAGAAAGTGGTTCGGGGTGAGCGCTTCGTCGTCTTCAGGGCTCACCGACACGTGAGTTAGCGGGCGCGAGTTTACGGTATGTTCTATTTCCGTGATGACAGTCGTAAGTGTTTCTTCCCTGGGAGCTTGTTCCGCCAATGTCGCGTGGAGTGCCGTCTTCACCGACCGAATTAACCGTTCCCAAGCTCCCCCCTGGTTTGGTGCGCCGGGATCGATGAAACGCCACGCTAAGTGTCTCCCTTTTACGTGATCTGGCATCTCTTCCTTCCATCTCGCGTACGCCGTTAGTAACTCTGTGTCCGCTCCATGGAAATTCGTTGCATTATCAGACCATATCACTTGAGGCCAGCCGCGTCGTGCTCCCATCCTTCTTAGGGCCATGATAGCAGAGTCTGTGCTAAGGCTTGCTATAAGTTCCATATGAATGGCACGAGTCACCATACATGTAAACAGCATTCCCCATCGTTTTTCTTTGCGACGTCCTATGGTCACCCATATGGGGCCAAAACAGTCAATTCCGCAATTGGTAAAAGGCCGTGCGTAGGCAGCTAGACGGTCCTTTGGCAGGTTTCCTTTCACCGGTACTGTCGGCGCAGTCTTCTTCAAACGACAGACCGTACATTGCCGCAGGATGTTTCGCACCGTAGGTCGCACTCGTAGCACCCAGTATTTTTGCCGGACGTTGTTTACGACATGTTCTCTCCCTATGTGATGATGCTGTTCATGTTCACCTCTTATAATCAGCCGAGTGAGGTGATGTGACCCGTCTAAGATCGGTGGGTTGCCGGTAAGCTCGCGCAGGGTGGCCGCATTGATCCTGCCGTTTAGCTTTATTACCCCGTCCCCCCCGTATTCGGGGTCGAGCTTATAAAGCCGGCTGTCACGTGACACGCGTTCTCCTTTCTTCAAACGCTCGTAATCCTTCGGGAAGCTTTCCTGTTGCGCTTGACGAATGAGTAAACGTTCAGCTCTCTCTATGTGTCGCGTTTCCATAGTGCGAGTCCTTCGTCTGCACTTGTCGATAAAGGCGAGCGCGTAGGCGGTCGCTCGTAGCAATTTTCCGTATGACGAAAATCTTGTGACGTCAACGAGTGGCTTTTCATCGGTCGTGTAAGTTACCACGACCTCGTCATCTTCGGTTTCCGTCGGTTCTTCTTTCGGCCAATTCGTCGGGGGTCCATGGAGAAATTCCGGGCCTTTAAACCAGCGGTCGTCCGTTTTCATACTCGAGACGTTAATCCTGGTTGCGTCGTCGGCGACGTTGTAACTTGTCGGCACCCATCGCCATTGCTCCGACTCGGTTTTTTCGCCGATTTCGCTCAGTCTGTGTGCAACGTATGGGGTATATCGTACCGAGTCGTTTCTTATCCAGTGAAGAACGGTCTTCGAGTCGCTCCAAAAGATGACGTCATAACGCTTGAAACTATGTTCCTTTTTTATTTCCGCCGCTAACCTGGCTCCTATTAGCGCGGCTTGTAGCTCCATCCGCGGGATGCTTTGCGCCTTCATCGGGGCCACTTTCGCTTTTCCCGCGATTAAAGTGACGCCGACGTTCCCGTTGCGCTGCTCAAAGCGCCAGTCAGCCGCTGCTGCGTAGGCCTGTTCGCTGGCGTCCGTAAAGACGTGTAATTGTATGTTTACGACGTCTTTATTCCATCTATGGCACCTTCTTTTCATCTTGCGCTCGTTCCTGCGCAGACGGCGTGACGCCGCGTCGTAACTCGGCGGCGTATCGACTCCGTCTTGTTGCCATGGCAGTCTGCATTCAATGAGACTGTTCATTTTCGTAGCAACCTGGGCAAACTCGTTCTGTGCCCATATTACATTCGCTGTAGTTTCCGTCACGGTAATCTTTCCTTCCCGGAATCTGAACGGGAATCCGTGTACGGCGCCTAGTAAGTCTGGCCCATCCAGTAACGCATCGTTCATGCACACCCCGTTTGAACGGGCGGCAGCGTCAAATACCAGTCTCACTTTGTCAGGCTTATTCGGGTTCGTAACGGCGAAGTGAGGCATGTACCACATGCGTTGGTTTCCTTCGTGGCTTCGTTTGCAAGGCTCGGCGTATCCTTTTGCTAGTAGCCTGTTGACCTGGGCTGTGTATGCTTGTTTAAACTGCGGCGATTTGTACACTGTGCACTCGATCCCGCACAGACGACGCACCGCTATGTCACAGCTCGGTGGCATAGTGACGTCATCGTTTCGCCAGGGCAGTCTAACTCCGAAGCGGCCGTTGATTTTCTTCACGGTTTCTGAAAATATCTTCAGCGCCCGTTGTTCTTCCGCTACAGGTTTCACCTTGTTCGATATACCGAGTGCGTCGATATCGAAATGAGACTTCACTATTTCGAATAATTCGTCCTTTTCCCGCGGCTCTTTATCTTGCCACGTTCGGACGTGTAATACTCTGCCGTTTCCCGTCTTCACTGCTTTCCCGGGTGTGATGCCGTGTACGGCCCACCCCATGAGTGTCAGGGAAGCGGCTGGTTGGCTCTTCTTTCCTGCCAACAGTTTTCTAGTCACGATCAGATGCCAGTTGTCAGCTCCAATCAATACGCGTGGTTTAGCGTTCATAAAACACACGTCGTCTGCATGAAGCGTCTTCAAATGGTGTAACTGTCGTATGACTTCAGACTTAACGGAGTGAGTTCCCAGTGCGAGTTTCTTCACGGTGCGCGCCTTGATAGGATGGTAGTGCGGTTGCGCTCTTCCGCGCACCGCGACGCTCACCATCCTACTTTCCGCTTCCCGCTGGCTCGACGTGATGCCGTGAATGTTCAATGGCCTCCTCGGGCCATCTGCCCCTAGCATCCCGGCTATCTCCTCGTCGACGAGCGTGATCGTGGACCCTTCATCCAGCAGCGCGTACGTGCTCACTTCCTTTCCGTTAAGCCCCTTGACGGTAATCGGACACACCTTCAATAACACTCTTCTCTCGGTGTTAGAATTGTGTGCCGATGCCGTCATGACCGACTCCTCTCTGTCGGCCGGTTGACTGACCGACTCCGCTCGGTCGATCGGTCCACTGACGGCTCCAGTTTCCCTTCGTTGGTGTAGAAGTGCGTGATGCGGCTCGCGGCATTCATTAACACCGCACTTCCTCGCCTTACAACGGAACCGTCTGTGTTTACTTAGTAGGCACAAAAAACATATTCTCGTTTCCTTGGCCCACTCCCATCTGGCTGGCAACGACATCGAAGCCAGCTTGCCGCACTGCGTTGTCTGGTGCTCAGCTCCGCAACAGTAGCACACGATCTTGGCTTCCGTTGTAGCATACACACGGCGACGCTCGTTCATCCTCGGCGGCTTCACTTTATTTTCTTTAGTGACGTTTACACTCGTCGTAGGCAGTGATGACGTCATGAAAGAATACTTCATTGCTCTGTCTGCTTCGCCCGTTAGAAATTTCGATAGTGTCATAATCTCCGGCTCGTCTCGGCTCGAGAATTCATCTGCAAAGTCGCACCATTTCGTTCGTAGATGCGGGCTGAGCTTCTCGACGACTTGTCGTGTCAACATAGGGTTAAGTAAATATCCCTTGTTGTCGACACACGAGATGACCGTCACTATATTCTGCAGTTTGGTGGCTAGGCTGTTGAGTTCGCTGGCAGACGAACCCGATCGTGGCAACTTCTTGATGTCTTCCAATGCGCGACTGATTATGATCTCTGGACGTCCATAGCAGCGCTCCAGCGTCTTCATAATGATCGCAGGGTCCACGGCGGTATACAGCAGGGCTGTCACGCACTCCCTTGCTTCGCCTTTAAGGCAAGTGCGTAGACGGCCTAAGTTCTCCGCAGGTGAAAATCCGTGTAAGCTCGTCGACTCGCGCATTGCAGCTTTAAACGGTAGCCACTCTCCCGGGGCCCCGCTAAAGGTAGGCAGCTCCTGGCACTGTCGCGGTGTCGGCCTGTTGCGTGTCATGCGCTCCAGTACGTCTGCTAGACGGTCGATTCCACGATCCCTGGATCTGGTCGGCGTCGGCGATCTTGCGTTGCGCGGCGTTCTGAACGTCACACGAGCGGTCTGGTCGTTCGTTTCTGCAGACCGGTCCCGCGCCATTGGATACTCTTCCCTTGCTCTTCCCGCAGCGTCTAACGGTGGTCGCGGTCCGGCTCCTCTCGTTCCGAGCTCGGTCCTGTCGCCTGCGCTCGGCGACTCCCCCCGTATGCGGGTATTCTTCAACCACTCTGTTATATTTCTCTCTGTTTCCACCCCATCGTCTTCACACACGCTGTTCCCGTCTGTCTGCTCCTTGAGGGCGGCTATGTTCGCAGCGACCCTCTTCTTGATCAGCGACACTTGTAACCGGAGCTCCTCCCGACGGATTGCGGCGATTTGTTCTTCTGCTTCCAGTTCCACTTGCCTCACCAAAGTGGCGGCGCTGAGCTGCGAACGGTGTGATCGGACGGACGGTGATCGCGATTGGCGTTCAGTACGAATCGCGGTGTGTACTTGCGCGGTCGTCGTCTGTTGCATTCCGGGCGACGCGGGTCGCGATACGTTCGGCGCGGACGCGGACGCGGATATATGTACGGACGGCGACGCGGGGGGTTCTTGATACGCTCTCTGCACTCTGTCTTCGGCGGTCTTGCTCCTGGTGTTCGGCATCTTCGGTCCTTGCCTTAGCCTAACACGTATGACCGACTACCCTGACCAGTGTGTATATATGTGTGTGTATAACCGACGATCCTAATTTACTACACTAAACACTAAACACTGAGACCTTTGACCGACCTAACTGGAAACAGCGCACCGTCTATGACTTTGTGAACTGGCCGTTTGGCACCGTTAGGTGGACAGTCACTCGGTCACGGTACGAAGTAACGTTATTCTTTCTTCCGGTCTTGATCCTGCAGACGCGTAGCCTCGGCGTCCGGGGCAGGAACTCTTGGTCTCCTGGTACGTAGTCCGGCAGGAACTCTTGGTCTCCTAGTACGTAGTCCGGGCTGCCCACGATGATCTTCTATAATAATCTTCTTTCTTCTTTAGGGTGCCGCTACGAGACCGTATAGAGTTGGCCTTTCTTCTTTCTTGAGGTTTCGATGGAGCAAAAGACACTGCTCGTTTCTTCTTTGCGATTCTTCTATCCGGCGGCGAAGTACCAAAAAACTATTGGTGGCAGTTGCACCTCGGGTTGTAAATGAAAATTCGACGTAATAATGGACTGTATGATTATTATTTATAAATGTACTATACATTTAAAGAGTATAACAAAGAGAGTACAATATAGCTGAGTGGCTGAATTGATAATTTTTCTTGAAGAGATAGTATCAGCAGTTCCGTCCGACGCCTAGTCATTTTCAGTTTTTTCGGCCTCCTATACCCGCATTCCGTCCGACGCCTAGTTGCTAATCGCGCTAGCTATGGTATAAATCTTTATTCAATTAAAACTTCCCGTCTAGCGGAGTTTATGTCAAACCCCCTGGCAGTGTCAAATATTTGAGGGACCACTGGTTATACTGGTTTAATAGAACTTTTGGAACTTGCTTTCGGTTCAGTATTTGTAGGTAGAATAGTTCCTTTTGACTTTTGGCCAGTTCCTATAGCTTACATTGAAATTTGACATTACTTGTGTGGAGTTTACTTCAAATTTTAATCTATAGTAAAGAAAATTAATCTTATACTAATATATAAAGCTGAACAGTTTGTTTGTTTGAACGCGCTAATCTCAGGAACTACTGGTCTGATTTGAAAAATTCTTTCAGTATTAGATAGCCCATTTATCAAGGAAGGCTATAGGCTATATATCATCACGCTAAGATCAATAGGAGAGGAGCACTAATGAAGAATGTTTGAAAATTGGGGGGTTTTGAAAACAAATTCCACGCGGACGACGTCGCGGGCACAGCTAGTGATTAATAAAATACAGAATTCGGCCATTTATGTGGTAAGTCTAAGTAAGGTAATTTACCTTACTTAATAAAAAAAGTCGTGGTAGCGTAATGGCTAGCACATGCGTCCCGTGCTCAAAGGGCGCGGGTTCGATCCCGGTCGGAACACATGCACCACTTAGTCAGTTTTCTGATCTAATGTGTATATTGTGTGTATGTTATATGAAGGAAAACATCGTGATGCAACCTGCACATCGTGATAACCGATGTGTCAAAATTGCCAAGCCGCCTTGGAGAAGCGTGGCGGGTATACTGTCCGTTCCCCTATAATGGCTTTCAAAACCCTCCGATTTTGAAACATTCTTCATTGGTGCTCCGCTCCTATTGGTCTTAGCGTGATGATATATAGCCTATAGCCTTCCTCGATAAATGGGCTATCCAACACTGAAAGAATTTTTCAAATCAGACCCTACTGGTCTGATTTGAAAAATTCTTTCAGTTTTCCTGAGATTAGCGCGTGGTCTATTTGGCTACAACACTAATACTTACATTTTAAATATCGCGATATCTTTTGAATGAAACGTCCGAATTGAATAATTCAAAAATTTCTAGAAAGGTACTGAATTCGTCTTGAATATGGAGTAATTTATTTTGATAAGGATTAATACCAAGGTACAAAATAAAGAATTTCTGAAGCGACGGCATTTTAATTATTTAAATAAATAAAAGAAAACACTTATTGTGAGATAACTACAATAGTTAGACGTATGGTTACGGGATATTTTTTGTAGATTATATGTTTATTTGTTCTGCAAAGTGGTAGTACATTATTTTGTTCTATAATCAATAGTTTTCGCAGCGCACGCCGTGTAAGGATTTTTTCGGGTCATTTTTTTACACTTTGGGTTACATTATTGGACTTTTAGTAAGGATCCCTATTTTTTTTGAAAATATAATATATACTATAGCCTTCCTCGATAAATTTACTATTCAACACTGAAAGAATTTTTCAAATCGGACCAGCGGTTCCTGAGATTAGCGCGTTTAAACAAACAAACAAAAACTCTTCAGCTTTATAATATTTGTATAGATTAAACTTATACACTTTTAGATACGTAAAACTATCGGAGCATGTACATATAGCAGTTCAATTACGTTCGCCGAACTTTCAAACGCGTGAGCATGATGTGTTGATTGTTATTGAAAGTACTTTGAATGCGTTCTCACGTAGACTGTCGCTAGACAAAAAAACTTCGTTTAAAAAAACCGACTTCAAAAATTAAAAAACTAAAAAGTATAAAATAACTTATTTCGAAAGCTATTATTATTAATATATATTATCTAAAACATGTTAAAGTCGGTGCTTAGTAATTTTTATGTTTTACTTTGCACCGACTTCAAGATGTCTTAGATAATATATATTTATAATAATACATACACATACATACATACATAACTTCACGCCAGTTCCCTTGCGGGGTAGGCACGAACAACAGAGCGCCATTTAGGCTTATTCTTACACACCTCACTTGCTTCTTTGACATTCATAACTCTTGTCATGCACGCTCGTCTGTTCTTAAGGCTCCTAACATCACCTTCTGCTAGTACACGATCAATTTGATCATGAAAAGTGTGTGGCCTTCCACGACTTCTGCATCCATTCACTTTTGCATTGTATATCTGTTTATTCATTCTTTCATCATGCATTCTTTCTACATGTCCGAACCACCGGAGCATTCCTTTCCTTACCTCCACCCCGACACTCTCTTTCAGACCAACTCTCTTTCTTACTTCAGTATTACGAACGCGGTCCGCGAGCGTCACTCCGCAGATTTTGCGCAGTGCTCGCATCTCGATTGCGTTTACTCTACTTTCATGCTCTCTCTTCCATACCCAACTCTCGCATCCATACGTGAGCGTAGGTACCAGCACCGCGTTGTGTACGGTGAGCTGGGCCTTCTGGCTGAGGTTCTTAGCGCCTAGAAGTTATAAGTTATATTTATAATAATAGCTATAGAAATAAGCTATTTCATACTTTTTTAGTTTTTGAAGTCGGTTTTTTTAAACGAAGATTTTTTTATTTTATTTGTTACTTTTTAGTGTCTAGCTATGTATGGGTAGACCTACGAAAGGTGCCGCGCTCCTTAAAAGATATAGGTCCCAAGAAACGGGAACAAATAAATATTCGTAAAATGAAAACTGCTGGGCTAAACTATGTTAAATTTTTAGGGGACCAAATAGCAACTATTCCGCATCAAACTAAAGAAGAATCACGTACATCGGATCATAAATCTCAGAGTAATCGGTGTACATATGGAACGGAATGGAAATTTTTTCATAAAAAATGTTCATAAAATGAAAACTACTGGGCCAAACTATGTCAAATATTTAGGGGACCAAATGGCAGCTATTCCGCGTCGAACAAAAAAGAATCACGTAAATCGGATCATAAATCTCAGCGTAATCGGTGTACATATGGAACGGAATGGCAAATTTTTCATAAAAAATGTTCATAAAATGAAAACTACTGGGCCAAACTATGTCAAATTTTTAGGGGACCAAATGGCAGCTATTCCGCGTCGAACAAAAAAAGAATCACGTAAAACGGATCATAAATCTCGGAGTAATCGGTAAACATACATAGAAAAAAAAGATCCCGACGAATTGAGAACCGCCTCCTTTTTTTGAAGTCGGTTAAAAAGATTCCGCACTACGCCGAACGCTACGTAATTTCGGCTGATGTGTCATTAACACACTGCGAGCGTGTTTAACCGAATTCTCAGTGCTGTACAGCAGGTGCGTCGCTAACCTAAGCACTATGGCATAAGTATCTGTACTGTAAATTCTGACAAATTAATAACTTATATAATTTATTCCGCAAAATTGGAAGTTCCCGAGACAAGCCTTTAATCGGCCACCCACCCTCTCGTTAAACACTCAGTACAAATGTTCAGTTTCCGGGAACTTCAAAAGCTCTACGTTGAACAATTAGTTTGTAACTTCCGATGATTTCTGGGGCCCGTCTTGTTTTAAGGGAAATTCGGTTAATAAATCTATTTTGATCGTATTCTATACAAAATGTTGAGTAAGTTTTAAAACACTTATTCCCGATAGTTCCGTAGTGGTTCAGCCACGACCTTGTCGCTATTAGCGACAACTAACGGCTTGATCAAAGACTCGAGCTTAACGTCGAGCGCCATAAGTGCATAGGCGTCGCGTGCGACGAGTCTGCTCTGTAAATCATTTCATCCGTGCAGGAACGAAGAAATAATACAATTTCCTGCGGCCTAAACAACCCACAGCCAGGTGGTAGAGCATGCCCGACTGGATGGCTACCACCCCTGGTCTAGAGCATGCCGCCATAACAACCTTGAGTTGTGTTCCGGCATCAGTGACCAGGTTCCAGTCTCCTTTAAGAGAGCAGCAGCGCATTTGTAGCACCTTTGGTGTTGCAAATGTCCATAGGCGATTGTAATCGCTTTCCATCCAGTGGACCGTCTGCCTGTCTGCTGAACTCCTGCAATAAAAAAAAACCTTCACGATGTCAAACTAATTCTTAAAGAAAGAAAAATATTGTATTTAGGACAAAAACTAAGTTAATACAAATAGAAATAAAAAGACAATAGAAACAAAATAAGTCCTAAACTGGACCTAGTGTCAGCATAATACTAGCCAACAAGGACCAGCGCTGTTCTTCCGTTTAGGACCATAAAGTGAAGTCACGGTGGATAATAAAACACACGTAATAACAACAATATATACAGTTTAATACAGTTTAATGAATTCCAGACTAAAAGCAATAAAATAAATCAATAATTTAAATAACACATACATATATAAAATTATTGTAGCAACACACACAACGAAACAAATAACATATATCTATACAATCTTGATTAAATGTGTATAGTTATGTAGTATATTAATTTGTATCAAGGAATATTTTGATTATCAAAGATCAGAAAATACGAAGAGAAAACTCTTTAAGCCGAAGAGGTCCAGCGTAATCGGTCGATTAGTCGATCTGTTGACCGGAAAGCCGGTAAGATTTACCATTGGCCCTTCGAAGAGGCATTATTTCTAAACGATATAACACGACTGGGACGATTTACTACGCCAGATTAATCGCACCACCAACAACAAAACGCCCGAAACAATGGGTTCCAAAAATAGGTGAATTGAGATTGATAGGAGATATTTACTTATCTGTTATAAACTAAGAGCCATCCTAGCAAAATTATATATAATTAAATTTAAAATTCCTTATACTATAATGATAAATATCTATAAATCTCTAGCAGAAAGCATTATATTATACGGACTTAGCAGCTACGGTCGAACCTTCAATACTTATCTAGATCGAATATTGAACCTACAAATAAGAATACTAAAAACTAGATAAAAAAGTTATATATGAGTGAAAGTTTTATTTATTAAACACGTACGAGTTAAAATTATCTATTTAAATAAGAAGTTGCATGAAATGAGCAAGCAATAGGAACATTAATTTATTTGTTCTATAGAACACGATCTTTTTTTTTTTTAATAAAAACTTTTTTAAGAACAAAGCAACTCAACCAATAAAATTAAAAAAAAATCTATAACTCACTAGTGAGTTATAATGTTTTTTACTCACAGTTTGATAATGGGTGTCATTCTGTGCCTAATTGCGGTGACCATAGAGCCACTTTATGAGCAAGTGTGTTGAAATAGTACATTATGGTACATGAAAACTATAATTAAATCCATAGGAGAAACTATTATTTAAAATAAACATAGACAAATATTTATTTTTTACCAATATTAATTCCAGTATACATATAAAATTATAACACACATCTAAGTATATATAAGTAGATGTGCGTATATCTCTATTACTTACCTAAATTAATTTACTCACAAAAAACAAAATATATAACACACTACATACTCACCCTGTATACACATAACAAAAATAAAGTACAAGGTCATGTGTTAATGTTTGCTCACTTGGTACTAGAAATGGAGAAAGGGTAGATGTAAAAATTCAAACTACCTCATATTTGTTAATTTTACATAAAGCGCAGACTTTATGCATCTTCGTCAAACCCTTTCGGGTTTTAAGATGTAGATATGTAAAAATGTATGTTTTTGTTTGACAGCTTTTCTACTCAGGGTTGCCAACTCGGATTTACTTTGGAGGGTGTGCAGCTGAGCTCTTCGATCTGTCTTTGGGTTCCGAACTAACTTAAAAAAAATCTTAATTGACCATCAATATCGCCAGAGAGACCTTAAATACGACACAAGTATTTTATAATATTATAATATGTCGATTATTACGCTATGACAAACCATTGTCAATTTATTATTATTTTTGTCTTGTTCGTCATTTCTGTCCGCTTTTTTTTCTTGTTATTTTTTTTTTATTTGTAATTAGAACAATGTTCATATACCTCATATAACGAATGTCTATTGTTTTAATTTGCTTTGTGGAGCTAATCCGTGGCATCACTTACAGGTACTTGCGGAAGATCAGCGCTGGTTGCGAAACTAGCAATATGCTGAGCAAGAGCCTTTTTAGGACATCACAATTAATTGTTACATATATTATCATATAAGACTTTTTGTATCTTGTCCTAAATCAATATTTTTTCTTTCTTCTTTCTTTCTGACCCCCCATCTTCCTTCCATCATCGGACAACCAGACGCACCGGCATACGGCATCGATATATGGTGGATATTCCACCTATAAGAACGAGGCACTTTACTTCTAGCTTCATCATACGCACCGCAAAGGAGTGGAACTCATTGTCGGAGACTGTCTTTCCCGATACGTATAACCTGGGTGTCTTAAGTCCCGTGTGAATTGTCTTCGCTCCACATACAGCGAGATCAATAAAAAACCCAACCCAGACATTATATATCCCCAAGCAAGTTACGCTTCTTTATCAGTAATATATAACGGACCAGCTTTGAGGTCGATTCTTTTATTAATTGCCTGAGTTCAGCAGACAGGCAGACGGCCCACCTGACAGAAAGCGGTTACCATCGCCTATGGACATTTGCAACACCAAAGTCGTTATAAAGCGCCGCTGCTTTCTTAAAGGAGACTAGAACCTGGCCACTAATGCTGGAACAGAACTCATGGTTGTTATGGCGGCATACTCTAGATCAGGGGTGGTAGTCATCCAGTCAGGCAAATACCGTACCACCTCGCTGTGGGTTGTTTTTTTGCCTCTTACGACAGGCCGCCTGGCCGCAGGAAATTGTATTCTTTCTGTAAGCTTCAATGGACAGACACTGCATGTTTAGAATTTTATAATATTAGAGATATTCATCAGAGTCGGACAAAGCAAAATTCTAACGCCTGCAGGCTAAAACGTTGCATACATTGACTCCACTACTAGCTTGAATCTCGGAGCTAATCCTAACATTTACAAGTACGGTGATAAACGTCTTGAGGGTGAAGACAATAAAATCGTTGTAAACCACCACTATCAATATCCCGAAGCAGTAAATGTCAGTATCTGCGTTGACGTGGACGCAAGTACTCCCATTTTAGACCTGAGCAAGGAATCTATTTGCGGGCTTTGTTTGCATTAAGTGAAATAGTATGCGTGAGATAGAACTGTTAATCTTGCAGTCTTGCAGCTAAATCTTGTACGAGGAATAAGGAACTACGTTCATGCGTGTATTGTAAGTACAGCAGCAACCTGGCTGTGGGTTGTTTTGTCGCCTCTTGCGACAGGCCGCCCGGCCGCAGCAAATTGTATTTCTTCTCCGTTCCTGCACGGATAATCGATTATATATCTATTGAATACAACTCAAAATGTAACACCTGCTCCCTATCATGGAAGTAGGCATAAAAACGATGACATTTTCCCTAGATCAGGTTAAAACTTTGACATTATCATTTCTGGGATTACTTACGATCAGTCCTAATAAATATTAAATGCCAATTCGTCCCACGGGCATTGCCAATCTCGGTTTCAATTAATTGAATTTAAATATGTATACTGCTAAGCTATCACAGCCGCACAGACGGACAAGGGCTTTGGCTAAACTGATTAAAGATGGAATCTAATATTCGGTCGCTAATTTGCACTTTACCAGCCTACGTGTGCACGAGGCAACTGCCATTTCGAATATTGTTGTTGCGCGTGCAAGTGGTGTACACAATGAAACACTCCTTGGAAGTGGAGTGAATTATAGGTGATACAACAGCAACAGGTGCGATCAGCATTGCTGTACTAAACGGCACGTTCAAGGTTAATTAACACAACACAAGTTAGCACTAGAACCCAGTTGCTCCACTGAATAAAGATATCACTAATTGTATAGATTTCACCGATCAATACGAGTGGCACTGATCACAATACATTGGTATTCACAAGATTCACGAAAGTCACGCTAAGAGTCCAAATGACTATAGAGTCTTCCGAATGATTTCTGTTCTTTCTGGTCTTCCTTGTGTGTATTACTGGTTCGGAAACTGTTTTATTCATTGACCGACTAGGAACAACTATATTTTGTCAATTACTTGACCATTGACCGGAGGCTCGCACTGCACTTACTAAGGTACTACTTAAAAGCAGACGCATAGCAGCTAACCGAGCGAGCTACACATTTGCGGTAAGGCGGGGCGTGGGGGTACGGGATTTCCAATTCAGCAAGCCTGGAGATGAATGGCAGCGGTTGTCGAGGATTAACTGGTTGCAAACAGCGGTATTAACAAGTCTTTTTGTCACACAATAGGGCGGTTAAATGATTAAAAACTAGCTGACCCGGAAAAGTTCGTACCGCCTCAGAATCAATCAATAAAAAAGTTGATTTCTAAACGACGGGACGAACATCAAATGTTTGACAGGTAGGAATAGTTTCAAAGGGAATACGAAATTGTGGTTTTTAATATAGTCCAAGCATTTTTTCATATTTACTCACCTTTTAAACCTTCCCTGGACTTTCACAAATAATTCAAAATCAAAATTAGCCAAATCAGTCCAGCCGTTCTCGAGTTTTAGTGAGACTAACGATTAGCACAGACGGCTGCGGAGCGGGTCGGTCGTCCACGCGCGATCGGCTATGCGATATTCGACTTTATGTCTTAACGAAGATGTCAATATATTGAAAATCGTGACCTCTGTGTGCCATTTACTATATCCCTCAACAGAACAATCATTATTATCTTTACATTATTGGCGGATTAAATACGGTCACCCAGGGGACGTGCTATTGTATCTTCGAAGCATATTGACCTCAAAATTTTGGATATGGTAGTTCTAATTTTCTCCAAGGATATCTATTAATCAACCTTAAACAAATGGAATAAGATGCATTATCGATTGGCAAAAGTGCAAAATAAAAAATTACTTGCGTTTACAAAACATACTTACAGATCTGATATTTGCTGCTGAAAATATAGGTAATACTAAATATGTACTTTAAGTCAAGGCGTTAAGGTTCATTCCTTAAGTTTTTGCAGAGTAAGTAGTAGTGTAATTTTCTATTTAATATTTCTTACAAAAAACTAATGCAATGCCCTTGTCACAGGGGAATAAGGTTGATATTTGAAAATTAGAACAGTAAAGAAGTCTTAGTAGGGATTAAGATAAGCTTGTTCTGTCCAATACGTACTAAAATATCGAAATTAAGGCCAGAAGTTAATATAGGATTTCCCTTACATTTGTATTAGGATCTTGCCTTTGATTATACAATATATATCCGTGCAGGAACGGAGAAAGAATACAATTTCCTGCGTTGGGGCGGCCTGTCGTAAGAGGCGACCAAACAACCCACAGCCAAGTGGTAGGGCATTTGCCCGACTGGATGCTACGGGCTACCACCCCTGGTCTAAAGCATGTCGCCATAACAACCTTGAGTTGTGTTCCGGCATTAGTGACCAGGTTCCAGTCTCCCTTAAGAGGGCAGCAGCGCATTTGTAGCACCTTTGGTGTTGCAAATGTCCATAGACGACGGTAACCGCTTTCCATCAAGTGGGCCGTCTGCCTGTCTGCTGAACTCCTGCTGTAAAAAAAAAAAAAAAAAATTGGTGGTAGGCTAAATAAAACTTTAACAATACTCCTTGACACTTGACATCTTTGTCTTCCGTGATCACGGCTACTGGAAAGCGGCCGAATCGTCGGAATAATAAAAATCAAATAAATTACCGCGCTTAAAACCGTTAAAAAGTAGTTTTATTATTCATAGGATACAGATTTGCAATAATTAAATACTAGATAATCAGAGCATAACGGTACATACGGAAAAATTGTGGACTGACAAATATTATATATTTTTCCACAGCACTTCAGTAGCTGCTGGAAAGGAATGCTCCGGTGGTTCGGACATGTAGAAAGAATGCATGATGAAAGAATGAATAAACAGATATACAATGCAAAAGTGGATGGATGCAGAAGTCGTGGAACCCCACGACACACCTTCCATGATCAAATTGATCGTGTACTAGCAGAAGGTGATGTCAGGAGCCTTAAGAACAGACGAGCGTGCATGACAAGAGCTATGAATGTCAAAGAAGCAAGTGAGGTGTGTAAGAATAAGCCTAAATGGCGCTCTGTTGTTCGTGCCTACCCCGCAAGGGAACTGGCGTGAAGTTATGTATGTGTATGTACTTCAGTAGCAATGTTAATAAATTAAACTCGTATTATTTACATAATTACGATATGAAACTTAAAATTATTAACAGAAGATAGTTAATGTATAATGAGCGTTGTTTAACATACGTAGTTCTGATAAAACGATTACACTTGTGACGAATATGGGATTTGATAAGGTCGTCTACAGCAGTGTTGCGGAGAACAATGCAAGTAAGTTTATTAGAAAGGAAATTTTTTCCAAAAAAATTGTATATATCAACACTATAATACAGTTGTCCTATTTCATCCGTTCATTTTATACGTGCAGGAACGGAGAAAGAATACAATTTCCTGCGGCCGGGTGGCCTGTCGTAAGAGGCGACTAAACAACCCACAGCCAGGTGGTAGGGCATTTGCCCGACTGGATGGCTATCACCCCTGATCTAAAGTATGTCGCCATAACAACCTTGTGTAGTGTTCCGGCATTAGTGACCAGGTTCCAGTCTCCCTTAAGAGAGCAGCAGCGCATTTGCAGCACCTTTGGTGTTGCGAATGTCCATAGGCGATGGTAACCGCTTTCCATCAAGTGGGCTGTCTGCCTGTCTGCCGAACTCCTGCAATAAAAAAATAAAAAAAATTCAAAATCTAGCGATTACTAAGTTTTCAAATTCATCTAATGCTCGGGTTTTACTGTGTTGATGATTCTGGCCAACTGTGTCTTACTCATAGTGTTAAAAATAACACAGTTAACGAATCTGGAGATCAGTAGACAGGCAGACGGCCCACTTGATGGAAAGCGGTTATCATCGCCTATGGACATTTGCAACACCAAAGCTGCTACAAATGCGCTGCTGCTCTCTTAAGGGAGACTGGAACCTGGTCACTAATGCCGGAACACAACTCAAGGTTGTTATGGCGATATACTTTAGACCAGGGGTGGTAGCCATCCAGTCGGGTAAATGCCCTACCACCTGGCTGTGGGTTGTTAAGTCGCCTCTTACGACAGGCCGCCCCAACGCAGGAAATTGTATTCTTTCTCCATTCCTGGACGGATAAAAGCAAAATAATTAAGCAATAATTACATAGAGAGTAAAACACACGTCGTCTTATTTTGTACTCCCCTCCAGCGGTTGAGTCCACCTCCCGCGGCGATGGAGCCATGGGCTCTGACTAGTGGTCACCCATATCCAGCGGGGTAACATCGTCGACGGACTAGACATATAAAAATAAGCCCCCACAAGTTGCTTGTTACGTCTTTGTTACATTGTTACGTCACGTACATGGACTACTCAGTTATAACCTCGCTAATTATTTAGCAATAAATTATTCCATGTACGTGACGTAACGATTAGCAATAATTATATAATATATAAGATAATTTTATGCTCCGGTGGTTCGGGCATGTGGAAAGAATGCATGATGAAAGAATGAATAAACAGATATACAATGCAAAAGTGGATAGATGCAGAAGTCGTGGAAGGCCACGACACACCTTCCATGATCAAATTGATCGTATACTAGCAGAAGGTGATGTCAGGAGCCTTAAGAACAGACGAGCGTGCATGACAAGAGTTATGAATGTCAAAGAAGCAAGTGAGGTGTGTAAGAATAAGCCTAAATGGCGCTCTGTTGTTGGTGCCTACCCCGCAAGGGAACTGGCGTGAAGTTATGTATGTATGTATAAGATAATTTTATTGGTTTATCCATATTACTTTTCCAGAGGTTCCACCCGCCTTGAAAGTAAAGGCTTTCGGAGCTCGTCACATCCAAGTCCTGATGTTGATGATCTGCCTAACAGTCGCCATCTCCATCAGGGCTCAACTCAGTGTGTCTATGGTCGCCATGACTAGTTCCCGTGCGTTTAATCACACTTTTTGCGACCAAATTATGAATAATGGAACTAGTCCTGAAGGAAACATCACTGAGAAGGTTTCGGAGAGTTGTAAAGTTGAAGATATTAAAGGATGGAGTGTATATAGGGTGAGTAAATCTTTATATATATATATGTTATTTCCTGAAGCAGGCAAAAAAGCTGGCGGTCCACCTGATGGAAAGTGGTTACCGTCGCCTATGGACGTTTGCAACACCAGGGGTTTCGCCAACACGTTGACAATCTCTAAGTAATGTTATAACGCCCTTCTTAAAAAACCCCCATATCATAGCGCGAAGGGGAAATCGGGTAATTAGTTCCCTCCAGATCATTGTTGTTCCCTGGCGAGCGGTGCGGTTGTAAAAGTGCCGAGCGGTGCGGTTGTAAAAGTGGCAAGCGGTGCGGGTGTAAAAGTGGCGAGCGGTGCGGTTGTAAAAGTGGCAAGCGGTGCGGTTGTAAAAGTGCCGAGCGGTGCGGTTGTATAAGTGCCGAGCGGTGCGGTTGTAAAAGTGACGAGCGGTGCGGCTGTAAAAGTGGCGAGCGGTGCGGTTGTAAAAGCGGCAAGCGGTGCGATTGTAAAAGTGGCGAGCGGTGCAGTTGTAAAAATGACGAGCGGTGCGGTCGTAAAAGTGAGGCGTTGACACCACATCAAACAATTCTTCAGAACAAACCCCGTTGTACAGGCGGTAGAATGCGCAGAGGCGTAAGATTCAATTCTGAAATAAATAATTCATTTTCAATGTGTAGTATTAATCTTGACTTGTATTTAAATACTAGAGAAAACCTTTCATGCTTTTTAGCATTTCAGTTTTGTCACGTCACAATAAAGAATTTAAGCAGATTCTTAAGTAGAAAATTTAAAATCTTAACTACGTCTTAAACTAAAAATATTCTTAAATATACATACAAATAATTAAGATAGTATATCTTATCTATATGTCATATAACAGTAGCGCTATTACCACAAAGACCTAAACAAATATACGTTAATACATTGTAATACCTTTCTATACATGACACATTTTTAAACAGTCATTGTTTTACAGTATTAATGAGTATGTCATATTGTAGTCAGCCAATCGCAGTTTCCTGGTTCAAGACCTCCCCAAGAATGCACTGTACATCTAGATCTGTTTTTCTTCCAGTCCTTAACAGTAACCTTAGCTAAGTCTATTCATCGGTCTGGTTCCAACACTAAGTTTACCGAGGACTCCACAACTTAATAGTCTATTGCCGCTGCAGTTTGCTAATGTTATGAGTTATGTCGGTTACTTTGTTTTTTAGTCATTTTTAAATATCGGAATACATCTGAGCAATTTGCAAAATCTACACCAATTCTTCCTTCAGTGTCTACGTGGCGGCTCCGTAGGTTATTTATTATTTGTAGGACGAATTATTGAAAGATTGTGATCATCAAGCATTGCAAAATGGTCGATGAGAGTCGCCGAAGCTTACCAAACCAATTCTTCACCTTTAGAGCCTTTATTAAGCCAAAAATCTTATAATTTTCCGTGCAGGCATCACAAATTACAAATCAGGAATGTGATAAGTTTGTATTGTTAGGACCTAGACGCCGACAAAGACAAATTCACACCTGCATATCTTTAGAAACACATTTTATTACTGACTTCTTTTGTTTACTTTATGTTTAAAATTTGTGATTATAAAACAGCCCATTGTGTATTGTAATATTTTATGGCAGTCATTAGCCAGGTGTGTCGGATTTAAAGTACAAACTGATTCTAGGAAATTCGGTCCACGCGGCCGGGCAGACATGTTGCATCTGTGCAGTATAAAACAATGCCTCGATTGAGGGACGAGGTAGTCGAGCGATAACCACGAGCGACGCAAGACTTGTGTACATTCGGTAATCTATTTAGTGACGGACTTTGCGCGTGTTATTGAATTAGGACCTGCATTACGTTTGGACTTGTCGTGTTCGGTTATATTTGTACCTGTGTTATACGTGTTTGTATAGTTCTAATAAACTCTATAATAATTCTAACGGCATTTTAATTCGAGTCCTGCAACTCGTAACAGTATTATGTTCTGTTCAAAATTTATTGACAGCTGATGAGTTAGATTATAAACTCACGATTCTTACTTCTTCTTCCGCTGCCATATCAATATTCTTCGTGGGAATTACATCCCTAACCCCAGTTATCTATGAATGAATGAATTAATGAATGAATGAAAGCACTTTATTGTTCAATAAAAAAAAGTAAATTTTTAAAATTTAGGTACAATAAATGTTGAACAAAGGACGACCTTATCGCTTAAAGCGATCTCTTCCAGGCAACCCCCTAGACCAGGGATTTCCAAAGTGGTCGATATTGAGCCTCGGTTTCAATCCCAGGGTCGAGAAGGTCTAAAAATCGAGCCACGATAATTAATACAAGGTCTCATTTAAAACTTTCAAGATATTGTATAAGTTGTATTACGTGGATGGATGCAGAAGTCGTGGAAGGCCACGACACACCTTCCATGATCAAATTGATCGTGTACTAGCAGTAGGTGAAGTCAGGAGCCTTAAGAACAGACGAGCGTGCATGACAAGAGTTATGAATGTCAAAGAAGCAAGTGAGGTGTGTAAGAATAAGCCTGAATGGCGCTCTGTTGTTCGTGCCTACCCCGCAAGGGAACTGGCGTGAAGCTATGTATGTATGTATGCTTATCTGATCTATATGTTACGGATTTTACATATTTTTACATTTCGGCAATAATTTGTTTTGCAGAAATACGATTGGGACAAACCGACGCAGGAGATGATAATGTTCGCGTTCTTCGTGGGGTATACCTCGATGATGCTGCCCATGGGGGTGATCGCGCAGAAGTTTGGGGGGAAGGTGCCCATCATGGTCGCGCTGCTCGTCAGCGGGGTTACTTCCATAATCAGCCCATGGGTGCCCATATTTGTATGTTTAATATTCTTTGCTAGTATTATTTTCAGCCTGGTGCTTAAAGGAGACGGGGATTTTTGGGCTAAGAATGTAATGCTTTCAGATACGGTTTAAAAAAGGGTTATGTTTTTCTATTGCAAAATGCCCATCATCAGCCCTAAATTCTATCTCGAAGATAACAAGGTCTAATATTTTCTTAAGTTTTCGCGACTTGTATACATAATAAAACTACGTTTTAATGGTTTTAAGCGCGGTATTTTTTAATTTTTTTTTGGTTTTTTCCGCCGTTTCGGCCACTTTTCCGTGGCCGTGATCACGGAAGACAAAGATGTCAAGTATCAATGAGTATTGTTAAAGTTTTATTTAGCCTACCGCCAACTTGTTAATATCAATTATTTAGTTTTAATTTTGTTTATGGTTATTATTTACTCTATGAGAGCCTAATCTAATTTACTACCGCTTCGCAACATGTTATGGCTTGAAGAGAAGAAGCGTCGCAAGAGACTCTTCAGCAAACATGCCTAGCTCTAATAATTTTATATAATATTAAAATGGGTGGAAGGAAAAATAAAAGTAATTATCAGTCAATTTGGCTTGTGTTCCGTTGTACGCAGAAAGAGCTCACAGTGTCTTGAGGTCTGGCAGCTGGTTTTTGCTGGGTTTGGGTCTTAATAGTTTTGATGATTGGATCCCATACAGGTGATACTTGCCAACCATCTTCTCTATTGAAATTTGGGTGTTTTTTTGATTTCAATAGCCTCACGCATCATTCTAGGTATAAAACTCATATAAAATTACCGTGCTTAAAACCGTTAAAACGTAGTTTTATTATAACAAGGTCTTTTTTACTGTACGAGTTCAACAGACAGACAGACGGCCCACCTGATGGAAAGGGGTTACCATCGCCTATGGACATTTGCAACACCAAGGGTGCTACAAATGCGCTGCTGCTCTCTTAAGGGAGACTGGGACCTGGCCACTAATGTTGTCATGGCGGCATACTCCAAATTAGGGGTTGTAGCCATCCAGACGGGTAAACACCCTACCGCTTGGCTGTAGGTTGTTTTGTCGCCTTTTAGGATAGGCCGCCCGGCCGCAGGAAATTGTATTCTTTCTCCGTTCCTGCACAAGTATATTAAGGTATTGATTACCATAATCGATTTATGAAATTCAACAATTAATTATATGAAAGCACATACTACACACGGTTAATTCATTCAAAATAATTATACCCAGTACAATTATAATAATATCAACACAATAAAAAGAATTCTTAAAATCACTTTCATCTTCTTACAATTTGGATCAACAACGTATAATAGTACATTATGGTACTAGTGTGTAACATTGGTGATTACCGCCGAGGCGCCATTGAGACTCGAGCCGTAGGCGAGGGTCTTAAGAGAGCCGAGGACGGTAATCATCAATACACACGTGTATCATACGACGTTTTTCAACACACTTGTGAATAAAATAACAACAAAAACTCATTTTATTTAGTAGATAAAAAAAGTTATATATGAGTGAAAGTTTTATTTATTAAACACGTACGAGTTAAAATTATCTATTTAAATAAGAAGTTGCATGAAATGAGCAAGCAATGGGAACATTAATTTATTTGTTCTATAGAACACGATCTTTTTTTTTGAATAAAAACTTTTTTAAGAACAAAGCAACTCAACAAAAAAAATTAAAAAAAAATCTATAACTCACTAGTGAGTTATAATGTTTTTTACTCACAGTTTGATTATGGGTGTCATTCTGTGCCCAATTGCGGTGACCATAGAGCCACTTTATGAGCAAGTGTGTTGAAAAAGGGTATTCATCTACCTTAGTATACGCCTACCAATTTTTAGTGTTATAATTTTCACATTAACACTATACCATTGCTTTTTCTAAAGTGACTTTTTAGGTATTGTTACGGGTGCGAGATTCGAATTAAAAATGCCGTTGGAATTACTATAGAGTTTATTAGAACTACACAAACACGTATAACACAGGTACAAATAGAACCGAATACAACAAGTCATAATTCAATAAAACGCGCAAAGTCCGTCACCATTAGATTCCCGATTGTAGTACACACGTCTCGCTTTGATAGTGGTTATTGCTCGACTGCCCCCCTCCCTCAATCAGGCCATCGGTTTATACTGCATAAATGCCATTACATTTTCCCGCCGGGCAACGTGGACCGAGTTTCCTAGAATCAGCTTGTACTTTACATCCGTAACACGTGGCTAATGATTTCAGCCGCAAGTGGCCGTAAACAATAGAACAATAGGCTGTTCTCTAGAAACGTATGCCAATAAATAAGTAAACAAAATAAGACGATCTTTTTTTTTTTTTTTTTTATTGCAGGAGTTCAACAGACAGGCAGACGGCCCACTTAATGGAAAGCGGTTACAATCGCCTATGGACATTTGCAACACCAAAATTGCTACAAATGCGCTGCTGTTCTCTTAAGGGAGACTGGAACCTGGTCACTAATGCCGGAACACAACTCAAGGTTGTTATGGCGACATGCTTTAGATCAGGGGTGGTAGCCTTCCAGTCGGGCAAGTGCCCTACCACCTGGCTGTGGGTTGTTTAGTCGCCTCTTACAACAGGCCACCCGGCCGCAGGAAATTGTATTCTTTCTCCGTTCCTGCACGGATAAAAGATCATAAAAGAATTACAATAGTTTCAATGTTATTAGTTCAAATGGCGACGGGTAATAAGTGTGCTTCTACAAATCTGTACGTGGAATTTGTCTTTGTCGGCGCCTATGTTTTGACAGTATTTTATATATTTTAATTTAATGATTCAAATCACAATTTCTTTTAATTTTGAGATTATCGAGATGGCAAACGTTAAGGAGGAAAAGTATATTGGAAAATAAATATTAAGGGCTGTTGGTGAAACTTGGGATCGAATCCTAGCTGGAACGCATGCACCATTTAGGTCGTTATCTGACTGTGAACTGACGATGTAGGAAAACACCGTAATGAAACTGCACATGGAGAGATAACTTATGTGTAATACCCGCTAAGTCGCCTTAGATTAGTATAGTATATTGTACACTGCCTTTAGAAATGAGGGAAGGTAGTATAGTTGCGTAGCTACTTCGTAATTTACCAGATGTTATTTTTTATTTTATTTTAGAGCGGTTGGATTGGTCTGTGCGCTATCCGGCTCGTCCAGGGGATGACGCAGGCAGCTTTCTATCCAAGCATCCACACAACCCTGGGCAAATGGGCACCGCTTTGCGAACGCGGCAGACTGAGCTCATACGTATACAGTGGTAAGTAACCTCAATTAAACTTATCTGTACATCATCATCAACACCAACTGGAATTTTTTCATGTCACAACAACTAAACAATAAATTATAACACCACACAAAGTCACAAACACATAACTAACAATAAAACTTATACACATACTGAAACCAACGCGCACTACCATCGCATTGCATTACACGCACACTCCACAAACAAACCAAGACACACAAAGAGCCTAAAAATTAATAACCCAGGCACAGAAAAGAAAAAAACAACACACATGGCACTAGATACGACTATATATAAGTATAGATATAAGGCCAACACTGCACATGCACTTCCTCACAACACCAGCATGTAACAGATACACTCTACATTAGTATAAGTTTAGTATTAAAATTACAATAAATTAATATAATAAGTTATTCTTAAGGTACACCAAAACAGAAAAATTACTACATATAATGTCACATACACTAACAAAAATAAACAATAAGCGTGTACGGAGTCTCAAATTTTTCATAGAAATTAAGTATTAAAAAGGGGTACGGAACTCGAGTCCGTAGAGATATATATAATAATAAAAAAATAAAAAACTTATCTGTACTCATCAGCTTGCCATATACAACGCGGTGCTGGTACCTACGCTCACGTATGGAAGTAAGAGTTGGGTATGGAAGAGAGAGCATGAAAGTAGAGTAAACGCGGTCGAGATGCGAGCACTGCGCAAAGTCACCACTATAATGCCTGTTCATAATAAGTATTCGTTTCTAGCAGACCACCGCCTAAGTCTGATTTTCCTGATGAGTACATACATAGATACATAACTTCACGCCAGTTCCCTTGCGGGGTAGGCACGAACAACAGAGCGCCATTCAGGCTTATTCTTACACACCTCACTTGCTTCTTTCACATTCATAACTCTTGTCATGCACACTCGTCTGTTCTTAAGGCTCCTGACATCACCTTCTGCTAGTACACGATCAATTTGATCATGGAAGGTGTGTCGTGGCCTTCCACGACTTCTGCATCCATCCACTTTTGCATTGTATATCTGTTTAGTCATTCTTTCATCATGCATTCTTTCCACATGCCCGAACCGCCGGAGCATTCCTTTCCCTTACCTTCATCCCGATACTCTCTTTCAGACCAACTCTCTTTCTTACTTCGGTATTACGAACGCGGTCCGCGAGCGTCACTTCGCAGATTTTGCACAGTGCTCGCATCTCGACAGCGTTTACTCTACTTTCATAGCTCTAATAATTTTGTGTAATATTAAAATGGGTGGAAGGAAACATAAAAGAAATTATCAGTCAAGTTGGTTTGTGTTCCGTTTCTAACGGAACAAATTTAATAAACAAAATTAAAATTAAATAATTAAAATTAAGAAGTTGACGGTAGGCTAAATAAACTTTTAACAATACTCGTTGACACTTGACATCTTTGTCTTCCGTGATCACGGCCACTGAAAAGTGGCCGAAACGTCGGAAAAACCAAAATCAAATAAATTACCTCGCTTAAAACCGTTAAACGTAATTTTATTATGTATACAAGTCGCGAAAAATTAAGAAAATATTAGGTGCATATTTTCATCTTTAATACATATGGACTCCGTCGCTTGCGAATGACTGCAACAAACGGAACGTCCTTGATCATGAACACAGAGTACATTAATATACGTAATAGGAGAATCATGAACGACATCATGATTTGATAAAAGAAAAGAATTGATTGCGTTGTTGTCAAAATTAAATAAGGATATGGTCTATGTGCTATGTGATAGACCAGGGATTGTCAAAGTGGTCGATATTGACCCCCTGGGGTTAAAATAAATGAAAACTGTTTTTGAGGATCGTCGAAGTCTAAAAGTCAATCCCTATTTATTAACACAACTTAGTATTTTTACGTGATTTGTATTAATAATTATTAATTACTTTTGATATTTGCTGAATTTTGTCTATTTATTTTGTTAAATTTTGATGAGAAAATAATGTATTTTTACCTCCCACCCATTTTAAAATTACGAAAATTATTAGAACTAGGCTTGTTTGCTGAAGAGTTTCTTGCGCCGCTTCTTCTCTTCAAGTCACAACATGTGCCGAAGCAGTGGTAAATTAGATTAGGCTCCCATGGAGTAAATAATAACCATAAACAAAATTAAAATTAACAAGTTAGCGGTAGGCTAAATAAAACTTTAACGATACTCATTGACAATTGTCATCTTTGTCTTCCGTGATCACGGCTACTGAAAAGTGACCGCAACGTCGGAATAATAAAAATCAAATAAATTACCGCGCTTAAAACTGTTAAAACGTACTTTTATTAAATAATGTCAATTTTACTCACTTAAACCCTTAAGACAATTATCGATATATCAAAAAGCCGCAAGACTAACACTATCACTATCTCGTAATATACCAAGAAAATATACCCATTTCATACAAATCATACAACTCCTATATAAACAGAGTGAGACAACAACACAATTAACGATCACGTGCAGAAACGCGATCTGCACTCTCATCGCGGACACCTATGTGCTAATAGTGAGCTAAAGGGTTAACCAACTGCTAAGGTTGGAAAGTATTTTGTATCATTACGAAAAAAAATAGAGGTAGGATTTTTAAAGTAATTTGGCTATGGGGGTCTGTGGTATCAGTGCATTTTGGAAATGGGGTCTCTTGCGCAAAATGTTTTTTTTTATTGCAGGAGATCAGCAGACAGGCAGACAGCCCACTTGATGGAAAGCGGTTACCATCGCTTACGGACATTTGCACCATCAAAGTTGCTACAAATGCGCTGCTGCTCTCTTAAGGGAGACTGGAACCTGCTCACTAATGCCGGAACACAACTCAAGGTTGTTATGTTAACATACTTTAGACCAGGGTTGGTAGCCATCCAGTCGGGCAAATGCCCTACCACCTGGCTGTGGGTTGTTTAGTCTCCTCTTACGACAGGCCGCCCCAACGCAGGAAATTGTATTCTTTCTCCGTTCCTGCACGGATAAAATTATTTAGGTACATATAACCTCTGGTTCTTTTTTTTAAAGTACGTACAGAAGTTGTATTACAATTACTTATTATTAGAGCAGAGGTGAGGCAAATGCCCTCCCACCTGGCTGTGGGTTGTTTAGTCGCCTCTTACGACAGGCCGCCAGGCCGCAGGAAATGGTATTCTTTCTCCGTTCCTGCACAGATAAAAATAAAATAGTTTAAGAATCTCTGTTATAGATATTATTCAATTTCAAACAGAAAGAAAGAAAGAAGAAGAAAGAAAAAATATTTATTTAGGACAAGATACAAAAAGTCTTATATGATAATATATGTAACAATTAATTGTGATGTCCTAAAAAGGCTCTTGCTCAGCGTATTGCTAGTTTCACAACCAGCGCTGATCTTCCGCAAGTACCTGTAAGTGAAGCCTTAAACAAACAAAACTTCCTATATGTAATATTATATTTGAACGGTAGCCAAGGCTTGTCAGTGCGATTTGATTCTACTGTGTTGAAACACGAGGAACTGTCAAAAGAGTTCTATAATTTATGTACGTGACGAAGCAAAAGGGTCCAACCGAAGTTCTGAACACGCGGTGTCCATAAACCTTCCACATTTATATACACGTAATCATATTTTGCACGGACACCACCTTGTTACAAAATAAATAATAGTTTAAAAAACTAAATAATACGCTTTTATAGAAAATCCAACTAAAAAATAGAAAATAAATTTGAATTAAAAATAGTGTAAGAAAGAATGATTTTATTGTAAAAAAAGGGTGGGGTGCATGGTATCAATAGTTTGAAAAGCACCGGATGCAAAAGTGGATAGATGCAGAAGTTGTGGAAGGCCACGACACACCTTCCATGATCAAACTGATCGTGTACTAGCAGAAGGTGATGTCAGGAGCCTTAAGAACAGACGAGCGTGCATAACAAGAGTTATGAATGTCAAAGAAGCAAGTGAGGTGTGTAAGAATAAGCCTGAATGGCGCTCTGTTGTTCGTGCCTACCTCGCAAGGGAACTGGCGTGAAGTTATGTATGTATGTATGTAGTTGGATTTTCTGTAAAAGCGTATTTTTTAGTTTTTTTAAATTTTTTAGTGATTATTTAGTGATTTAATCTTCTTCTCCGTGGAAACTTTAAGAAAAGAATTAAATACACTCTTATGATAAAATGAAACATTATGTAAAAATAAGCTTTTTTAAAAAGGTTTTTAAATAAAAGCTTTTGAGATCCTGCATATCATGTAGCAGCAGAGTGCTAGCCAAGACAAGTGAAACGAGCCCAAACACGACGGGTCTATCTTGTTTAGTACAGGTGTTCCTATAGCCACCTTCCGACTCCATCATCAGATCAGCTCCATGATATTATTGCACTGTCACGCGATATACACATACGTGAAAAATTTCAGCTCAATCGGAAACCGGGAAGTCGATCAAATTTAATTTGAAAGATTCCGTTACATACTAATATACGTATGAAGCTAATAAAAAGCGTATAATATTTTTCCACACACTTTATTAGCGCTATATACAAGTAACCGCGAAAAGATAGAAAGATTAATATGCTCCCATTATCCTCTCTCCCTGTCTGTCCTATCCGCCACAACACTCGCGCAAACGAGACGCACAATGGGAAGAAACAAAAGTCTATGGCGCTGCGCTTCCGTAGCTGTCAAATGTCATCCAGTCTTGCAACGCTACTGCTTGCAGCAAATTAAAAAAAATACGAAATTCAAAAACGAACCAACAAACAAGTGAGTGTTCCATATTGGAACGAAGTTCCTTATCGCGCGTTGCGAAAGGGGGCTAGACGGAAAAAATGAAGAGCAAAAGTTGTAACGACACTTTTTGCTATAGTTGTAAGCCGCGCGGCGTGCGCGTGTTTCTCTGTCTGTCTCTCTCTCTCTCATAGAAAGCAAGCCAGTTATTTTCGTTTCGTCTTTCTATTTCGCATTGAACAGTGTGGTGTCGCGACGATTATTTTTGTTGAGTGTATACAGGTTTTTTGTACATAATAAATAATAAAAAAAATGTTATTATAATTTAAAAAATATATATTTTATTACAATTCCTTCACTAATTAATCGAAAGGAACTTCGTTCCATCCGGGTGTCCCTTGATGCCTCTCAAGTTTTATTCCTATTATCGCAAAATAATTATATCATTTGAAAAGATGTGTAGTCAGTATTTTTGTCTCGTCAACAAGGTTGCCGTGCGTAATTCGTTCCCGTATCTACTCGACAACAAACAGGCACCTCACACACCCTGTTTGGGAAGTTAGGCAAGACCGTTAAGGCTTGTAGCAACACCAACGTCCTTGAAGATTTCTCGGTATTGATTTTTGAGGCGAGTTTTTCGAATGCATTATTATTTTATTGTGAGTAAAATAAAAGAGTATATAAAAAACAATAAAACCAAACTATTATTTATCTCTTTTATATAAAAACTAGCGGCCCAAGCAGACGTTGTCCTCCTCTGAAAAAATAGAAATCTAGGACCCGATCCCAGTGCCACCTACCGGTTCTAATTGCGAATCTAAACCATCCGAGAACACACTCAAACGCACAAAAACAAAATCACCAAAATCGGTCTAGGTGATTAGGAGGATTCTAGAACCCGATCTCAGCGCCACCTACCGATTCTAACGAGATAAAAAGTATCCTATATCCGTCTCCTGGTTCTAAGCTACCTCCCCACCAACTTTCAGCTAAATCGGTACAGCCGTTCTTGAGTTATAAATAGTGTAACTAACACGACTTTCTTTTATATATATAAATGTAGATATTCTCTTATTGTTTTGATAAAAATTGAAGGAGCAAAATGGTTTCACATCAGGAATTTCGAGGTGACTTGGTAAAAAAATTTCATAAATTTAAAATATACAAAAATAACGAGACAACCATGTTACGTTGCATATCGTGAAGATTTATAATAATTTTTTTGGTAAATTATTGATTAGTAAATACCGACGAAAAGTTATTTTAATTTTCAACCTTTTGCGGCAATAGGAGCCTTAATTCAGTTACGGCTAGCGGATGCGCAACTCGCTGCCAACTTTAAGGGATTCATAACTTGAATACCTCTTCATCGACTTATGGAACTTGTCAAACCAGGGCAATTTTTGGCTGTACATTTGATATTATTTATACATAAATACATACATACATAACTTCACGCCAGTTCCCTTGCGAGGTAGGCACGTACTACAGAGTGCCATTTAGCCTTATTCTTACACACCTCACTTGCTTCTTTGACATTCATAACTCTTGTCATGCACGCTCGTCTGTTCTTAAGGCTCCTGATATCACCCTCCGCTAGTACACGATCAATTTGATCATGGAAGGTGTGTCGTGGCCTTCCACGACTTCTGCATCCATCCACTTTTTCATTGTATATCTGTTTAGTCATTCTTTCCACATGCATTCTTTCCACATGCCCGAACCACCGGAGCATTCCTTTCCTTACCTTCACCCCGACACTCTCTTTCAGACCAACTCTCTCTCTTACTTCGGTATTACGAACGCGGTCCGCGAGCGTCACTCCGCAGATTTTGCGCAGTGCTCGCATCTCGACCGCGTTTACTCTACTTTCATGCTCTTTCTTCCATACCCGACTCTCGCTTCCATACAATATTATTTATATATATTGTTTAATAAAATTACTATGTTTTTTTCAAAGTATATTTATATGTATGTATGTATTTGTGTATATGCTGTATGTGTTTATGTGTACACGAACTTATATATATATACAATATCTATAGAGATGTTATCGGGTAAGGTGTATGGAGGTTGGCACTGAAAATCAGCGCTATTTCGGGATTTTTAAAAATTTTGATACAGCACAATGCTGAGTTGTCAACCTCGTTGACTAAAAATCTCGACGTACAAGCCTTAGATATTTATTTATTAATTACATATATGTTTTTGTGTTTTATGTAAAAATGTTGTGAATGTATTATTTGTTTTTTATGTATAGCGTCGTATTTTTATTTTATTTTTTTAGTCAATAAATCTTTTCTTTCTTTCTATATGAGGTCCAATATAGACTAATAAACGAACTTACTCAATAGTAGTTCGTATTCTCTATCAATATAGAGACCCTTTAGACCTCGTTTCGCAAACGGGGTCTAAGTCGCCCCGGACTTGTCTCACTTGCGGTGTGGCTAAGAAAACATATATTTCTCTATGGTGCGAAGAGCGTAGTTTTAATTTGGATCAGTGTAGGAAAAATACGAAAAAAATAATACATATCTAAGATTTTTTTTTAATGTATTGACACATTCAACTGTAGCATAAAAACATCATGGGTTTATCGTGCCGCAGAGAGTCGTGTACACAATATTGTTATATCAAAAATAGGAGCAAAGGCAAGGAATTGTTTTTATCCGTGCAGGAACGGAGAAAGAATACAATTTCCTGCGGCCGGGCGGCCTGTCGTAAAAGGCGACAAAACAACCCACAGCCAGGTGGTAGGGCATTTCCCCGACTGGATGGTATCACCCGTGGTCTAAAGTATGTCGCCATAACAACCTTGAGTTGTGTTCCGGCATTAGTGACCAGGTTCCAGTCTCCCTTAAGAGAGCAGCAGCGCATTTGTAGCAACTTTGGTGTTGCAAATGTCCATAGGCGATGGTAAGCGCTTTCCATCAAGTGGGACGTCTGCCTGTCTGATGATCTCCTGCAATAAAAAAAAATTGTTATCATCATTCTAGTATATGGTTTAGTCCCACGTCTGCACATGTGAGTTTGTTGGTCCCCTTTGGGAATCAATATAAAATATTTTCTGATTGCAGTTCCATTGGGAGATCATTCACAATGATTGGTGTCATATATTCCTCACGCCTTGTCCCACGTTATTATATTTAGGAATGATATATTTACATGCGTCAGAACTCGGTCTCATGTTGTTAGGTCTAGTCTTTTTAACTAATAGTTCTCGTTTGTTGCATTCAGTCATGATGGGTTCTTAAACCAGAGTTCTATATTATATCTACTTTAATACAGGGTTACCTTGAATTAATACTGCACAAAAATTCATAAGTTATTTTATATAAACGCTAAAAAAGGTTTTTGTTTTTAAAATATTACGGGGCTCAACAGGCCCCGTGCCGCCACAATGGTAGTTTTAGTACAAGGTTTTTTGTTATATTTTGTATTTATTTTCGTTTTAGTTATTTACTCTTAATGAATAAAAAAGTGTTAAAATATAATTTATTAATTTCAAGACAACAGAGTCCAATATTCACAAAACACAAACAATAATGTTATTAGTAATATTTTTTCCTTATGTCCGTTAGTAATTGATGACTAGCACTGTTAGTCCTGTCGATGAAGGACCAAATCAGTGGGCAGTCAAATTTCCTTCAGGATGCTGTTGCTGCTACCACGCAATCTGCTTAGTAACGGAGCTGTTTTTTACGCCATAAAGCAACAAAGCCCTCTATGTGTGCTTTGGCGAACATAAACGACTGGAGAAACACGGTCGCCCCAACAGCACCCTGGGGGAATTATTGTATTGGACTCGTAGGGCATTGTAAGCTCTTATATTTAAACCACAGACTTGCCGAGTTAAAATCGTTAAACAAGCAAATTTTAACCATAACATCAAACTATACATTTTGTTTATTTTTATTTTTTTGAGAAAGTGATATACGAGAGTATTTATAACTTCTTTGAAGTCAACCACCTTTTTGCCAGTGAACAAATAGGTTTCCAGAAAAATTAAACAATAAATCAACATTTATTGCAACCAATATACGATTTGGTTAACAAGGTTTATAATAAAACACCAGTTTGTGCGCTCTTTATGGACTTATCTAAAGCATTTGATTTTGTCGATCATGCGCTGCTATTAAAAAAAATGCATGCCTATGGAGTTAGAGGTCACATACACAATCTTGTTCAAACGTTTCTTACAAACGTAAATAAGTAACACAGCTGCAAAAAATGTCCTAAATTAAAAAAAATATATCACATACATCGAACTATAAAACAGTATCTTATGGTGTTCCTCAAGGGAGCGTCCTCGGCCCGTTACTACTTATCATTTATATAAACGATTTTCCCACGAGTATAGATTATCACACAATTTTGTTTGCAGACGATAGCACAATAATTTTTACGGGTATTTTATTTTAAAGAATTACTTGACTTAAATATTATTGTTCTTATATTCTTATTCCATTATTTTTTTATTTTATTTTTTTAACGTTGATGTAATATTAATACTAAACTGACAAGAATTATTAATTGTAATAAGCACAACTTTTTGCATGCCCTAGAGGCAAAAACATGTGAAGCTATGGATTAATCCTACATTCTTTTTTTATGTAGCATGTTTTATGCAATAAATGATGATTTGATTTGTTTATCAATAAAGGCGCGCTGAATCTTAATCTTCTATATAAATAAAAAAATGAATCATTGAAATGTATGTACGCGCATAACTTGAGAACGACTTTACCAATTTGAGTAGGTCCCCGGTTATAGTTATATAGTTTTACAATTGGAACCGGTAGGAAGCACTAGAATCGGATACTACATTTTTTTTATTGCTGGAGTTCAGCAGACAGGCGGACGGGCCACTTGATGGAAAGCGGTTACCATCGCCTATGGACATTTGCAACACCAAAGGTGCTAACAAATGCGCTGCTGCTCTCTTAAGGCAGACTGGAACCTGGTTACTAATGCCGGAACACAACCCCACGTTGTTATGGCGGCATACTCTGGATCAGGGGTGTAGCCATCCAGATGGGTAAACACCCTACCATTTGGCTTTGGGTTGTTTTGTCGCATTTTGCGACAGGCCGTCCGGCCGCAGGAAATTGTATCCATTCTCCGTTCCTGCACGGATAAGATTTTATTTCTAGTTACTAATTATTGATGGAGTGACGCTCGCGGACCGCGTTCGTAATACCGAAGTAAGAAAGAGAGTTGGTCTGAAAGAGAGTGTCGGGGTGAAGGTAAGGAAAGGAATGCTCCGGTGGTTCGGGCATGTGGAAAGAATGCATGATGAAAGAATGAATAAACAGATATACAATGCAAAAGTGGATGGATGCAGAAGTCGTGGAAGGCCACGACACACCTTCCATGATGAAATTGATCGTGTACTAGCAGAAGGTGATGTCAGGAGCCTTAAGAACAGACGAGCGTGCATGACAAGAGTTATGAATGTCAAAGAAGCATGTGAGGTGTGTAAGAATAAGCCTAAATGGCGCTCTGTTGTTCGTGCCTACCCCGCAAGGGAACTGGCGTGAAGTTATGTATGTATGTATGTACTAATTATTGGTTATGGACCGGGAAATAATAACACATATTATGAATACTAGCAGTTTTATTCTTACATTCATATACGCGTAGCGGATTACAGTTTCCTTGGAAACCTAATCAACAATAGACGCAAAGACTTACTATATTCTAATATAATTCAACACCCTACAAAAAGGTTATTGTTGATATGAAGAGGTTTATTTCAACACTAATAAATAAAACATTTTTAATAATGAGCCATAATTTTATGTCAGGAATTTACAATTAAGAGCGTCAATGCTAATGAAGAATTTATGCGAAAATTATTTGGAGTAATTGTGTTTTCATTAATATCAGGTCAAAGGCATTCACGGGAAACGTTTCAAGTGTTTTCGAAGTATTGCGTTGACGAAATTCTTTTAATTATTCTATGCCTTAATTAAATCCGAATTTCCTTTATCATATTGTTACATACCGCCAAAGAAATGTGCACACCTGCCTGTCGTAAAAGCGTGGTTTATTGCCTTCCGGATTTAGGAATTATTTTGTTTACTTTGTGTTTAGAATGTGTAATTAAGAAAAACATGCTAATGTTTTTCTACTTCTTTTATGGCCGTCATTAGTGTCAAACTAATCTTTATTGTTATTGTTTGCAACTTTGTTGGCCGTTCGTAGGTGTGCAAAGTACATTTTCTTGGAAGAACCCAGCCCACGAGCTCCCTTTGTGTATTGTACAGTTTACTATAAAACGGTTACGATACAATCAAGACGTGTACATTCGACAAGCGATATATTGATGAACTTTGCGCGTGTTATTGATCGTGCAGATTGTAACAAGTAGTGTCTAGGTTGATTTGTACATGTTTTATACGTGTTTGTATAGTTCTAATAAACTCTATAATAATTCCAACAGCATTTTAATTTCGAGTCCCACAATCGTAACAATATGATTTTTTTAAATTAATTGATAATTTAATTAAATCCTGTTATAATATTACTAAAAACCAAAAAATAAGTATTTATCGGACTTCTTTCTACAACTTCAAGTTGATGTTAAGTAAAACATAAAAATTACTGTACATTTTGTACACTTGCTCTTGTTTGTAGTGGTGGATGCTGGCAGTAGTTGGTGGAAAGTGCTGGTGCTTTCTTATAGTACAGCGAAGAAAATACACCTTGCTAACAGGGATTTATTCTCGTACTATTAGATCTTGGACGCTGATCCCTGGGTTCAACTTAGTGGTAGATGAAGTCGCATGTTACGACTAATTGCAACTTGTAGGGACTCGATAGCAAATCGATCACAAAGTATTTGTGACCATTATTTATACTAACCTTTTAAGACGGAACCACCACAAATTTGTTGCCGGACTGTCACACACGGCTAATTGGGAAGCACCACAAATTTGTGGTCAAATAAAGATAATTGAAACGAACGTTGAACTGATGCTTTCTCCCTCTAATTACATAGAGTCCGCATTAGAATAAAAGAGACGATATAATTTTTATCCGTGCATCCGTCTTTAGGCTACTTTAATATTAGCCCTTAAAAGGGGCCAAATTTAATATTATTTTTGTCCATAATCTGCCAGCTGCCATCAAAATTGCCGCTCCAAAACCAAGATTTTTTTTATTGCAGGAGATCAGCAGACAGGCAGACGGCCCACTTGATGGAAAGCGGTTACCATCGCCTATGGACATTTGCAACACCAAAGTTGCTACAAATGCGCTGCTGCACTCTTAAGGGAGACTGGAACCTGGTCACTAATGCCGGAACACAACTCGAAGTTGTTATGGCGACATACTTTAAACCAGGGGTGGTAGCCATAAAGTCGGGCAAATACCCTACCACCTGGCTGTGTGTTGTTAAGTCGCCCCTTACGACAGGCCGCCCGGCCGCAGGAAATTGTATTCTATCTCCGTTCCTGCACGGATATAGAAGTATCATTTAACCTCTGCCTCCCGCTGCTACAATATAATTTGTTAAAAAAAATATGTCTGATCTGGTTATAAGATAGGAGAAGGTCGATCTTCAGCGTCTCCTTTAGTATTTGTTTTTTCTGGATTTTAACTAAAACTTTTCTTCTAGGGTCACAATTAGGCACGATCCTGGTGTTCCAGATTTCGGGAGTGTTCGCGGGAAGCCCGTCTCTTGGATGGCCGGCCACTTTCTGGCTCTGCGGTGTACTCAGTCTGGTATGCTGCGGTCTTCTGGGTTGGCTGGGCGCTGCCACTCCTCAAGCCCATCCCAATATCACGGCTGAGGAGATGGCTTTTATTATGCAAGATGGAAATGCTGATATGGGTTTAAAGGTACTATAATATAATATCATTATGAATTCTTAGTTACATTTACATCAGTACCATATTTTTTTTAACTGCTCTAAAAACGGAAAACATGATCAATTTTGTAGAATTAATATTTTCTAATTTTTACTTGCTTGAATTGGCCTTCTGGAAGTTGTGCAGGAATATGTCTACCTGGGACAGAAAATAGAGGTAGGTAGGCACGGCCCTGTAAGGCCAGGCCCACCAGGAGGAATCGTCAGGCAGCCAGCAAGGCGCCGGACAGGACCGCGGCCGCGGCGGACGCTGCAGCCGCTGCGGGGAGCGGAAAGGAGGATGACACCCGTGGTTAAATGGTAGCCACGGGCGAGCGGCAGCGGGCGTCGAGGCCACGGGGATCGCAACAGGACTCCGCCCGCACCAATGCCGCGAGAGGGCGCGAGAGGTAGCCGCGCGACCCTCTCAGGGCCGGGTAACCTTCACCCGGCCCACACAGGAGAGGCCGCCCCTGTTTACGGGGCGGCCCACTGCTCGCCGGGGTTGCGTATTAAGGCTCACGCTGTGTACTGTGACCCCGGCATCAATGCGGAAGTAGGCTCCCATGGGGTTTTAGTGGGTATACCGGCGTCGGTCGTATTGATTAATCGGCGCCGGGGAGTCCCACACACTGGCCACGTCGATTCCCACGCGGCTGACGGTGCGGAAAAGCATTTCCCCATGTAAAAAAAAAATGTAGGTAGGCACAATTTCGAGGGGGAAGCCAATAGGAGGATTCAGTTGGGTTGGGCAGCATTCGGTAAGCTTCGTCAAGTCTTTTCGTCGACCATTCCGCAATGCTTAGACAAAAGCCTTCGAGCTTTTAATACCTTTATATAACTTTTTGAATTATTCAATTCGGACATTCCACTCAAAAGATATCACGAATTTAAAAATGTAAGTATTAAAAAATTCTGCGTGTTCGCCGCTGACCCTGCTCGGCTAGCTAGGCAGCACTTTATGCGTTATAGGCGTCACTGGGGTACTGGCCGTACAGGAGTGGAGTCAATGTCAAGACAAGAAGTGCCGCGCGGCTCCCTACGCAACGTTCGCTAAGTAGGTAATTTAACTCAACATAAAATAAAATTAACTTCGTTTAAAAAAACCGACTTCAAAAACTAAAAAGTATAAAATAACTTATTTCTAAAGCTATTATTATTAATATAATATATAAAACATTTTAAAGTCGGTGCTTAGTAATTTTCAAAAAATATAGTAACTTTTATGTTTTACTTTGCACCGACTTCAAGATGTTTTAGATAATATATATTAATAATAATAGCTTTTGAAATAAGTTATTTTATACTTTTTTGGTTATTGAAGTCGGTTTTTTTAAACGAAGTTTTTTTTTATTTGTTACTTTTTAGTGTCTAGCTATGTATGGGTAGACCTACGAAAGGTGCCGCGCTCCTTAAAAGATATAGGTCCCAAGAAACGGGAACAAAAAAATGTTCGTAAAATGAAAACTACTGGGCCAAACTTTGTTAAATTTTTAGGGGACCAAATAGCAACTGTTCCGCATCAAAATAAATAAGAATCACGTAAATCGGATCATAAATCTCAGCGTAATCGGTGTACATATGAAACGAAATGGAAAAAATTTCATAAAAAATGTTCATAAAATGAAAACTATTGGGCTAAACTATGTCAAATTTTTAGGAGACCAAATGGAAGCTATTCCGCGTCGAATAAAAAAGAATCACGTAAATCGGATTATAAATCTCGGAGTAATCGGTGAACATACACAAAAAAAAACCGGCGAATTGAGAAACTCCTCCTTTTTTTAAAGTTGGTTAAAAATAGATACCCGTGCGAAGCCGGGGCAGGCCGCTAGTACTGTATAAAAGTTTGTCACGAGATCTTTTTCACACAAGACAATAGGTTTTTCGTGGACAACTCTCGCTACATTTTCGTATCTGTAGTTATTTTACACTTATTTACTTGTATTTCCTAACAATTGATATGCAGATCCACTCCCTAAATACTATTGTTCAGTTTGTATATATGCTAATGCCAGCCATAAATTTGCTCCTCAGAGAATCGACCACTTACATAGTTATCAGTAAACGTAGATTTTATAGCGGCATCTCGAACACTATAAAACGAGCTTTACGACACTATGATATAAACAGAATTTATAGCGAGAAACAAAGATCTTCAATATACTCTGAAGGATAGTATGATATGATATGACTGCTCTTGGTTAGATCGTCTGTTAAAAGTGTTTTTTCATTTCTAATATTCTGAAAGTACGCTTGGTGTTTGTAGTAGAGTATGCCAGTAGGGATGCAAACAAAACATCGGTGATTCCAAACATCGAGGTATCGTTCATAAAAATCGATGTATCGTTCATAAAAATCGATGTTTTAACATCGATGTTGGAACCAAAACATCGACGATACATCGTTGTTCAAGAACGATGTTTTATCGTACATAGACGTAACGCATCATCTTGCGCTCTATTTTTAATATTTTACAACACACTTGCTCATAAAGTGGCTCTATGGTCACCGCAATTAGGCACAGAATGACACCCATAATCAAACTGTGACTAAAAAACATTATAACTCACTAGTGAGTTATAATTTTTTTTTTAAATTTTATTGGTTGAGCTACTTTGTTCTTAAAAAAGTTTTTATTCAAAAAAAAAGATCGTGTTCTATAGAACAAATAAATTAATGTTCCTGTTGCTTGCTCATTTCATGCAACTTCTTATTTAAATAGTTAATTTTAACTCGTACGTGTTTAATAAATAAAACTTTCATTCATATATAACTTTTTTTATCTACTAAATAAAATGAGTTTTTGTTGTTATTTTATTCACAAGTGTGTTGAAAAACGTCGTATGATACACGTGTGTATTGATGATTACCGTCCTCGGCTCTCTTAAGACCCTCGCCTACGGCTCGAGTCTCAATGGCGCCTCGGCGGTAATCACCAATGTTACACACTAGTACCATAATGTACTATTTTCTTATTGCCAGTAATAATTTATAATATAAAAGTTGATTATTATATCTATTTTTTTCATTTCTATTAAAAATAACCATTTTTCTTAGATGTACGATTGCACAGATGGAGTAACAGCGGCATAAAAGGATGCTGTTAGTGAAAGCAAGAATTAAGAAAGGTGTACTAAGGTGGTTTGAGCGATACATCGATGTTAAAAAAAGCGATGTTTCATTTGCATCACAGGAACAGGCGTTAAAAAGCTTATGTAAATGGTGACAAAAAACATCGATATATCGTTCATAAACGTCGATATTTTTAACATCGATATCTTAACGTCGATGTTTTTTATGAGCGATGTTGCATCCCTATCCGCGAGTGTTCCGCGATCCCACGGCAGCCGCCGCCTGCGGCCCAGCCGTAGTCGTGGGGCGGCCCCTCCACCTCCGGGCGTCTCCCCACGTGCGTGCTCCAACAGTGTTGCCTAAACACAGCAATGAAAACAGCATTTTTAGTACCTGGGAAACGACTCTCCCTGCTGTCAAAAAATTTAACTTAACAACTTGCTTAACTTTAACATAACATTTGAAAGACACTTTAAAAAAAAAAGTGGGAACTTACGTCATTGTAGGAAGGCTGAATTTTATATATATTATCAAGTATAATATTTTCCAATGAGCCAGACCAATCTGACGGGCCTCCTTCCAGACTCCTTAAGAGTTTCGCTGCGTGAGGGAGCGCGAGAGAATTATTCAAGTCAATTAAATATTATTTATATTAAAATATTATATATCTTTATATATATAATTCTTCTGGGCGTGTGGTGACAGTGAACTCCTCCTAAACGGCTGGACCGATTTGAATGAATTTTTTTGTGTTCAAAATCTAGGATAGTATAAGATTTAGGATTTTATCCGTGCAGGAACGGAGAAAGAATACTACTTCCTGCGGCCTGTCGTAAGAGGCGACAAAAAAACCCACAGCCAGGTGGTAGGGTATTTGCTCGACTGGATTGCTACCACCCCTGGTATAGAGTATGCCGTCATAACAGCCTGGAGTTGTGTTCCGGCATTAGTGACCAGGTTCCAGTCTCCCTTAAGAGAGCAGCAGCGCATTTGTAGCACCTTTGGTGTTGCAAATGTCCATCGGCGATGGTAACCGCTTTCCATCAAGTGGTCCGTCTGCCTGTTTGCTGAACTTCCACAATAAAAAAAACGACATTGTGACGTGGTCGAAACAAGACCAGTCAACCTTTTGCTTCTTGTTGTAACATTATTACTCTCATAGAGAGCCATTTAAATCATTGGCGCGAAGTAGCCGTAGTAGTTAGTAGTAGACACCATTTTAACCACGTCAAACGCCATTTTAACATCGGCGCGTCTCGTGTGTTTCCGTGACTCGTCGGCGACTAGCCGAACGCCGACGAGGCTCATTTCTTCACGCGCATCAGTCGCGACGAATCGTATTTTTGAATAATTTAATTAATTATTAAAATTCATACATAACTTCACGCCAGTTCCCTTGCGGGGTAGGCACGTACAACAGAGCGCCATTCAGGCTTATTCTTACACACTTAACTTGCTTCTTTGACATTCAGAACTCTTGTCATGCACGCTCATCTGTTAATTATTAAGATGATTTCGTATTTTCCAGAAATGCGCCACACCATGGAAGCATATACTGACCAGCACAGCAGTTTGGGGACTGGTGGCCTCCCACGCCGGCAGCGCTGCTGGATACCTTCTAGTCCTCACCGAAACCCCAACCTACATGAGCCACATTCTAGGCGTGGACATAAAAAAAGTAAGGGATTGGCTAGATATCAGAGAGCTGAATTTTACGGTGATTTTAAATTTAGCTATATACTTAAAGATAGTATTTTCTACTCTTCTCCGGTAAGTAAGGTGAGGGGTGACTGGCGTAAGTGGGAGAGAGTCTCCCCTCCCCTGCTTATCATTCAGGTCGCGGATATTTATAGTTACATACATACATAGCTTCACGCCAGTTCCCTTGCGGGGTAGGCACGAACAACAGAGCGCCATTTAGGCCCATTCTTACACACCTCACTTGCTTCTTTGACATTCATAGCTCTTGTCATGCACGCTCGTCTGTTCTTAATAATGATTTCTTATAATATTAACTCTTGGTTCACAAAAAGTAATAATTATTGTTTCCAGAATGGAGTATACTCTTCCCTGCCTTATATCGCAATGTATATGATGGCCCTGTTCTTCGGTTTCCTCTCAGATTTTATGGTTAACAGGAAGATTATGAGTGTAGTAAACATTCGCAGAACTTGTAACACAATCGGTGAGTATTTCAAAGTCTTTAGAATTTTGAAACTCGATGAAACGAAAAAGCGACACTGAAAAGAGATAAACACCTAAATCTTTAATAGGACTAATCCTGTGAGAAAATGATACAGGTATAATCTATATATATATATAAAAATCAATGCCACTTTTCGTTGTAATTTTATAACTGGAGAACGAGTTTACGGATTTAAATGAAATTTTGTGTGTTTGTTTGAGTGGGTCTCGGGATGGTTTAGATCCACAATTGGAACCGGTAGGTGGCGCTGAGATCGGGTTCTACAATTCTCCTTATCACCTGGAGCGATTTTAGTGATTTTGTTTTTGTGTGTTTGAGTGGGTTCACGGATGGTTTAAATCCACAATTGGAACCGGTAGGTGGCGCTGGGATCGGACATCGTCTGACGGGTATAAGTATAGATAGATAAGGCCCACACTGCACATGCACTTCCTCACAACACCAGCATGTAAAGATACACTCTACATTAGTATAAGTTTAGTATTAAAAATAGGATAAATTAATATAATAAGTGTAATTCGTAAGATACATACACCTCAACACAAAAATCAATAAATTAATGTCACACACAAGAACCAAAATAACTAATAAGCGGGTTAAATTCAAAAAATTAAATCTAGAAATTAAGTTGTAAAAAAGGGTACGGAACTCGAGTCCGTAGAGTTGTTAATAATAAAAAAATAAAAAAAACCGGCTTCATATACTATGAAATATTTCGCTATAATTTTGTCCCTGGTTTTGTTTTTAGGTATGGTGGTGTCAGCCATATTTATGCTAGGCTTCAGTTATACAAAAACAACTTGGCTAGCTCTGGTTCTGCTCGTCATCTCTTTGGGCTTACATTCAGGAGTGCACGTCGGGTTCCATGTATGTTATATGAAGACATATGATAAATGTGGTGTTTTCAAAAAATTACAAATACGCAGCTTGTAAATAATGGTTAATTTTCAGATAAACCATATCGACTTGGCCCCAAACTTCGCCGGACCCATAATGGCGATTGGCAACATGATCGCGAACCTCACGGGCTTGCTGATTCCGGTCATCGTCTCGAATGTCGTGAAGGATGATGTGGTAATTAGATACAATCGACTCCTGAGCATTTGACACTCAAAAAATTTCAAATTACCAAGAGTTCAAAATAATAGTTTATGACCAATGTTGATCAAATAAGAGTTTGATCAACATTCGTCGTTTGTTATTTTAAACATTTGTAGAATTATTCACAAATGTTCATTTTTAACCGACTTCAAAAAAAGGAGGAGGTTCTCAATTCGTCGGGATCTTTTTTTTTAAATGTATGTTAACCGATTACTCCGAGATTTATGATCCGATTTACGTGATTCTTTTTTTGTTCGACGCGGAATAGCTTCCATTTGGTCCTCTAAAAATTTGACGTAGTTTGGCCCAGCAGTTTTCGTTTTATGAATATTTTTTATGAAAAAAAATCCATTCCGTTCCATATGTACACCGATTACTCTGAGAGTTATTATCCGATTTACGTGATTCTTTTTTTGTTCGACGAGAAATAGTTTCCATTTGGTCCGCTAAATATTTGACATAGTTTGGCCCAGTAGTTATTATTTTATGACCATTTTTTATGAAACTTTTCCCATCCGTTCCATATGTACACCGATTACGCTGAGATTTGTGATCCGATTTACGTGATTCTTGTTTAGTTTGATGCGGAATAGTTGCCATTTAGTCCTCTAAAAATTTAACATAGTTTGGCCCAGTAGTTTTCATTTTACGAACATTTTCTTGTTCCCGTTTCTTGGGACCTATATTTTTTAAGGAGCGCGGCACCTTTCGTAAGTCTACCCATACATAGCTAGACATTAAAAAGTAACAAATAAAATAAAAAAACTTCGTTTAAAAAAACCGACTTCAAAAACTAAAAAGTATAAAATAACTTATTTCTAAAGCTATTATTATTAATATATATTATCTAAAACATCTTGAGTCGGTGCAAAGTAAAACATAAAAATTACTATATTTTAAAAATTACTAAGCACCGAGTTTAAGATGTTTTAGATAATATATATTAATAATAATAGCTTTAGAAATAAGTTATTTTATACTTTTTAGTTTTTTAGTGCAAAAGTGGATGGATGCAGAAGTCGTGGAAGGCCACGACACACCTTCCATGATCAAATTGATCGTGTACTAGCGGAGGGTGATGTCAGGAGCCTTAAGAACAGAGGAGCGTGCATGACAAGAGCTATGAATGTCAAAGAAGCAAGTGAGGTGTGTAAGAATAAGCCTGAATGGCGCTCTGTTGTTGGTGCCTACCCCGCAAGGGAACTGGCGTGAAGTTATGTATGTATGTAGTTTTTTAGTTTTTGAAGTCGGTTTTTTTAAACAAAGCTTTTTTATTTTGTAAAGTCCGTAATTTTCTGTTAAGTGGGCGACAATTAATCAATTAAATATTTTATTTTTTACAGAAGAACCAGCAAAGATGGCAAATAGTGTTTATCATCCTAGCAGCCTTCCAATTCGTCACCAATGCCATATTCGTGATTTTTGTCAAGGGGAATGTTCAGCCATGGAATTTCTATGAATCAGAACAGACTGGTAAGCGACATTTAAATTCCCTTCTCCATCTAAACATATACGGTATTTATATCGGAAAATGATTTTTTTTTATTGCAGGAGTTCAGCAGACAGGCAGACGGCCCACTTGGTGGAAAGCGGTTACCATCGCCTATGGACATTTGCAACACCAAAGGTGCTACAAATGCGCTGCTGCTCTCTTAAAGGAGACTGGAACCTGGTCACTAATGCCGGAACACAAGTCAAGGTTGTTATGGCGGTATACTCTAGGCAAATACCCTGGCTGTGGGTTGTTTTGTCGCCTCTTACGACAGGCCGCCCGGCCGCAGGAAATTGTATTCTTTCTCCGTTGCTGCACGGATGAATTTTTAACATTTTTGTCTTTCTGTTTGTTCTGGCTAATCTCTGCAACGGCTGGACCGATTTAGGCGGAACTTTCATTGAAAGGTAGCGGATATTAAAAGGAGTAACATAGGCTACTTTTACTTTAGAAAAGAAATCAATTTAAAGGCCCACGCCGACGCCGCCGCCATCGCCGCACTGGAAAGCAAGTTAAATTCTAACCAGACGAGGTCGTGGGCAACAGCTAGTGGTTTTTATATATTTTTAAATGACTGGTTTACGTCGAGAGTCGTTTTAATTAATTTTTTTCCGGAAAATAGCTACTAATATTGACTCACTTTTATTTTTTTATACCAATATGTTATTAAGTCAAAATGGAAACTGCAAGTTTATATAGAGTAAAAAGAATAACAAAATGCTTTTCATAATTAAAACGTAATTTAAATTACCTGTACTAGTCGCGAAAACTTAAGAAAATACTACTTTAAAATTTTATTGACATACTTGATTTCGCCGTCAATTGTGAACCGATTTTCAATTTTTTTTTCTTTATTCGTCTGTGTATACTCTCAAGATAGTCCCGGGGTTACCAAATCAGAATCTGATGGGTCCCAGGGATATCGATAGTAACCCTTCTTAAAGAACACAAAGCGCCTACATTCTTAAAAAAAATCTTGTATACGCGTGCCAGTATTACGTTTTTGACAGGCGCTTGATTTTTTTGTTTACCTGTAACACCATTTCACGGTCAATTGTGAACCGATTTTCAAATGTTTTTTTTGTAGTAATGTTTTTAATTCGCAAATTTTTTTGACAGTTAT